>CM075815.1:49413289-50013289 GCA_037975025.1 Excoecaria agallocha
TTTTTATTAAAAAATATAGATTACAAATGAACCAACATACATTAAATACATGTATCGGCCTAAATTCGTTTAACCCATTTGAATATTAGTCAATTTATAATTCATATTTTTTGGCTCATTTATGACCCGTCCATTTATGGTCCAATCGAAATCCATCAAATCCGTCCATATGTCACCTATACATTTTCACAAACAAAATTGAACTATTTAAGGTTGCATTTTTGAAACATGAAAATATAAAAGTATAAATTTTAAAAAATTATGGGAAATTTTTGAAAAAAAAAAAACTTAGCATACCATATTACCGTATAATTTTCTCAACAATTAACTACAAACAAACAGCCCGTAGATCTTTAATGAAAAGGATTAGGAAAAAATAAAATCTTAAAATTATAGACATGAATAGAAGCATTGGGAGTCTGAACCACGTGAAAATTTGAATTCTTACCCGAAACTTCTGCTATGATTTACGTATTTTTCTAAAAAAAAATTTCTGCAATAAAATAAGATGGTTAGGGATGTTCAAATGCGGATTGTGTGGGTTATAATTGATTTTTCCTTCAATCCATCTAAATTTTTAAATGAATTTAATCAAAACCAAATGAGATGGATTATGAACTTTTTTTTTTATGTTGGGTTGATTGGTTTATATGGATTTTATAGATTATGTTAATTTTTTATATTATATTATAAACATATAAATTATAAATTATTTATATTTTCTAATTATATTATATATCAATATTCATACTCTGAATACTGTTTTAACTAATAATCATTTTCATAATTATAAAGTAATAATTACAACAAAAGAAAACGAATAAAAAAAGTTCTCTAATTAATTTAGACACAGATAAATTAAAGAGTGAAAGGGTTGTAGATATTCTTTGATTTGTTGGATTTTCTCTTTCATGTTCAGCTCAAAATCCATTAAAAAAAAACTAAAAAATTAAGAAATATTTAAAGGAGTTAAATCAGAATTCTTTATCAAGTTTTATAAATTACTGTTTAAATAAGTTCCAAATCCATTTATTAACTACCATAATAGTTGGATGGAGTTACTTGTATCAATAATGGGACCATTAGTTGATGAATTATAAAGCTGAAATTCATCATTAGCAAGTTGTCAAATGCAATACAAGCGCAATTTATGTTGAATTATGAACACAATGTAGGCTTATATTTTACATTCTTCTTGCTAGTTGTCAAATGCAAGTTGTCAAAGATGAATTATAAATTTATTGTTTGCATTTATTTTAATTTTATATTATCTTTTTTTTGTTTATTTTTGAAATAATATTGATAAATTAATATGAATAATATATACATATTAATAATCGAATTTAGTACGGAAATATATATAAATTAATTGGGTGATGAAGGATCTAATATCATAACGTGGATTTTTATAGAAAAATAAGAAACAAAACAATAAAAGTTTCCATGCAACTGAAAATGGTTATTAGAAATTGTGTTAATTGGTTGGGTTATATAATAACCCATAACCTACATATATATTTTTAAAATGTTAGAATGAGTTGTATATATTATAATAAGGGAAAAGGGGCAAATTTGCCACTCAAGTTTTTAAAATAGTTTAAATATACCCCTTAAGTATTTTTTTGTTAAAAAATGTCATTATAATTATAGAATGGGTCCAATTTTGCCACCGTAATCCATGTCAACGGGTTAAAGTATGAGTTGTCAACAAATTAATCGACACATAGACAAAAAAAATAGACACGTGGCACTAAAATTAATCACACCCAAATTAAACCAATCCGAATTAAAACATTAAATCCAAGTTAAACCAACCCAAATTAAAACAAATAAACCAACCAAATTAAAACCTTACACCCAATTAAAACATGATAACCAAACCCCTTCCAATGTATCTATTTCCTTTCTCAGGATTTGTGATTTATCAACAAAAACTCAAATTAAAACAAATTAAATAAGCCAATTACAGGGCAGCATAAACTTAATCCGAAAGCTGCAGTGCAGACTCTACCAAAAATCATAAATCTTCCATTCTAAGCATCTGAAAACTAAGTTAGGGATCATGTCAACAACTCACGCCTAAATTTTAGAATATTTGAAATTCTAATTGTATATTTTAGTGAATATATCCATCAGATCCCTCATGAACCATCTTCAAGTTGTCATCTCCTTTGAATTCACCCCAATGGTCGAGTTTCATCTAAAATCCGCATACAGTCGCCGGAACATATGCCTTCTAAGATGCCTGAACCAGCCTCATATTTCAAGTTCAAACTCACCACAGCGACGGCTCACTAGCTACATGGTATCATCACCTTCATTAACAAATTGAAAGGGATATCTGTTGAGCAGATACCTATATCTTCAAATTACCTAGTTCCTAAACCTAACAAAATGGATGTTAATAGATTGGTCGACCATCGAAAACACCTTTTCTACAAGGCACGAATTAAATAAACTAATTAAAACAAATAAAACAATTGGTTTATTTAATTTGTTTTAATTTTAGTTTTTTCTGACAAATCACAAATCCTCCCGAGAACGGGAATGGATACATTGGAGGAGGTTTGATTGACATGTCTTAATTGGGTTTAAGGTTTTTAATTTGGTTGTTTTATTTGTTTTAATTTGGGTTGGTTTAACTTGGATTTAATGTTTTAATTTGGGTTGGTTTAATTTGGATGTGATTAATTTTAATACCACGTGTCTATTTTTTTGTTGATGTGTCGATTAATTTGTTAACAACTCATACTTTCACCTACTGACATGAATTACAGTGGCAAAATTGGATCCATTCTATAATTATAGTGGCATTTTTTAACAAAAAAAATATTTAAAGTGCATATTTAAACTATTTTAAAAACTTGAGTGGCAAATTTGCCCCTTTTTCCTTATAATAATCTAATATAATTGAAAGAAAAATGGGTTAAGTGAGTTGGGTTAGATGGATTATATCAAATTTGAACACCCCCAAAGATGGTGGTAATATAAAAAATATATATTAACAATATGGCATGGAATAGCAAGTTGATGGGGTATCTCTTTTTGTGTGCCTTGCTTTTTTAATGATTTGGTTAGATCTACTGAAAGGTAGGATCCAAGGTAAAGTCTGAATCCTTATTTTTCCTTACTTCCTTGATGGTAGAATGGTTAATAAGGATATTCTGCATCGTGTTATTCGGGATAATTTGATCATATGTCACTAAAATTTGGCGACTTTAACGTTATAATTACTATATTACAATTTGTAATAAAAAATAACTTAATTTTTATTTTATAATAAAAAAATCACAAAAATCTAAAAATAAAAAATTCGACCACAAAAAAAACCTAACTTTTATTTTAATTTATCATTCAATTTATTTATTTTAGTAGTACAGCTTGTATAACATTAACACAATCAAAATAAAAGCTGATTTATTATTTTAGATAGCCGAATTTTCTATTTTTCCGCTCTTATAACTTTTCTGTTTACAAATTAAAGTTGAATTATTTTTTCGTTATAAATCATAATATAATAATTATAACATTACAATTACCAAACTTTAGTAACTATGAATAAAATTAACTCCGTGTTATTATGGTTAGAGCTTCATTTTGAATTAATAATATCAATGAGTTAGCCTTTTTTATATGTCAAAGCGTAAACCTTCCTGCTGCTGCTATAAAAATCTGTTGCCCCCTTATTAAAATCAGACCTTTCTGTTTTTTGGTGCCTGCTAGATATTTCGTTCCTCAAGGGGAATACTGACGGTCCTTCATTTGGTAATAACTCGGGACTATAAAAAATTGGTGGAGTTTCAAAAAATTTTAGAGGTGAGTTTTTATGCATTTTCTCATCTTTTGTGGGTTTTAAAGATTCTAATTTTGCTAAACTGCTGGCTGTCGAGAAAACTTTGCAAATTTCTTGTGAATTATTACAAGGAATGAGTTTGGATCCGGCATTTATTTTGAGTTGGATTCAGGTTGGTGACCTAGTGGTTGTCTCTAAACGTACAAAATAGACCATGGAAATTTTCTTTTGTTTTCAACAGTATGGATAATTTTTTAATTTCTTTAGGTAATATTATTTTTTGGATTAGTTTCATCTATAATCGCTAAAATTATTGTCAAATTACACAATAATAATGATAAAATAATTTTTTCTCATAATAATCACTGAATTTTATACTTGTATATATAAAAATTACTTTTGGTCGATTTTCAGCAAATAGCAGCCAAAAAGTCTAACTGCCATGTCCAATCAGCACCTCATGCACACATGCATCCAACATGGTGACACATCACTATGCCACATCAACTAACTTGTGGACAAGACAAAGTTTTGAAATGCCACATGGGCATAGATGCCACGTCACTTATACTTTAATGAGTCAAAATTTTGGAACGCCGTGTCAGCATGTCACGTGGACATGTCAAATTATGTCTAATATTTAGTGTATATTCAATTAATTACTCAATTGACACATTTCATTAAAAAAATCTTAAATTGGCAAATTTTTAAATTAAAACCATAGATTATACATCACAAATTATGAACCACAACCGAAGATTATACATTATAAATTATAAAACATAAGTGATAAATTGATTAAGGAAAATGCCTTGATTTGCTTCAGATTTTCCATTTTTCGCCAATGTTCTTGAAGGAAAAGCCTACGCGGTTTTCTGTTCAGAATTTCAGAATTGGGGATTTTGAACCTTTCTCAAGAGAGAGACGGGAAATAGACTTTCGTATTAGTTTATCATTTTTAAATTTTTTTTTTTAATTTTGAATTCATCTATATTTCATCGCCACATGGCATGTTCATGTGGTATGCTGACATGGCATTTCAAAATTCTGTCTCATCGACGTGTCAGTTGACATGGCAATCATGCCACATGGAATGATGACATTGCATTATATGCCTGGTGTGCATGAGGTGCTGACTGAATACATTATTTGAACTTTTTGATCTACCCCTAACCAATCAAAATGATTTATATATATATATATATATAAATGTAAATTTCAGTTATCATTATAAATTTTATTATTATTATTATTATTATTACTTAATTTGACAATAAATTAAGTGGATATGAATAAATTAGCCCTTATTTTTTGGCAAAAGTACAGAGAATGAATGTAGTTTTGTTTTACCAAAAAAAATGTAGTTTTGTAATTGGCGGTCTTGCTAAGCAGGGAGCATCTTGTACTCAGCCCAATATTTCTATAACATTTATAATATATTGATTGGCTTATAAAAAATAAAATATATTTAACTTTGGAAGATGTTATGAGATTAACATAATCAAAAGTACAAAAATCGACAAGGACACGTTTTTCTTTGTTGGCAAGCTTGGGAGTTATAATCACCTGCCGTTTATGCAATTGACTAAACAGATTTTTTTTTTTTTTGGTAGCAACGAAACTGATAAAAAAAATATTCCAAATTCAACAAACAGAAAATATATTTACGAGACCTCTTAATTTGCTGAATGATAAACCCATGATGAAGTGGTTTATTGTAAAAGTTCCAAGTCATGAAACACTTAAAAAATTACAAGGGACATTCAGCATTTTATTGTTCATTTAGTTTATGAAAAACAAAGTTTATAGATAAGTCATATCAAATCATTTATACATATCTGGTTGCCATGAGGCACACAGCATTTTTCTTGTGCATAGTAATGCCTGGTTGCGCATCCAAATCTAGGTCTTCCCCTTTCATTCC
Organism: Excoecaria agallocha; assembly: GCA_037975025.1. Classification (NCBI taxonomy): domain Eukaryota; kingdom Viridiplantae; phylum Streptophyta; class Magnoliopsida; order Malpighiales; family Euphorbiaceae; genus Excoecaria; species Excoecaria agallocha. The sequence goes on from CM075815.1 coordinate 49,419,007, forward strand.
AGCAGCCATTTCCCAATTAAATTTGTAGAGTAAATTTGAAAGAGTCAACTCGAAGGTGGCAAGACCCATATGTATTCCTGGACAAATTCTTCTACCAGCTCCAAATGGTATTAGTTCAAAATCCTGACCTTTAAAGTCAATAGGATTATCAATAAATCTTTCAGGATAAAACTCTTCAGGGTTTTCCCAAACCTCTGGATCCCTCCCTATTGCCCATGCATTAACATAAACTATAGTCTTTACTGGTATATCATTCCCATTTAATTTGCAATTTTCAGATAATTCCCTTGGCACTAATAATGGAGCTGCTGGCTGTACTCTCAATGTCTCTTTGATCACTGCCTGGAGATAAGGTAGTTTTTGAATATCATGTTCATCTACAAATGCTTTCTTCCCAACAACATTCCTAACTTCTTCTTGAGCTTTTTTCACTGCTTTTGGATTCTTCGTTAGGAATGTCATGGCCCAAACCACCATAGCTGCACTTGTCAATACTATCAAATACATCTCTTTCTATATAAGTGATTAGACAATCATTCATCCAAACATCTCCCATTCGGTTATGCAATCGACTTTTGACAATCTTCATTGCAGAAAATGCTCTCTCTACGGTCGCTGTAGCAACAGGTAAAATTAAAGCCAATTTGATAAGCAAATAAATTAGTGTATAAACAATGTGCCTTTTAGTTTCAACTAACTTTTGGAAAAGGCTACCAATTCCTTTTAAATCAGAAAAGTCTTCACTACTTCGTATATCAATGATATATATTTCCAACTAATTATCAAGAACCATCAAATTAGTGGCTGAGAAATTATATGAGTAAAATTTAGCAAATTGAATCAACTTTTGCTTGTCAAATGCAGAAAATGAGTCATCAGGAGCTAAGCATGCTAAGCAAATAAGCAATTCCATGTTTGTCTCATTAAAACAATCGTTGAGCTCCTAAAGTTGCATATCCACAACAGTGTAAAGTAAATAAATTCGATAATGATGCAAATTGGTGATCTCTTGAACTCTACGTCTTGATCACCCATTGGATAAAAACATCCCATCCATGTTTGGCACATCAATATCATGAGCTTTGCAAAATAAAGATAATTCAAATAATAGAGTTTTCCATCCACTATCTCTTAAATTTTGTAGTCGTTGCTTTGAAATACTAACTAATTTCGTAGCATTAACGATATCTTGATCCTTCCTTTGTAATGCTTGTGACAATTCATTAGTGATTGCCAACACATTTTTCATCAAATGCAAAGTGAACACAAAGTCAAATTTATGCATTATGTCTAACAAACCATTAGCTTCAGCTCTTTGATTTGAACTTAATCCATCTTCTCTAATAATCTCAAGTACATCAATTATTGGTGAAAATTGAAGAACTAAATTTATCAAAGTGCCATAATGTGACCCCCAACGAGTATCGGCACTTCTTTTAAGACCAATTTCTTGATTCAAGCCACGACCACTGGGGATTTCTCCATTTCTAAGTGCTTTTCTAACTTTGGCAACTTGTCTTTCACGAAGCACGTCATGTCGCTTACATGATCCTCCAACAACATTCAATAAAGTAGTAACTAAGTTGTAAAGAAAAGCAACTTGGATATGATTCTTTGAAATGGCAACAAGTGTGAGTTGTAATTGATGAGCAAAGCAATTAATATATAAAGCAAATGGATTTTCTTTCAATATCAAACTCTTAAGACCATTAAATGCACCCGGCATACTACTAGCACCATCATATCCTTGTCCACAAATTCTTGATATGCTCAAACTATACTTGCAAAATAATAATTCTTTGCAGTAAATGCATCCACAATTCACTACAAAAAAACTGCCAATTAGTGACTAAAATAAGCGATGACCAATGACACTATTCTCGTTGCAATTTTGCGACGGATTCGTAACTGTTCTACAATTCCATCGTGGAAATGATATTTTTTATTTTTGTGACGAAATAGCGACGGAATGAATAAACAGTCGCTAATTATTGACGGATAGTATACACGCCATGTTTTGCGACGGAATAGCGACAAATATTTTCGTCGCTAAAGTTTATAATTTTTCATTCATAAAATTAGATTGAAAACATTTAGCGACGAACTTTTTCGTCGCTAATTTTGGAGGAAAAATATAGCGGCTTTTTTTGCGACGGTTTAGCGACATAAAATTGTATGTCGCTAATAGCAAATTGTTACAGTAAAACCATTAGCGACAAAATTTAGTCGCTAATCCGTCACAAATAAATTAAAAAAAATTAATTTCACTCACATGATTTATATATAGCTTCAAGTAATTTTAATATAGATCATATGAAATGAATATTTTATTTTGTAACAGAAAATTATAAATTATTTTATAAGTTAATAATAATTTTTATCAATTATACCAAAATCTAAAGTTATTTATTTAGAAAATTTACATTTTTAATAATAATAATAAACTAATTGTTACGATTATTATATATTTGCATATTCAAGATTAATAAAAATTTATTAATTAATTGTTATTCAAATGTGCATATTCAGTTTTTAGTACTATAATTAAATTATTTTTATTTAAACTTAATTTTAACGTTCAAAAAATTTGAAATCATGCGAGAGCACTTTTAATGCAGGTATACAGTATTTTAATACTGGTTCTAGGATTTATTTGTTTGCATAATTTCAAAATTTTAATTTAAGAACTAATGACAAAGGATTTAAAATAAATAAATGTATAATAATTATTAAAATAATTAAAATAATAATAATCAAATTTTAGTATTAGATTCGTTAGATTTGTCGCTATTAGTATTAGATTTCAGTAAAAAAATATATCTTTTATTTGTGAAATGCTAGATTTATACTATATTTTGGTTAAATATATTTTTATTGTCTAGAATAGCATATTTACATAAAAGTTAAAAGTGTGAAATTGATGTATATTTAAACCATAATCAAATTTTAAAAATACATTTAGTCTAACAAATTTAGAAATATATTTTTAAAAGAAAAAAAATTTATTAGGGTAATATTATTTCTTAATTCCTTTTTATTAATATTATGAATTAAAATATTTATTTTTGATTAACGTAAAAGGCGAGGATCGTTCGATAAAGGGGACACAGAGTTTGATGAAATCGAACGGCACATGCCATTCTAGAGGAGTCTCAAGACTTGGGCCCACTGGATTGATCACAATATTAATCCCAATCGCACCTCCCTTTTCTTTAGCATTATGTGTCCTCTACATGATAGGTATCATATTTATTGGCTAAAAAATTAATATATTTATTTATTAATCAAATTAATAATTTAATTTATTAGTTTCAAAATAAATAATAATTTAATTTATTGAAAAAACTAATAGTAATTGTTACAAACCCCAAAAGGTCAATTTATAAGCTAAGCATTATTGGACTTTCTTTTAAATTAATTAATTTTTGAATCTAATTGGTACATTTTTTTTATTTATATGACTAAATTGTTACATTTCATTTTGTAATTTTTATGATTTATAATTTATCATATATTAAGAACGGGAGACACTTTTTTTTTAAATAGATCTAGTCTAACCCAAGCCCACTACCCGCATATCTCATTCAGGGTTTTTAGGGTTCATATCACTCCTTCATATTGTGGGTTCAGAGTGTGAGAGAGAGAGAGATGGAACACAAAGAGGAGCAAAAACACTAACCGCAAGCAATGGCTCCAAGGAAGACGCCGAAGGTGACAAGGAATCCCGATTTAGTTCGAGGAGTTGGAAAATGCTCTAGGTCTAAGATGTAACACAAGTGGGGTTTGTGGGCAATCAAGGCCAAAAATGGTGGCGTTTTCCCAAAACACGACCCCAATCCAAAGTCTACTGCTACGGCTGAGAAGCTGCCGAAGTTCTTCCCAATCGACGACGTCAAGAAGCCTCTGCCTAACAAGTGCAAGCCTAAGCCCACCAAGCTTAGGTCTTTACTCTTTATCTCTTTGTACTTTTAGCCTTTTAGATTAACGGTGTCCCTTTGAAGAGAGTGAACCAGTCTTATGTGATTGCAACTTCCACCAAGGTTGACATTACTGGAGTAAATGTTGAGAAATTTGATGACAAATACTTTGCCAAGCAAGTTGAAAAGAAGAAAAAGAAGGGAGAGGGTGAGTTCTTTGAGGCAGAGAAAGAGGTAGGCTTCTATCCTCAATCGCTTCTCTGCATTATTTTTGTTTTGACTTGTGTTGCGGTTTTGCTTAATCAGTATTCCATTTAGTTTGTCTTCCTTCTAAGGTTTGGATCGCAATTGTTATTACCGATTTTGTTATTTTGAATCTTAATTTTGAACCTCGGATTGTTACTCATTGATATTGTTTGCCTGAGTGGTTTGTTAGTTTGCTTTACATTGCTGATGAACAACTGTTGGTTTATATAAATCTAGGAGATCCAGCAAAAAGGAAACCAACGTGAAGTTTACAACTGTGTTGCTCTCGCTAAAGCAGGGAAAAAAAGGTAACCTTTTTACTTTTCATTGCTTGTCGTTGCTTTGATTTCCAATACCCAAAATTTATCTTCTTGATCGAGATTATCTTAAATGCTCATTCTGGTTGTTTTGTCGCTCTTTCATTCAATAATTAATGGATATTTCACATCTATTATCAGATTTTAATGCTTTTAAGATGATTAATAGACTTTTTAGGGGTCAATTTCACCCACAGTCACTCAACTTATCACTTATAGCACAAAAGTAACCGACTTTTTTTTCTTGACTTAAAAGTCACTGAACTTATAATATATTTACATAAAAGTCACGGTCACCGGATTCCGGCGAGATTCTCACCGAAATAATGACTTGGCATGCCACGTCATGTGCCACATCACACGTGGAACCCATCATAAAGACACATCACCAGTTGACATGTCAAACTTGACATGTCAACTGCCACGTCACCCAAAAATCCATATCAGCTACCAATAGGATGATGGCACGTCACCCAAAAAATTCACCTCAGCTTTGCCACATCAGGAGAGAATACTTGAATTCAAATCAGCTTTGACTCATTAGAAGAGAACCCTTGAATAAGCCATAAATGGACTCTCAGCTCTCGTTAGAAAGCCCAAGTAATCTTGGCCCATTACCCACATGGCTAATGCTATAAGACTTCAACCTTATAAACTCACCTCCCCCTTCTTTTTTTTCGATGTGGGATTACTCTCTCCCTTCTCAACTCATCAACCAAAGTCTATCATGTGTTAGTGAGACCCAAACCCGTTTTTGCTCTCTCTTAATGTAAATTTTATTTAAAGGATGTAAATTTCACACTGCTGAAAGTTCTCTTTCTTAGATTCTAAACAATTTAAAATAAAATTAAAATCCTTTCCATTTTCTTTTCTACAAATCCATGAAGGGGAAAGGAAAAAAAATCTTTTCTTTGTTCTTTACGAAAAAAAAATGAAAACTAAATACATATTAGTTTAGCTATTAAGAAAATCAATTGAAAAGTAGAAAAAAACATGATTTTAGCACAATTATAGTCAAATAGCTTGATAAGTGATAATTATAACAATTTCCAAAAACAAACACAAAATCATAAAAAGCCTCCTCCCACCGATCAATATTGGCTTTAATAGTGAATATACACAACACAAATTTATTTGAGAGAAGTCATAATTTTTTTTGAGGCTCAATTATCCGGTAAATCTTCCACCTCAATCGCCTCGCCGCCGTCGTCACTAACCCCATTTTCCAAAGTTTCAACACTTTCGGTTGGTTTCTCTTCCACTTCCACGTCCTCATCCAAACAAACCTCCTTCACCGCCACCTCATTCTTTTCCTCATTTTCAACTAATTTCTTTCCATCTAATTTCCTCTCCGTTAACCGCCGGAGCTCCACCGCCACATCAGCAATCGAGTGGTATTTCTGCATCTGAAGCACCGAGATCCAATTCAGCCTCCTCCGATGAATAGCCGCGAACACCGCCTCGTACTCCTATCTAGGTCCACCACCTAGCTGCACGAGGTGGCTGCAGAGCGCATCGATTATAGCATTGGCTGCGCCGAATTCCCCACGAATCCAGAAGAGAATCGCGTCTTTGGCAAAGGAGTCAGTCATCATGACCGGTTGCGTTGGTATGGGAACTGCGGCGGGCCCCATCGGAGGAGCTTGATCGGTGGGTGATGCTGGGCCAGCCGCCATCGACATCACAGCCAAGCTCTACTGACAAGGCAAATATGACTATATATGGAGCTCCAGAATATGGCGTATCAAAAGCGTGGCCAAGTCGAGATGTCGAAGTTGTGTTGATCAAGAAATAGAAAAGTAGAAAACCAAAATGCAGAGAGAGAGAGAGAGCAAAAACGGGTTTGGGTCTCACTAACACATGATAGGCTTTGGTTGATGAGTTGAGATGAATATACCTTGGAGATTAAGGTTGAAAAGGGAGAGAGTAATCCCACATCGAAAAGAAAAGAAGGGGGAGGTGGGTTTATAAAGTTGAAGTTTTATAGCATTAGCCATGTGGGCAACGGGCCAAGATTACTTGAGGCTTTCTAACAAGAGATTAAAGCCCATTTATGGTTTATTCAAGGATTCTCTCCTGATGTGGCAAAGCTAAGGTGAATTTTTTGGGTGACGTGTCATCATCCTATTGGTAGCTGATGTGGATTTTTGGGTGACGTGACAGTTGACATGTCAGCTGGTGATGTGTCTCTATGATGGGTTCCACGTGTGATGTGACACATGACGTGGCATGTCAAGTCATCATTCCGGTGAGAATCTCATCGGAATCCGGTGACCGTGACTTTTATGCAAATATGTTATAAGTTCAGTGACTTTTAAGTCAAGAAAAAAAAAAGTCGGTTACTTTTGGCTATAAGTGATAAGTTGAGTGACTGTGGGTGAAATTGACCCGACTTTTTAGTCAGCAAATTCTTGGCTTTTCTTCCCGAACTGTTTGGTTGCTTTGATGGGTCTGTCTAGTTTTGAAAATTGAATCAGTTCCTAGCTAAAAGGCAAACACGGTTCAATTTGTATTCTTCGCTTTTTTACCGTTGGTTATGTTCTTTAAGTTGTTTTTTTGTTCTTCTCCATAATTGTTCTTCTTTATTAATTAGCACTAGTGTTTGATTCTTCATATTTGTGGTTTATGCATAATTTAACCTTAGTTCTATGCTTTAAGAACTTGAAAGTATTAAATTATTTAGCATAAATATAATTTTTTATAGTTGTTTAACCATAATTTAAGCACTGCCTTCAGTTCCATTGGTTGTTTCAATTTGTGCAACCCTGCCCTTTGCAATGGATTATTGTCTATTCACAAGTTCTTGATTGATGTCAATTCCAATTTCATCATGAACCAGGGCATTTCTAAAAAGTTCAAAAATTTAAATCACTAGATTAGCAAAGCAAATGTGCAGAAGTTTGTTAGTAGTATTATTTAGTTTGAATTTTTTTCTAATTATTTGTAAAGTATTATTTAATTTACTTTTATGATATATTTTTTAAATTAATAATATTTGAGAAATTGTATTTATATAAATTAAATTATGAATGTTATAATAATAATAATAATAAAATATTATAAATGAATTGCAACAAAATTTGCATTATTCGCTATGTTATTTTGCGTAGTTAATTTTCATTTTTATTTGAAATTTATGAATATTTATTCTGATGTATTTACTGACGACAATTTTGTCGCTAACAATAATTATTATATTTGTCTCGACTAATTTAAGAATTTATTTAGCGAAGAAAGTAGTTGCTAAAAATTATTATTATAATACCGCGATTAATTATGAAATATAAATTAGCGACGAATAAAATAAATTAGCGACGAACTCTTTCGTCGCTAATTTAGCGACTGAATTGGGAATCCGTTGCTGATATATTGGCTGGGCTTTTAGAGCTGTTCGAAGCGTCGCTAATTTTTTTTAGCGACGGAATTTTGCAAATTAGCGAGCAGTTTTTTTGTAGTGATTTCATGTCTCAACTTACCAAATCATTTTCATTTCTTTTGTGGTCCACCAAAAGCAGAGCCACCTATCTGATGCTGAATCTAATTTTTTGCAGAACTTTGCTCAACCTTGGAAGTTTAGTAGCTATTGAACACAAGCCAACATACCCACTTGGCCATTCACATGGGTTGATCTCATACCTATAAATCACATGGGTTGCTTCCGATTTACCCTCACATTGTGGGATCTCCATGAAAAGGACTATAGCTGGCCTTGTGGATATATAACCAACTCCCTTCCTTTGCCTTCCACTCATCACAACTTCACAAATTCACAAAAATCTAAAGCTTTTCTCTACTAATTAAAAAGATGATAAGTCCCAAGAAGCTCATCAAATTGGCAAGAAAATGGCAGAAGTTGGCTGCTATCAGGCGAAAAAAGAATCACTTTGCCAAAAACCAGTAGAACAAATGATCGTACAAGCAGTTGCAGCACATCAGGAAAAGCTGAAAAGGGTCATTTTGTAGTGTACTCAGCAGATGAGAAACGTTTTCTGCTTCCTTTGGAATATCTTAACAGTGAAATTATCAGAGAGCTACTCAACATGGCTGAAGACGATTTTGGATTGCCAGGCAATGGCCAGCTTACACTGCCATGCGGGGCTGAGCTAATGGAATATGCAATTTGTTTAATCAAACAAGAAGTTACTAGAGATGTAGAAACAGCATTCTTAACTTCCATAGCTAATAGTTGCTGTTCTTTCTCTTCCCATCTTCAACATCAAGTGGCAATCCATCAATTACCAATCTGTAGCTTTTAAAGAACTGTAGTAGTTGTAAAAGGATAGATACATAAAAATATATACTAATTGATTCATTAATTTCACTAGCAACTTTTGCAAATTATGATTAGTAACTTTGGCATCGTTGGTTGTTATTCTGCTTGAATTATACTTCCATAACAGGTGGAAGTAGACAAACTCCAAAGAGAACATGATTGCCTAAATATCCAGTTCTTAAAAGAAATGTCATCTGACAATCCAAAATTAGGAAATGTTACCATAGTTTGAGTAGGCAAAACCATAGCACATGTTGTTACTAGCAGTGGATAATTTTGAATAAATTGTGTAGCTTATGAAAATTGAAGTGTCTAGAATAAATGAATTTCATAACAATTTATTTGTGCTTAACTACGATAACAATATATTTTATATAGGAGATCTAATGCACAACACATATTTTCAATTCTATGAAGTTTAATTTCTTCCTCATGTTCCACGAAAGAAAAATTTTATGAAATTTTATGTACTTATAACAAATTTCATCATGAGAGATGGATTTTCAAACATATCCAACAAATCATTTTGCATTTTTCTCTTATAGGGTTAATCCATTAACATTTTTTATAAATTAAGTTATGAATGAATTCTGCAGTTGAGAATTGAGATATGGTTCGCATGCATTTACTACAAGAAAATTATAAATTTTGCTATAAAATTTAGTAAGAAACCAAAAACCAAGTTAATTGGCAACAAATTACCAGAAAAAATAAAAAATCAAAGCCAAAATATGTGCAAAAATCACCTACCAAAATAAATAGCAACAAATTTGCGACAGTAGAGGGAAGTAGTCACTAGTATTTCGGCATAAATGAAATCGCCTGATCTTAAGACATATTGGGTCCATTTGGATTATCTTTCTACCCTTGGATTTGGATCGGTTTTCAAAAGAAAAATTCAAAATTAATGACAGCTTACGCTTTCATCTTTTGATCTTTGTGTGGCTCAAGCAGTTTGTTTTGTAATGATTTTATTAAGTCATTAGCAATCCCTCTTGTCTCAATTTGCTGCTTGTTTACTTGACAACAGGATATGGACATGACAGAATTCAAGTGCCGATTTTCAAACATGAACTAACAAGCCCAACTCATAAACAGGATCTCTTATCCAACAATCACATGGTTTTGCTTCATATATACACCATCTTTGTGAATATATAGTCAAGTCATTTCCTTTGCCCTATACCCATCACAAAAATCATCACTTTTACTCCTTTTACTCTTCCTTCACATTTTCTTCCAAAACATTTCCCTTTTGTTTACCGAGCACAACGATGATCAATGCCAAGAGGCTTCTAAAATTGGCAAGGAAATGGCAGAACCTGACTGCCATACGGAGAAAAAGAATCACATCGCCACGAGCCATTGGGAGTCAAGAAACCAGCAGCTGTTGCACATCAACAATGGCTTTGAAAGGCCACTTTGTCGTGTACTCTGCTGACCACAAACGTTTCTTGCTTCCTCTGGAGTATCTCAACAATGTAATGATCAGAGAACTATTTAACATCGCAGAGGAAGTGTTTGGATTACCAAGCCAAGGACCTCTCACATTGCCATGTGATGCAGAACTCATGGAGTATGTACTTTCTTTGATCAAAGTGAAGATTAATAGAGATATGCAAAAAGCCTTAGCAATGTTCATAGCTAGCTGCTGTTCATTTTCTTTCCATCTCCAACATCAAGAATTAAGCCATCAACTACAAATTTGCAGCTTCTGAAATGTCATAATCAGAAATGTACACTATGATTGCAAGTGTACATAGATACAAATTTTTTCAGCAAGTGTATAACTTCCATAATCAATATACAAATGTTCACCAAATTTCCCAACAAGGCCAATAATTTATAGCAACTCTATGCATTTACTAGCAGAATAATTAGATCAGAAGAAATTCCTCTCGATGAGAACTGTACAACTCAACCAAAAAAAATAAAAAATAAAAAAAAAAGATCCTGCCTCTAGAACAGAAACAGAATATCAACGAACAATAGCATACAAACATCAGATTCACACATATGCAGCCAGTTCACTTGCCATGATCTGAACAACAGTTTTCACAAATAGCATCAAGTTTCTGCCAAAAGCAATTGTTCAAGTTCCTCCCTTCTCCGCTCCAATTCCTGTGATTTTGAATCCATGTTAGTGGATACAGGAAAATCCAGTAACACTAGACATTTAGAAAAATAATATTGCAAAAAATTTTTCCAATAAAACCAAACACACATGAAGAAAATTCACATAAAATTTAGAATTATAATGTCAATTATTTTCACCGATTTCAATCAGTATATTTAATCCCAATGATACAATGTTAATCAGCAAAATAGAAATCTAGATTCATGTATTCAGTTACTAGATGCGATAATCAGCAAAATGTTTTCTCCACTTCATGATAAGCTTTAATGATCAAGTTAGTAATTTGTAATCACTGCTCATGGAATAGACAAGTATTAGAAAGAAAAATTTTGATGTCAAATTTTGTTAGTCTATCAGAGACTGGAACATCCACAAAAAGAATCATCTTGATCCCATAATTTGGAACCCAAAACAACTTGAAGGTATCAATTAAAGTCATATGATGCATCATTGTCATATTGGCCTAACTTTCAATATGCTAGGATAGTATATAAGGACAATCTCAGTATGTTCGGACAACGTTCACAGCTAGACAACCCAGGAGACCCAAGAACTCAAAAGACATCCACGTATATGAAATGGTGCCAAAACCAAGCATAATTGCACAAAATTGAGGCATGTACAAGCTTGGAAGTCAGAAAAAGACAAATTTCAAAGAACTCTTAATATAAGCAGTCAATTTTCTTATTAGGTAATTGTTATCTTACCTCTAGATCCTTGACTGCCTGATCTCTTGTAATTTCTTTCTTCTGACGGGCACGTATTAGTGAGCCTATACAAAGAATTCCCTGGACAATGCTTTTCATTGTTTTAGTTTCAAGATTCGTCAAAGGAAAGCAGAAGCAAATTCGAAATCTTTTCTTGTATTCACTCAACTAAGACGTTCCAATATTAGAGCTCAACTTAAAAGACATACTTCAGAAATAAGTAGAGTAAAAATAATAATACCAAACACTTGAAAATTGTTGCTTGATTGATCAAAAAATTTCAAGAAACAAAAGGGTACTCCTCAAACATATATTTGAGTTGCCAATTTCTTCAAATTCCACCACTAGGCCAAGCAAAAGTTAAAAGGAAAGCAAGTTATTTTTCATCATCTTACCGAAACAACGTAGACTACACCACAAGCAAGGAGCATATAGCTTGCTATATTTTGTACAAGAATGAGATTCTTCTGGCTCTCCGAATATTCAGGGAAAGCTCTTGTCATGACAGCAACACTGAACACAACAATCGTTACTTTAGAGTCAAAATAAGAACCTCTATCTCTATTGTCTCTATGAGAATGTGTTTAGTTTTAGTATGTGCAAGTAAAGAAAAAAATAATAATAGGAAGTTCTTACTAAAACATAAGACATACAAAATCTGCAGCATACCCCTACCGGCCCAATATTCCAACACCTGCAAAGCGTAGAATAAACAGAAGATAATGGTCCTCAATTCTTCGTAACTGTGAATTCAAGGAAACGACAAAAAAGGGAGTGAATATTAAATAGATAGCAGCTTAAAACTGGCACAAGAAACCTAGGGTGTTTTTACAGCATGTTTTTATAATATCAACCATTCAAACTCAAATTCAAACTCAAATTTGAATTTTCAGAGAGTTGATGATCAATTATGTTTTCCAAAAGTGAGAGGATCTTAATCCACAGGGAAGAATAACTCAACACTTGAATTCTTTTTCCAAAACTTTCTAGCCAAATTTGGACAATCAACAGGAAAAGACCTACAACTTTCAAGATAGCATTTTTAAGAATTTCCAACGCAAAAGAAATCAAAGTGGAACTAACCTTCCAGAACCTAATGATAAATTCCCACTCAGTCTCTGCTATAACCACAATAAACGCAATCACCACTGCATAACACCGGAATATCCCATCGAATATCTAAAGAGAAACAATTAAGTTAATTCCATTTATGCCATATTCATAGAGCATATTAACACACGAGTAGTAAATTATAGTATACACGAAAGCATACATACGTCGGATCCATTTTTAAAGGAACGAACGGCAGAAAAAGCGTTAACGGCAATGCAGAGCATAGCAGTTAAAGCCGTCAACACGCTGAAGCAACCACAGACCACCAAACAGGGGTCCCGTCCCGTTCTCAATCTCGCGCTTGGCTGTAAACGAGGCACGCTGTCTCCTCCACCTTCTCCGTTTGTCGACATACCTTTCTAGAATGAAAACGGAGACAAATTCAGCATGAAAATCAATGAAAGAAGTCTACTTTTCTTCGAAGCCGAGAAAATTAGGCATCTCAAAGAGAAGAAATTTAATTTTTTTCGTCTGTTTTGAATGATTTAATTTGAGGGCTTCAAGAATTCGGTTTGTGTTTGTTGGAATCCGGAAAGCGGGATTCTTTCCTTTCACCTGCTGTTCAAGGCAGGAAAGACAAGCGGCTGGAGGAACAAGACACGTGTCAGTTTTAAAACAAAGGAAGGAATATTTAATTTTTTTTTTCTCAAAAAGGAATATTTGATTTTGAGAAAAGGAAAAATGAATTTTTCTTGCCCCCAACTTTAGGGAATATCCGATTGAGCTCTTATAATTGAAAATATATTCGATTTGTCTTCTAAGTTCAATTTCATCCTAATTTAGTCCATTAGAGAAATTTTGATATTTAACAACTATAACCTTATTAACCATTAGACCTCTATTAAAAAGATCGTATAATAATTGACATTTCCAATTTATATGCATTTTTTAATTATGGAATTGTGTCAAAAAATCCTTTAAATTTAACCGGTCTACCAACTTATTTTTAAATTTTATTATATTTTATTGAGTATTTAAATAAATAACTATTTCAGCACATAAAATTATTTGCATTTTTTCCGTTTATTTTGATTTCTATGGTATTTTTTAAGTTTTATTATATTTTGAGTATTTGTATTTATATTATATTTTTTGTGGAGTTTTTTGTGGGAAAAGGTCTTTGATGTATTGAGAAATTGGCCACTGTATTCAAGTTATTGTCGTAACTGATGGTGAGCGTATTTTGTGACTTGGAGATCCCGCAATATAAGTTTAAACTAGGGGGTCAATTTCACCCACGGTCACTCAACTTTAGTCAAATCACTCAAAAGTAACGGAATTATTTTTTGTGACACAAATGTCACTGAACTTATACATATTTGCATAAAAATCACGATCACCGGATTCCGGCGATGATCCTTGCCGGATTGATGACATGGCGCGCCACGTCATATGCCTGGACACACGTGGCACGTCCCACGTTTGGATCAATTTTATCTACGGTCACTGAACTTACAATTTATCACCCAAAAGTAACTGACTTATTTTTCATGACTTAAATGTTACTGAACTTGTCATCTTTTTTCAAAAAAGTCATCTTGACCGGATACTCATGATGATTGATTTATTATCACATCATAAGCTAATATTTCATATTTGACACGTCAGTAACTAAATCATTGTCATCAGCTAATGTGTTATATTTGACACATCAGCAATTTATGTGTGTCCATAGCTAATGTGTCATAGCTGATGGACCGAATTTATAAAATAACCAAATTCAAACCGAACCAAAATTTTCGGTCGGTTTGGTTCGGTTAACCAAAAAACTGAAAATTAAAACTATTTTAAAAAAATTTAAAAATTGTGTCTAAAAATTATACAAAATTATAAACCATATTATACTAAAGTAAAAACATCTAAATTGTACAAAATAAAAGTTCAAATTAAAAATATAATCCCAAAATATATAATAAATAATACATTAAAATCGTTAAACAAATTTTTTCATTTAATCGATTTTTAATTTAATAGTCAAATTTTCAAATTATCACATAAAAATAGATATTAATAATTGATATATAATTTACAACTCAAAATAAGATAATTTACATGTAAAAAATAATTATTCAATTAAAAAATTTAAAAAATTATATAATTATATACAATTTTGGTTCGGTTTGGTTTTTCTGCTATTTTTCCTTCAAAAATCGAACCGAAAACAAAAAATTTTCAAAATTCAAAACCAAAACGAAAAATTAAAAATCGAACCAAATTAAAAAATCAGATTTGGTTCGATTTTTCGGTTTGAACCGAAATTTGCTCACCCCTATCTCCATGTGTTTCCGGTCAAAATGACTAATTTGAAAAAAGATAACAAGTTCAGTGACATTTAAGTCATGAAAAATAAGTCAGTTACTTTTGGGTGATAAATTGTAAGTTCAGTAACCGTAGATGAAATTGATCCAAACGTGGAACGTGCCACGTGTGTCCAAGCATATGACGTGGCGCGCCATGTCATCAATCCGGCAAGGATTATCGCCGGAATCCGATGATCGTGACTTTTATGCAAATATGTATAAGTTCAATGACATTTGTGTCACAAAAAATAATTCCGTTATTTTTGGGTGATTTGACTAAAGTTGAGTGACTGTGGGTGAAATTGACCCTTAAACTAGGATGCATGTGATAAGTTTGAAAATGTTACAGGGTATGGGTATCCTTGTTGGGAAATTGGCTCTTCACACTGCACTTGGAGGAGTTCGTCCTTCAGCGGTAAGCATTTTGAGATCATCAAAGATTTCTCTTCCATTAGCACTTAATTTTACTCTTCGTTTGTAATCCTAATTGATTTGCGCATGAAGTCCAAGTGGGAAGTACTTCCATAATGAACATGAAATCTCTACCGGGTTCTTGGTTACATTAAATAACAGAGTTTGATATATATCAACTTATTATTTATATTATGTTTCCAATTGAATATTATTATTATCGAATTAATTAATTAATTAATAAAAAATTTTATAATAATTTACATTAAACTTATGTATCGATAAATTCGTTCAACTCATTTAGATATTCATCCATATTTTTTGATCTATTGATGACCAAAACCATTAGTAACTCATCCATTAATGACCCAACTCAAATTCATCTAATCCATTCATTTGCCACCTATAGTTTATATATATATATATATATATATATAATGACCCGACCTACTGGCATGTCTTACTTGTAACCAAAAAAAATGAATGGGGATTAAACAGAAGGAAGTCTTCATAGAGAGCTGAACGAGTGGGACCTCACATGGATCCCCCAATCATTCCATATAAAATATTCAATTCTGAATCACAGGGCACCCATTATTTTTCATTTTCCACCATTATCATAGTCGCTTCTCACCTCTCTCCGTAGTAAACCCTAAAATTATCTAGGCAATATAGTTCATGTCAAATCATTAAGAAAACACAAAATCTACAGCGAAACATTTCTGAATTCATGATTTGTATTGAAATATAAAATTTCTTTTGGCCAATGATCTTCCAAATTAATGGGTAGGATAAAAACTGTTTTCTGCAAATGGAAATTCAGAAAGACAAATACCTCTTACCTATAATTTGGGGACCATAACCCTTTTATATGGTAGAGTTTTTCTTTATTTCTAATTTAACTCATCATAAAATTAGAAACTATAAAAGAGTATCTATGCATTTCACCCATACTTATAATATTATTATTATTATGGCCCACTTTAATTTCTTCTAAATTAGACCACTTTAATATTTTGGGTCAAGTCTTTTAAATGATAGTTATGACATATAATTATTATAATCTCAATATATATAATGTATTTATCTATAAATCCTAATAATCTCCCACCTGGACTATATATATATATATATATATATATATATATATATATATATATATATATGTCAGCATATTGCCTTATAATTATATGTCAACTTTATGAGCTCAAAATTTCACTATCATAATCATAGACATTTCTGAACAATCTCGTCCATCAATTATGCCTATATACAACCAAGACGACTTTTGTTACATATATTTCGTAACTAAATCCATCCCTGATCACATATATAAACACAACCAAATAACATAGATCAAATATGGATGCATAGCATGAAATTTACATGTAATGTGACCTAAACATGTCTATTTTCAACCGGTCCACTTTATAAATATAGTGAGATCAATCCATATCCAAAAACAAAATGTGAATAATTCAAATCCTTTTCTGCAAAAAATATCGATAAACCAAAAACTGAAAATGTGTCTATAATAAGAAAGTAAGATTACAAACTCCCACTGAAATAAAAAAATCCTCAAAAGACATGACACTCATGCGAGCAGTATGCTCATTAAAGACCTTGGGTGGTAATCCTTTGGTAAGCGGATCTGCAACCATGGAGTTTGTGCCAATATGCTCAATAGACACCTGTCCACTTTGAACTCTTTCGTTAACAACCAAGAACTTAATGTCTATATGTTTTGACTTACTTTAACTCTTGTTGTTATTAGAATACAAGATTGCTGACTTATTGTCACAAAAGATCTTAAGTGGTCTTTCAATTCTATCGACAATTCGCAGCCTAGTGACAAAATTTCGCAGCCATATTGCTTGATTTGATGCCTCATAGCATGATATGAACTCTGCTGCCATAGTAGAAGAGGCTATAAAAAGACTGCTTAGCACTCTTCTAAGAGATAGCTCCTCCAGCTAGTAGAAAGATATAGCTTGATGTAGATTTCATGCTATCATGGCACCCATCAAAATCGAAATCTGAATACCCAATGATCTCTAATTTATCCATTCTCCTGTAAGTGAGAATGAAATGTTTTGTTCTTTGAAGATATCGTATGACTCGTTTGGCTGCTTTCCAATGATCCATTCTTGGATTACTTAAATATCTTCCCAACACTCTAACTATATACGTAATATCCGGACGCATACAAACTTGAGCATACATTAGACTTCCTACTACTGATGCATAAGGAATCTTTTGCATTTTTATTTTCTCAAAAGCATTTTTGGGACACTGTTGGAGACTAAACTTATCTCCTTTAGCCATAGGGGTGTGTCCTAGTTTACAATATTGCATACCTTATCTCTTAAATATCTTTTCAATATAAGCCTTTTGTGACAATCCAAGAGTACCTCGAGAGCAATCTCGATGTATTTGGATCCCTAATACAAAATTTGCATCTCCAAGATCTTTCATTTTAAAGTTCATAGATATAAATCTCTTGGTTTCATGCAATAAGCCTATATCGTTGCTGGCAAGTAATATGTCATCGACATATAAAACCAGAAAAATGTGATTACTCCCACTAAATTTGTGATATATACAATCATCAATCAAATTCATCTCAAACCCATAAGAGATTATAATCTGGTGAAATTTGCAATACCACTGACAAGACACTTGTTTAAGCCCATAGATGGATTTCTTCAATTTGCAAACCATTTACTTTGTATCTTCTGATACATAATTTTCTGGTTGCACCATATAAATTGTTTCACCAATGTCACCATTGAGAAAAGCTATCCTGACATCCATCTGATGTAGCTCCAGATCAAAATGTGCTACTAATGCCATTATAATCCTAAAAGAGTCTTTCGACGAAACTGGAGAGAAAGTCTCTTTATAATCAATGCCTTCTTTCTATATAAAGCCTTTAGTGACAAGACGAGTTTTGTACATCTCCACATTGCCCTTTGAATCCCTTTTGGTTTTAAAAATCCATTTACAACCAATGGGTTTAATACCTATAGGCAATGGGACAAGATCCCATACGTCATTGTCTTTCATAGACTTAATCTCTTCATTCATGGCATCTATCCACTTTTAAGAGTTAGAACTTTCCATTGCTTGATAAAAATTGATTGGATCATTTTCCATCACTCCAATATCAATATCATGTTCTTGGAGAAATACAACATAATCATCTGAAATTGCATTTCTTCTTTCTCTAGTGAATCTTCTTAATAGCAATGGTTCTTAAAGCTGTAGAGTTTATTCTTCAAGAATATTTTCTTGAGACTGAATGGAAGGATCAATGACATTATCTTGTTCTGGAATTGCATCATGAGCAATGTCTGGTATAATAACCTATTCTTGATCATTGTCCATAGCAATTAAAAGAATATCAACATATTCCTCTTCAAAGACAAAGTCCTTAACTCTTTCTCCCCCCGCAAACTCAACATCCTCAAAGAACCGAGCATTACCTATCTCAAAAATAGACTTAGTTGTGGGATCATAAAATTTGTAACCCCTGGAGCGTTCGGAGTATCCAATAAAATAGCAACTAATAGTCCTAGAGTCTAGTTTCTTTTCATTTGGCCTATAAGGCCTTGCCTCAGCTGGACATCCCCAAATATGAAAATGTTTTAGACTAGGTCTTTTACCTGTCCAAAATTCATGAGGGGTTTTACCAGTTGTTTTTGTTGGTACCCTATTGAGTATATAGGTTGCAGTCTTTAATGCTTCTCCCCAAAGTGACTCAGGTAAGGTTGAGTGTAATGGCCTCAACACCGGGTCAACCATGAATAGTGCTTTTCGGACCCAAAAGGACACCCGAAAGTCAAAAATATTTTATTGGACCATCGAAAAGTATTGGTCATGATGAGTCCGGGGTTGAAAATTGAAGTGAAATTGAGGTCAAATAGGCCTCCAAAAGTCAAAAATACGAAAAAGATAGCAAGTCAATTTCCCTAATAGAGAAGGTGACTTGATTTTACATAAATAATTAAAAATAGTAAATGAACTCCGAATATTGTCATATTTTGTATGCCTATATAAATTTTTTATGTAGAATATTTTAGTGATGAGAATGGAATTTTTTGGTGATACCGGCAGTTGTCGAATCGGATCGATAAATTTGAATCGGACAGATAACGGACTCCGATTGAGCCGAAAATTTGTGTAATAGATATTTTTGATGTGATAAGAGTGATGGAATTATTTTTGGAGTGATTTGGTGGCTGGAAGAGAGAGAAATTTGATTGGGCTTTAAAAAGGCCTAAATGGGCCTTAAAAGAAAAATAGGATAAGCCCATTGGGTTGGCCCAATTTTGGGCCCATTGGAGAGGTATATAAGAGGTAAAAATCTAGAGAAATCTCCAAAAATCAGCTCATCTTCTTCCTCTCCCTTTCTTGGTCGAATTTCTTTCCCTCTATTCTCTCTCTCTTTTGCTTCTTAATCACCCAAAATTTCTCATAAATTTCAACTTAGGAATTGTAGTTCCATCTCTCTAGAGTATTAGAACAGCTTCTATTGGTTGATTTGTGTAAAAGAGGTTGAGAAAACAAATAAAGAAAGACAAAGGGGTAAGTTCGAGTTTAAGAATTTTAATGATTTAAATTGATTTCTTAGTGGTTTTTCATACATTTTTGGGTGTAGATTATAATTATGAGCTTAGTTTTTGCGTTTGAGAACAAGAAATTGAAGAAAACTAAGCTTGAATGGGCTGCCCTATGTAGGTGGTGAAGAAAGATGGAGTTTTTCAAAGGACAAAGGTAAGAAAAATGAAGCCTAGACTCCCTAATCCAAGAAAAAATTGTAAGTGACTAATTAATCTTTACATTTTCTAAGTTTATGAATTTTTTTTAATTATGTAATTAGGGTAAAAATAATTAAAGTTGTTAATTGATGCACTAATGTTAGGATAAATGAAATTGATCATGAAATAAGATAAAGTGAAGGTTTTAATGTAAGAAATACAATTTTTAGTGAGGTGTGTTAGTGTTGGCTGAATTTAATTATAAGGGTAAATAGTAAGAAAATTGCATAAAAATAATAATTGTTAGCTAAAATTAATAGTAGGCTTAATAATTAATGTCTATAAATTTTTAAAGAATATTTGGAAATTAATTGGCAATTTTTAAGATTATGTATAGTATATATATATAATGGAAGTTGTGATTTATAGTGAATTAAGTGATTATTTTGATGAAAAATGATAATTAATAATAAATAATGCATAAATAAATTTTATTAGCATTTATAGAAATTATTAGAATTTTATTTGAAATTTTAATGTAATATGTGTAATGAAAATAATTGGATTTTTAATGAATAATTGTATAAAAACATTGAAAAAGGTGAATTTATACGAATGTAACTTATAGCCAATGAAAAAGGAATAAAAATATCAACTAATGAAATTTTTGGAAATTAAAAGAATTAATAAAGTAATTATTTATGTGCCCTTAGAATTAGTCTGGCAGTAAAAACTAGTTCTGGATATAGTTGACTAGCCATAGAAACACCCTTTATCGCGGTGCAAGTCATGGTGACTTGCTTAGCTATAGGTAGAATCATTGATCTCTATAGCTTCAGTGCAAAGTGAAAGTGAAAAGTGCAGTGTTCTGAGAATAGTTCCATATGAATCATTTCTCTTTTTAGTGGGGCCCGTGGGGTTCATGTTCCGTGTATCCGGTCTGAGATTTTTTATCGGGTCTGTACTAGGAGCATAATGGTAATAAAGTGAAAAGAAATGAAAAGAAAATGAAAAGTAAGAAAAGAAAGTGAAAAAGGACTATAATGAAAGAAAAAGAAAGTTTATGGGCAAAATGGTAATTTTCTCTAAAAGTGTAAAAAATTGGTAAATTAAGTGAGAATTGCTTAAATAACAATAAAACAGATAGATAATTGATAAATTATTCAAAAAGTGAACTTTATTGATAAGAAGGACTAAAATGTAACTTTTGCATAAAAATGATAAATTAAGTGTAAAGAAACGTAAATTGTTTCATTTATCAATTTAAAGATCATAATTGAATTTATAATGACAAAATTGTAATTGTGTGATTAAAATGAATAATCTTATAGAAAATGTTAAGCTAGTGTTTAGAATGTGATAATGAATGATTTTATAATTATTTTTACATATATATGTTAATACTTAAGAATAATGATGAAAATGTTAGGAAATGTATCGATTATTAGTCACCACTGAGCATGTTGAGTGCTCAACGTGTAGTTTTTACTGCGCACAGGTCAGCAGGAGCAGGAGCAAGAATTCAAATTACAAGACTTTCTTCTAGGTTGCTTTGGTTGTATAAATTTTGGCATGTATATATGTGTATAACTTTACTTTTAGTTATGTAATGTAACCAGAAGTTATTTTAATAAGTAATGTTTGGATTATGAATAAATGGAATGAAATTGATGGAAATGAATGAATATTGTTGTGATTATTGATTGTTGTGCATCTGAGAGGCTGTGTGATTTATTTGCTTTTCAGGGGGCTAATACTATGTACAACCGTTATATTGCAAAATATTTATTAAATGAATAGTAAATTGGACAGTTATAGGTCATCGACGAAGGGTAGTTAATAATTAAGTAAATATTGATAAGGTTTTTAAGTATAAAAGTTAAGCAAAAAAAAAATTCGATTTTCGGTCCGCCGGTACAGTGTCAGGAGGCATAAGGATGTTACATAGAGTGACTGATCATACTTCTTACCATGTCCAAAACAATTCTATTTTGTCTTTCAGCAACACCATTCATGTTGGGGTGAATCCGGCATGGTGTACTGTGGTATGATACTGGTTTCCTCTATGAATCTAGCAAATGGACCTGGACATTATTCACCTAAACCGTTATATCTACCATAGTATTCACCACCACAATCAGATCTAACGCTTTTAATGCCTTTATTGAGTTGATTTTCAACTTCAGCTTTAAAGCTTTTGAACATATCTAGTGACTGAGATTTCTCATGAATGAGATAAAGATAGCCATATCGACTGAAATCATCTGTGTGTATTAGCTAAGACATATGTTTTCTTATTGGCATCAAATCTTCTGACATTTGTTTGTTTCCCCTTAATACAATTCACACATATTTCAAAATCTGAAAAATCAAGGGGTTCGAGAATACCATTAAACACAAGTCTCTCAATTCTTTTTTTAGAGATATGACCTAATCTCTTGTGCTATAACGAAGTTGAATTCTCAATAGTCAATTTGTGCTTTTTACATATTGAATGAACATGCAAGGATTCATTAAACGAAGCAATTGTATCAATTAAATATAGATTATCATAACCTGATAAAGAACCAGATCCAACCAAACTTGAATTTTGAAAAAGACTAAATTTTTTTATTTCCAAATGAACAACAATATCCAAATTTCTCCAATGCTGAAATAGAAATCAAATTTCGCCTAAAAGACGGTACAACAAAAGTCTCAAACAAATCCAAATAAAAATCAATTCTTAATAATAATCTAAAAGTTCCCATTGCTTCGAATTCTACTGATTTGCCATCACCAACATAGATGTATCTTTCGCCATCATTAGGCTTTCGACAATTCAGACAACCCTGCATGGACATGCTAATGTGAGTTGTTGCACCTGAATCAACCCACCAAATGTGTCTAGGTACTGAAGACAAATTAATCTCAGAACAAACAAAGTTGAGAAGCATACCTTTCTTAGCACGACAAACGTGATAGTTGGTACATTGCTTCTTCTGGTATCTTACAACTCCACAAAAAGAAACAATCATCTTTAGCTTGTTCCTTATGTTGTTTTTTATGTGGTGCCGCTATAGCATCTTCCTTATTCTCCTTTTTTCTTGTCCTTTGAGGTGAAGACCAAATGAACACTTGGTGTCTTTTCTTGCTTCAATCTATCCTCTTCCTAAACATAGTGAGAGATGAGCTCATTAAGGGTCCATGAGTCCCTTTGATAGTTATAGCTCACCTTAATTTGACCAAATTGTGCAGGAAGAGAGATCAGAACCAAATGCACTAACAAGTCTTCAGATAAATCTAACTTGAGCGCCTTAAACTTGAAGCAAGGTTAGACATTTTCATAATGTATTCTCTTATGTTTCCTTTACCTGTATACCTCGTAGAGATGAGTTTTGCTAATATTATACTTGTTTCAGCCTTTTCATTCTTAGCAAATCTCTTCTCAAGGTTCTTAAGGAAACCTTTAGCTGTATCTACCTGATTGGACATTGTGCCCCTAAAAGCTTTAGGAATTGCACGCTTAATGACCATAAGACTTATGCTATTAGACCTTTCCCACTTTTCCATCTCCCTCTTTTCCTCAGAGGTGCTCTCATTAGTGAGATTGGCAGGTTTAGGTTCCCTTAGTACAAAGTCTAGGTTCATGACTCCGAGAGTTATCAGTACACTCTCTTACCATGTTTTAAAATTCGTGCCAGTCAGCATATGAATGGAGTTGATACTCGCAATAATATTAGCAGCAGGAGTAGAAACTGAATTCAGAACAAAACATACTCACATAAGTACCAAAACAATACCAAAATTGAATAATAAATTTAAAATACAGTTAAATCTCATCTCAAGACATCTGACACTCTATTAATATTTTATCTTTGGACATAACATTAACTTGTAAGTGATATTTTGGTTTAGTAATTGAACACAAATAATAAAATAACATGTCACATAATAATTCTTCCTTTGGACAGATTTATTATTTACATGTATAACCAAATAATTATCACATGTTAATTGCCACAAATGTATATGTAATCATGTTAAATATCAATTTTCCTTTGAGCCAATCAATATTTATATAATTACATACACACAACTAATTATATATTTTGAAATAGATCAATTGATTTTCATAGATATCACTTTGACAACATATTGGTTCAATTAACCCATCGCAATATATATAATCATACTGTAATTTAAATTTAAATTCCATAAAATTTAAAAATAAAATTAAGAATAAAATATCTTAATATCAAATTGTGTATATATATATATTGGCATAAACTTAATATTCGTATTATCGTTGTTGTGCTTTCACAAAACAAGCAGCAAATAAAATCCATAACTGTGCTTTGAAAAGCAAACTGCAAACACCATTCATATATATATATATATATATATATATATATAAAGCATTAAAGTTTGCAGTACATCAGGATAAGAAAAAGCAGCCGAAATTATGAATTCACAAAAGGAAACAACAAGAATTGCAAAGCTATTGCCACGAAACCAATAACTCTGCAACCTTTACCAAAATATATATTAAATAGAAACGCTGAGCCACAAAATGCTAAAACCAACAATTCAACCAGAATAAATAAATATTGCCGAAGAGGATTAATCAATTGCCAAAGGGGTTTGATCAAAGCAACGATTTCAATAGACCTTAATAAAATCCACGCTTAATTCATGCAAAAATTTTAATTAATTGCTAATAATTCAATACGAAATTGATTCTGATATTAAATATAGTAAATTTTAAAATTATCTAGGTAATATAATTTATGTTAAATCATTAAGAAAATACAAAATTTATAGTGAAAACATACCTGAATTTATGATTTATATTGAAAGATAAATTTTTTTTTGGTCAGCGATCTTTTAAATTGATAAGTAAGATAACTGTCTTTCATATATAAAAATTCAAAAAGACAAATATTTCTTACCTCTAATTTAGGAACTATAACCCATTTATATAGTATAATTTTTCTTTATTTTTAATTTAACTTATTATAAAATTAAAAATTATAAAAAAATATTTATATATTTAATTTATATTTATAATAATATTATTATTTATTTTAATTTTTTTTAAATTAGATCACTTTAATATTTTGGGTCAAACTTTTTAAACATAAACGTGGCATATAATTATTATAATCTCGATGTATTTGTCCATAAATCCTACCGCTCTCATCTTTTTTATCATCGGAGATAACCACCAAAATGGACCAAAGAGAGAACCACAGTACAGAAGAAAACTCCACCATTAATGATAGTTCAATTTGTGGGTATGATTCCCTTCATCATCTCCTCGGTGCTAATCTCAAGCCTCATCTTTTCAAGGTGATTCATCTCTTTCTCTCGTGCGTTTTTTAGAGACTGAATTTTCGTGGGTATCAGCAAGGTGATTTATTTGTCTGCTATACAGTTTCAATTGATGTTGGTTTTGGGGTTGAAAGTATTTGTTTTTTTCTTTATATCCATTTGAAGCAGTAGATGGAATTGTTATTTGAATTTAAATTTGTGGATCTTTTATGATGGTATGATATGAATAATAATTTTGCAGGAAGTCAGCCGGTTGCTTCTTGGGCTTAATTGTGGAAAGGCACTTGAACCTTTGCCGCTTCCAGATTCTGCAAAAGCTCTTTCTTCACAGCATGACTTTGATCTACAGGTAGAAGCCAGTTCTATAGAGAAGTTTGGTATTAGAGAATCTTTGAACAACTAAATTGGCTGTGTATAGATACTTTTTTCTTCAGATTTTACATATCCTTGGAACATATGATATGATTATTGGTGCTAAATGTTGTCTTCAAGCTGCTTACTATCATGATATTAGGATTCAAAAATTGGAGCTCACTTGTTGGAATCCTGTTATGATATTCTTTTAAAATTGATTTTAGAATAATGAAACACAAGTTTGGTAATTTTGATTACTGAAAGAGCTGTGATTTGATGTGTTTGTGTTGAAGACAAATGAGTCATTAGGTGTTCATGGGCACTTGGGATGCCTAACACCCGAGAAGGATTTGACAGCTGGGGTTAATTTGTTTCAAAACATTATGATCTTCTTTGATGGGGATATAGCGGATTTTATGCCTAAAACTCTCAAGACCTTGTTTTCTGAGTAGCGTTAAATGGTTGCACCTTCATTACAATGTTTTTAAATTGGCCTTCAGCTGATATTTTCTAGAATCGTTCATGCTTTTCATATTCACACCTATTTGCATGTCAAAGGGTCTCAATATAGATTGTTCATTGTATTTGGAATGTTGAATAGGTGATCATTGAACCAGACTCCCTGAAAGTTTGGGACTTTTTGAGTGTAGAAGCCTTGCAACATGAGGCTTCGCATTTTTTATAGTGGCCATCTCTATTAATATGTTTTAATATCATTATTTATTCATCATCAATTAAATGTACATAAATAAGCATCTTTTATCATATGCAGTACCCTTAAATCTACAATGCTATTAACTGTTCTAAGGTATCCATTTCATATATTTCAGGCCTTCTGTTTTGGTGCTGACAAAGAATTAACGAGACATCCTCGAGTGGTTCGAGTGGGTCTTATTCAGAATTCTACAGCTCTTCCAACAACTGCCCATTTTTCAGACCAAAAGAGGGCTATTTTTCAGAAATTGAAGCCAATAATTGAAGCTGCAGGTTCTTCAGGAGTGAACATACTATGCCTGCAAGTAAGTTGAGACGTCAGAATGTAACTAATTGACTTATCAATGTTGCAATTGTTCTCATAGAGCTTAATTGACTTATCAATCTTATTCCAGGAGGCATGGACAATGCCATTTGCCTTCTGTACTCATGAGAAGAGGTGGTGTGAATTTGCAGAACCTGTAGATGGAGAATCAACACAGTTTCTTCAGGAATATGCACAGAAATACAACATGGTGATCATAAGTCCAATTCTTGAAAGAGATGTTAATCATGGAGAGACACTCTGGAATACTGCTGTTATAATTGGAAACCATGGGAACATAATCGGCAAGCATCGGAAGGTAAATATGGAAGTTAACTATTCTCTATCACATATTGTTTGTAGAGTAGTTTATAACATGCTATTGATAAGTTTGGCAGAACCATATCCCAAGGGTTGGTGACTTCAATGAAAGCACATATTACATGGAGGGCAATACAGGACATCCTGTGTTTGAAACAGTGTATGGAAAGATTGCTGTGAATATATGCTACGGGAGGCATCACCCACTGAATTGGTTGGCATTTGGCTTGAACGGTGCTGAGATTGTTTTCAATCCTTCTGCCACTGTTGGCGAACTTAGTGAACCGATGTGGTCTATTGAGGTTATTTTCTATCCATTGGAGTTTACTTCATGCTTTACTTCTATTAAATTATCTTTTTTACACTTTTGATTTGCTTAATTGCTGGACTGTACTTGCGATGAGCATGTACTAGGCTCTAGAAAGTTTGCTCTATCAAGTGTATGCATAAATAAGTAGCAATTTGGTAAGGATATTGTCACCATCAGCCCATAGAAACTATCTAGCTGAAACTGTCACTTGGCCCATAGGTCCTGACACAGAGAATTCTAGCTCTTCTAGAGTGTATCTCACTTATGGCTCGTACTTCCTTTCAAGATGCTTCACCAATGAGAACTTTGAAGAAAAAAATGGCACAGTTTATTACATGCTGCATTTTGTTTTAGCTATTAGATAATGCCTTATATACGTAGCAGCGAATTAACCTTTTATCATGCTAACTTTATTTTTATGGTTAAAAGACTGCTTTCAAGAAGCTAAGTAAATAAAATGAATGGTTTTACAGGCTCGTAATGCTGCAATAGCCAATAGTTACTTTGTTGGATCTATCAACCGTGTTGGAACTGAGACTTTCCCAAATCCATTCACCTCGGGCGATGGGAAGCCACAGCATACGGATTTTGGGCACTTCTATGGGTCTACTCATTTTTCGGCGCCAGATGCATCTTGCACACCCTCTCTTGCTCGTCACAAGGATGGATTATTGATCTCAGACATGGACCTTAATCTGTGTAGACAGGTGAAAGACAAGTGGGGATTTCAAATGACTGCCCGCTACGAGTTGTATGCTGATCTGCTGGCCAATTATACAAAGCCGGACTTTGAGCCTCAACTCATCTCTGATCCCTTGTTACACAAAAAGTGATCCTAAGGTACCACACAAACTTGTGACAATATCTCATATCATTAATTGTCAAGTTTAGTTTGTGTAGTTTGTATTCATTTCTGTAAATGTTTAAAGTTTGGACATTATTTGGATATCTTATATGAAAATAAGATAGGGATGAATGATGGTAAAAGACTTGAAATAAACATTAGAAATGATATGGAGAAAGATCAAGCAAATCCCTCGTCAGCAGCAAATTTTCATCTTCTTTCTAAAGCAAGTGCCACCACTGCCTTCTGCTCTTATTTATTTACTATTATTATCACTAATTGCCCATCATCATTTTAATTTATTTTTATTTCCTTTTCTCTCAAATGATTAAAATCGAGTTTTGACACTGGTATGTGGTTTAGGGGTGAGCATTGGGAAATTATGTTTGAATTGTCAAATAAAATTTCAATTTGGTTGAAATTTTACAAGGTTTTAGATATGGAAATCGTCGTTTCTTCTTTCTAAAAAGTTTGGAGGGTGATGAGAACGTTGGATCCTTGATGATATGGGATTGGTGTGTAGGACCTTTTTCGGATTAATATTTCCCTTTCTTCCAAATTTACAGGATCTCTTTAAATTTGGAAAGAATAATAATATTTGAATTTGATATCATATTTAGTAGTAGAGGTGGCAAATAAACGGGTTGGATGAATTTGGATTGGGTCATTAATGGATTGGGTCAATATCCAAATAGGTTAGACGGATTTACGCTGATTCATGGGTTTAATGTAAATTATTATAAATTTTTTTTATTAATTAATTAATAAATTCGATAATAATAATATTTAATTAAAAATATAATATAAATAATAAGTTAATATATAAAGAAAAATAAAAAATTTATTGATAATTTAATTTTACTCCAAAAATAGAAATCTGTACAAATATTGAAAATAAAAATAATAAAAATTAGTCAAATAAAATAAAAATATGATAAGTCTACACTTTAATTTGATCTTGAAAATTTAATGTTTTTATTCATACTATCTTGAGACTCATCCTCAGCTGCAATAATATATATATATATATATATATATATATATATATGTGAAGAAGTGTATTGATTTTATCTTCAAATTCGAATAATCAATTATGAGTGGTAATTAAAATCTCTGTATTTTCGGGTAAAATAGATGTCTGCCATTTGTTGAGAATTTTTCGTTCCATACTAAATGCTGATTTTGAAGTAACTGTAATAATGAAAATTGTCAGAATATTTTTAGCCATCAGTGAAAGAACGGGATATTATTTACATTTCATAATTCTTCACTTAAAATACAAATTAATCTTTTGAATAAATTGACATTGTATATTGCATGACATTGTACTTGGAGTATGTTAGCCTGTAAATTGAAGCATAATAAAATTATGCTTATTAGTGACACTTAAAAATGTAACGGGTGAAATATTATTTTTACCCTTTAATTGTATTTATTCGATCAGCAACAAGAAACCTAATTTGTAATTCTGCCTTTCTCGAACTAAAGTTCATATATTTTTTTTTTAAAATTTCTTTTTCTTGTTGTCGTTGGTTTCTTTCTTATTGATTTTCCAAGTCTCGCACCATTAACTCAAGATGATTCGAAATTCTAAACTATAGTGGATACTGAATTATAGTAAATATTAATTTGCAAGAATCAAATAAGGTTTTAAGGTTGAAAGTGCAATTCATCTTAAAATTAAACAAAAAGAGTATGTTTTCATTCAATATCTTTTTAAAGTTTATAAATTGAAATTCATTTTTTGACTATTTTTTATCAGTTAATTGCTAATATAATATAAGTATAACGTATATATAGGGATTAAATTTTTTCAATTTGTAAATTTGAGGAGGTAAACTGTTTTTTTTGGAATATTTTAAGTTTTTTTTTTTGCATTTTCAATCTTGTTAAGGAATTTTTTTTAATATAATTTTGATATCACGTTACTAATCAACTAACGAAAATAATTAAAATTATGGATTGATAAATTTTAGGTTTGGAGTTTTTGCTTTCCATTTATATCTATAAAAAAGGCACAGACGAGCCACTCCAACGTTCATTGATGTGTCTTTACTTGTTTACTTAATTTCTTTGTGTATAATTTATTTTGAAAATGATAGAAGTTGTCACTTCACTTGTGAGGACGAATAGCTGTCTAAAACTTCACTTGTAAGTTGCGAGGAGGAACAAATGTAAAGAATTTATGAGATCTTTAGCCGTCTAAAACACGCCAGCTGCTTGCAATTTGTGAATATAAATATTTCTACTAACCAGATGTAAAAGTTGATTCTAATATCATGAAAAATTTTATGTTTTGAATTTCCATTTTTTCTTTTCTTTTTTTATATCTTTTATTAAAGAAGAGAAATCTATCCTCTCCCTGAAAAAAAAAAACAAAAAGACAAATCTATCCTCACTTGGTGTTTTATTTCTGTGGAGCAATCTCATTTTATGAAGATGTCTTCTATGCTTGGTAGGTAGTGATAAGTATGAATTGATTAACAGATTTATTAATAATTTTATTAATTAATTTATTAATTTCAGTTAATTACTATTTTGATTTTAGTTTTTAATTTAGCATTTTGAATTAGTTTATTGGCTAACAACCAAAAAATTTTAATATATAAATTTAATAAATTATACAATTTGTAATATTATTTTTAATAGTTAAAAATAATTTAGAAATAAAAAAATACAAATTAGATATAATATCTATTAAAAAATAAAATAAAATTTTTATAATTAATTATAAGAATTAAATATATTCAATATGAAACTAATAATAGAGTGCTAATTATATACATATAATAAATAAATTATAATAATAAAAAGATAATTTTAATATTTATTTACTAAAATATGTATTATAATAATATTTTAGAAAACTATATATCATAATATTTATAAATTATAAAAATTTTGAAAAATATAAATGTAAAATTTAAAATATAATTTATAAAATATATATAGATCGATTAACTTTTAATCAATAGTTAACCGTCGATTTTTAAAAGTAAAAATTGTAAACTTAAATTTTAGGTTCGATTAATTTAAAAATCGATTTAATTTCGAATCAATTTTTTGGTTAATTCAAATTTCAATTTTTTTCAGCCCCATCGGTAGGTACACTATGAATATTGACATACAGATTTTTTTTCTTGGAAAAAAAATTCAAAATTATTATTTACTTTTTATTTATAAAATAAAGAAGCTTTTTTTTAAATGCCTAATTTGTAATGACAAAGTTAAAATATGAAAATTAAATTTAATTCAAATTGAATTTTATTTTTTTTCGTTTTTAATTATGTAATTATAAAAAACAAAATTAAATTTATAAAATATTGTCGCCAATATCCTCCAATCTCACGTGTACTTATTTATTTTGTTCATCAGACGTCCAAATTTATATTTAATTTTTCAATTTAAAAACTTACAACTTTAATTTACTTTATATTTTTAAATTTCAAACTAAACATATTTGCAAAAAGATTTTTTTTTGAAATAGCATTTGCAAAAAGATTTTAATTAAACTGAAAAATCGTTTTATATTTTATTGAATGAAAACATCATAAATTTTTTCCAATTTTCTTAAGATGTAAAAAAAATATCATTAAACATTTATTGTACTATGATGAATAAATAATAAAAATAAGTTATTCTTCATGATATCTTTCCCTTTTAAAGTTTTTATATTTAATTTATTTTCACAAAGATGAATGAATATTATAAAATCAATCCCATTAATTTCATTTTCAAAATCCCATTTAAGTGAGCAATGATGGAAAAAAAACATTCTCCAAAATAATAAATCAATAAAAGGAAAGCTTTATTTATTTATTTTTCAATTTTCAATAAATCAATTTATTATTTTAATAATTATCCTTACTGTCCATTCCATAGACCATTCCAACCAGTTGTTGTATTTGTGTCATACAGTTTTATTTCAAACACCTGATATGCTTCTCACGGCCACAATCCACAGAAAACCTCTCTCTCTCTCTCTCTTTCCCTTTCTCCACAATTTTGATTTATACCCATTAACATTCTGCAAGCTCTGAGCTTTCTCTCTTTGAAAAGACACAAACTTTCTCTTCCTTTTCTCACATTTCATGGCTTCAATTTCACCGCCAACTCCTCCCCACAAACTTTCTTTCACTTGCCATCCCAGGGTTCTTCCCAAAAGATCATCTTATCCTCCTTCTCCTGCATTTTCCTCTCACTTCTTCTCCTCTAGGGCTTCTGATTATCGCTATTTTAATAATTCTTCTTCCTTTTCTTCTACTTCTCTTTGTCGCTGCAGTAATTCATCGTCTTCTTCTTCGTCTGATAGTTCTTCGACTCACTGGCGATGGGATTCTGCGATTCAAGGTGTTATTGAGAACGCGATTAAACGGATTGAGTCTTATATCAATCCGCCTAGGAAGGAGGCGGAAGATGGGGAGAGAGAGGGGATTGGAGATAAGTGTGAAGAAGAGTGGGATTGGGACCGATGGAGAAGGCATTTTGATGAAGTTGATGAGCAAGAGCGTACTGTCTCTATTTTGAAGGTATTATTTGCAAATTTTTTGGTGTATTAAATCGCATAAAAATTTGTAGTATTTTCATTTCGCCATAAGTGTTTTCTATTACTGTAAAAATGCGAACTTGGACGAGTATGACTAGCAAATTATGGGAAACTTACGAAATTGATTCAGAGGAGTTCTTGTTGGTTCCCTAACTGGTACTCTCCTCTTTTTTTTTTTTTTTTTGTCTCTGGGGATTTAGTGGGAGGAACAGACCTTAATTCCACCGCTGCTTACATTTGGGCATTTCGATAGCATTTAATCCATCACCAGTGCAAAATGTCCGTCATATGCTTGTAGTTGTTTCTCTTTATAAATCAAATTCTAAAAATTTATCTTTTTTTTTTTTTTTTTCTCTCCTGCATATACAATAAATCCATGTTCCCAATCATTTTACATCGTTGCAATATTTTTTAGTTTCTGGTTAAGTTCAGTATTGCAATATTTGCGCCTCTTATGTCCTCTCTCAGTTGATTGTCATTGCAATGATTTTAATTTTTGGTCTAGATCTTTATTGCAATATTATGATGATAAAATAAGTGCCCACCTAACACACATGCGAGTTTTAGGGAAAGGATGATTGTGCCAGAAAAAAGTTCTAAAAGACTGTACTATGATGATTGTGCCAGAAAAAAGTTGTAAAGACTGTACTATGTAAAATCTAGGAGACAGGGAGGGCGGGAGAGAAAATTGATATGATGGTGCCAAGCTTCAAATGGTCTGCCGCTTCCATAAACTTGGGTTGTGTACTTAAAGACTTGTTCATCCGCCCAGCAAAGATTGAACGATTGGAGACCTCAATGTTGACATTTTAACATTTTGTTTACTAAATTATTAAATTTTGACAGCCTGTCACTACTTATATCTATTAAAACACATTTAAATAATAGACAATTATTGTAGGGCCCTGTACTTTGTACAAGTGTGTGCTAATATGCTATTATTTGCAAGCTGATTTTTCTCTTGCTGCAGTCACAATTGGGTCATGCTGTAAATAGAGAGGACTACAAGGATGCAGCTAGGCTCAAGGTGGCAATTGCAGCTGCAGCTACAAATGATGCTGTTGGCAGAGTGATGTCACAGTTGAATGTATGTAATTCAATCTTTTGCTCTGGTTTCCTCACTGTGGCAGCTACAAATGATGCTGTTGGCAGGGTAAAGGATATTGAAGTGTCATTGCTTTTCTAACTCTATGTTTTGGGTGCTTCAGAGAGCAGTTGCTGAAGAGCGCTACAGGGATGCAGCATTGTTGAGAGATAATGCTGGTGCTGGATTGGTGAGTAAATGTTAAACTTTTGCAATCTTTACAAACTTGCACGTGTACATTCTAACTTTTGTTATCATTTGCAATTATATATTATTTTCTTTCCAATAATGAGCTGCCAGACATTCTGGCCGCAATTTGAGGTGCTTGCTAACTCTGGAAGCTGTGTTTATTGTTCACAATTGACTGCTTTTGGCCATCTGTCATCCAATCTGAAACCTTAATAGGAAAAAAAAAATTTGCAGATGCTTGTGCATGAAGATGCTACAAGTGCATATTCTGTTCTGTCCAATCTATTTCTAGATGCTCATGCTGCAAACTGCAAATTGTTGAATTTTCTGATGGAATCTAGCTATTCAGATGTCTTAGAACTTTTAGTGAAAAATGCATAGCTTTGTTTTTTATTCCCCTGCTTTTAGTCACACAGCTGTGAGCCGTTCAGTGTGATGAGGTCAAGTTGTGTATTCTTTATGGCAGTATATGTAATATCCTTTTATAATCTGGAACTGCGAGGTTTCCTATTTAGTTATTTCAAGTTATGCAGTTATTTTGTTGTATGTACAGGTTTACTTCACAATCATCTTTTTTTCCTTGATGTTGGTATCCAGGTGGGATGGTGGTCTGGCATCTCAGAAGATATTCATGATCCTCATGGCATGATTATACGTATTACTGCAGAACATGGAAGATATGTGGCAAGGAGTTATAGTCCTCGGTAATTGTTTGCATGCCTGTACAAATATTCATTTCCCTTTCTCATTTATAGGTGGTATGCATCCTTCTCAAGCATAAAATAGTTTTATGTTTTCTTTGTTGTATTTTCTTAAAAAATTTAAGTATTTATTTTATGTAGAATATTTGGAAAATGCATTCATTTATTAATAAATAGAAAATTAGAGTATTTATTTTTTGTATATATGGATATTTGTAATATGTACATTCATACATATATATACATATATATGTATGTATTTGCATATACATATATGTGTGTGTGAGTGTAAACATATGTATGTATGCACATACATACACATACATGTGTATGTGTATGTGCACACATACATATATTTATTTGTATATGTATGTATATATACATACATATATATAGAGGTGATTAAATTATATATATATTAAGATGATTCACTTTTTTTTTTTAAATGGAAAATTTAGAGAACATCTCTTATTAATTCTCTAATTTTTTTTATTTTAGAATATTGAAACATCCATTTTCTGTTCTTTATTATAGAAAATTGACTAAAATAAATATAATCTCTATTTTTTGTTTTTTATGAATTTTTTTTTTGAAAAATTGGAGTTGTTTTCTAGTAGTGAATAGGCCCTTAATTTTCTCCGCCTCATGGGAGTTGGGTTATTGCCATTGTGTAACCTATCTGTGCAGAGTGATTTTGGAAAAAAAAAAAAAGAAGTCAAATTGGGTTTGGTTTTACGCATATTTCTTGATAGAAGCTGTAACATATCCAGAGTTCACTGAGATTGGAAGACCCCTTGTTTCATGTCATGTTACACTAACAGAATTGGATATTCCCATTATGATAGTTTGTGTGGTTGAGCCAATATTTTATTTACTTTTAATATTTCAATGAAACCAGTGTTGCTTTACTGCCTCCAAGATGCCTTATTGTGTTCCAAATAAAACGATGGAATTTATATGGAAGAGAGAGATGGTAACCTGTAAATGGATTATAAATAAAGTGACACTTGAAAGCAACAACTAGAACATGCTGAGGTGAAGGTTTTTGTTTTTATTTTTATTTTTGGGGATGTACACTTATGAGTTTGAGCTATGGTGTAGACATTTATTTTAATAATTAGTGTTGGAGGAAACGTTACATTGTCATTTGGTAGCTGGTCACTGCATGTTTTTAATAATTCCATTGATACATGCATTATTTGAAGTGTTTCACTTTGAGCCATATTGCAAACAGCCTTGCTATTTCATGTACTCACTGTCTATTGCCAAATGTTCTTGTTGACCAGTGTGTATGCTAGTTGTAAAATACTTGTATTCATACTTGTGTTCAGACTGGGATGATTATGTTTAGGTTATGCATTAACTGTATTTCCTTATTAGAATCCTATGTATGGGTATAAATACCCTGTACCATTCTTCTACAAAGTTTGTGGGAATC
Organism: Excoecaria agallocha; assembly: GCA_037975025.1. Classification (NCBI taxonomy): domain Eukaryota; kingdom Viridiplantae; phylum Streptophyta; class Magnoliopsida; order Malpighiales; family Euphorbiaceae; genus Excoecaria; species Excoecaria agallocha. Next base: position 49,455,306 of record CM075815.1, read on the forward strand.
GATAAAATCTTCCCTCTAAAGTTCTTCAGTTCTTTTATAACCTTTGAAGGGCAATTATTCAGTTATTTTTCCCTTGCAGACAGCTAGCTACAGCAGCAGTTGGCATTCCTGTGTTTGAGATCTTTCTTACAAAGAATAAAAATGGTGAATACAAGCAGCAGGTACCCTTGTCATTATCTCTTTTATTTTTTGTACTGTTCACTGAGTTAGAACCCTTGACTTGTGAGGTTAAGTGTATTCATCTAACGGGCAATGCTACAGAAGAGCACCCAAGGCGCTATAGAGGTGCTTGGTGCCAGCATGCATACGAAAATCTTCAAGACAATAAGTACAAGGCAGCATCACTTTCCATAAATTGCTGCTCTTGAATGAAAAATCCAACATATTTGGCAATCTATGTTTTAGATTTAGTTAGGACACCAGAGATTCTTTGGTTCATATAAGAGATTCTTATAATAGCTAAGAGCATTAATTTCTTGCCATTTATCTTGTAGGCTGTGTATTTGAAAAGAAAAGGACTTTACCAAGACCCATCAGCTATGTCTGTTAAAGCAACAAATGCCTCCAGTCGCTTGAATGCACCTGGGCCAACTGAAGAAAAAGGTGATCTATTTGTGGTGAGCACTGAAGACGGTGAAGATGGTGATGATACAGAAGATGGGTCTGATCTCACTGAAGGACTGCCTGGTTTCAAGAATATTTTGCGAGATATGATTCCTGATGTGAAGGTCAAGGTTTTGAAAGTGACAACATCTTCAAAGGTAGATAGGGATTTTATATCTAAGGTGATAGAACAGATAATGGATGAAGAAGATGATGAGAAAGATGTTGAATTAGAAAGTGTAGAATTAGCAGATGAAATTAGAGGTGAAAGTGACCAGGAAAAAGATGAGATTGAAATGGATGCAACTAATGGAATCATTGGAAATGAAGGGCCTAGCGAAATCTCAATTAAAGTGGTTGTGGAAGGTCTTGCTCAGAAATTTTCAGGTATGCCTAGAAAAGAGTCACTTAGAGTGCCTGCTAAGCTGGAGAAACAGGGACGGAGGTCATTTTCATTTTCTGTAGAGAAAGATGTCAACCAAGATGATTCTGGTGCCAAGGATGTAGCCTCATTGGATAGGAAGGCAAAGTTTCGAGGTCAAGGGCAACGCAATGTAGACAGTATTATGTTAGATCTTGCTAAATTCATTGGCAGGGAGAAGATACCCTTGAAGGTTGGTTCAATATCTATGTACTGGTTATATCTTTGTGTACCTCTGTTTACAAGAGGACCTTTTGCTGTCGTGTGTTGTATTGATGAATCATTTTTTTTCCCTCAACTGTGCAGGTGCTGAAGGATGTTGGTGATTTGATAAATCTTACCCTTAATCAGGCTCAGAATGAGCAACCAATGTCTGGATCAACAACTTTTCATCGCATAGAAATATCAGCATCTCCAGACCCTTTAAATGGTGAGAATCTGTACCCTCGAGTAATTTAACTAACCTTTGGTGCTAAATCAGATTGGAGGTGGAACTACTGAAATATATTGTGCCTCAGTGTTGGGAAAAAATAAATAAATTCTTGGTCATGGTTGAAGTGAAGTAGGCTCACCACTACTAATGGGCATACTAAAGGAACACTTTCTTCCTACTTTATTCTATATCCCTAAAGTGGGCTCACTATTAATAGGTTTACCATTACTAGTGGCCTTAATGATGCACATGAATTGTGTTAATTTCTATATTATTTTGATAGGCATAAGTTGGGATGCGTTCAGTGCTTTGTTTTCTTGACACCTTAGGCCATGCATCTACTGAATGGCTCCACCTTGCTTTTGGCTTGACATAGGAAAAATAGATTGTGTGTGTAAAAGGTCTGAATGCTCACAAAGTTTACAGTTGAAGTACTTGCCACTTGGGAATTCTTGCTCATGGACCACATTGCAGTAGTGCACAAAATTCAAATTAAAAATCCTGACTTTTGTCATTGGTTTGAGATGTTTTCCAAATGTGCTTGTAGTGTTATGTCCCTAACTTGTTTTAGAACCCTTGTTAGTGGTCTTGTTTTTGATCCCATAAGCACTAGTCTTTTTGAGCTGAACATTACTTTGTGATTCAGGACTATATATTGGAGCACATGGGCTGTACACATCTGAAGTTATACATCTGCAGCGTAAATTTGGTCAGTGGCGAGATGACCGTGTTACCAATGAGCCTGTTAACCTAGAGTTTTATGAATATGTGGAAGCTGTAAAATTAACTGGTGATCCATATGTACCAGCTGGACAGGTAATTTCACGTTTTTAGCGTTGCTTTGTGAAAACTGGATTGGATTCTTGCATGTTGATATCTTGATGATGTGTATTTCCTGTAGCAATTTGGGAGGTTTCATATGAATTTTTGCTTATGTGCACTGTTTCCAGCAGTTTGAAGTTCACAAGTTTAGGCATAAGTCTATCCAAATGTAACTCTTAAGTTTTTTTCCTGATTTATTTGATAGGAAAAAGTACCTATAAGTTTTTTGTGCTTTTTACTAAATGATGTTGCTGACTTCTTGGGATACTCTTGTGCAAAAGTAGGCAATTTAATTTGAAGGATCGAGAACTATGCATAGGTTATTGAGTATCTATACATATTCCTACTATTTTCTCTCTCTTTTTTTTCTTTTCTTTTCTTTATTTTTTTGGGTTGTTTGGGGGGTTGGTTGTTGTTGTCTACATTGCTTTTTACTGTTAAACATATTGCTTCTTTTAGGTGGCATTTCGTGCAAAGGTTGGAAAGAGATATCAGCTTCCTCATAAAGGCATTATTCCTGAAGAATTTGGAGTGGTATGTTTACCTTCACATTTATAATCCACTGTAGGCTAGCCCCTTCTTGCTTTTCTCTTTTATATTTCCTTATTGAAGGGCTTGTTGTGGTCTGTCATTTCTGACTCAGATTGCTCGGTACAAAGGGCAAGGGAGGCTTGCTGAGCCTGGTTTCAAGAACCCTCGATGGGTTGATGGTGAACTTGTTATTCTTGATGGAAAGGTTTGGGCTGATTTTTATTCGGTTTAGTTGTTTCATTCACTTATGCTGTGCAGTTCTCATGAAAATTTATCTTTCATTTCTACCTTTTATTGAAGGAAATTTATAGCACTACATTTTTATGTTTTCCAGTACATCAAAGGCGGCCCAGTTGTTGGGTTTGTATATTGGGCTCCTGAGTATCACTTCTTGGTGTTCTTCAATCGTCTGAGGCTTCAGTAGTGGATGCTTTTGTACAAAATGTTCAAGCTTGTCTTCTCTCTATTGCCTTTTGTGAGGTATGTATTTTCTTGGTAAAAATAGAGCAAATGCTAATAAATTTGTGGTTCGTACTTATGATCATCTATGGTCTCTTCTTTGTGAACAAGAGACAAGGCTGTTTCAAATCGTTTTACCTTTTGCTGTGTTTATGCTATTGTTGGTCCCAAGGTGTTCTGTTGCAATTTCAGTTCAGCGTTATCTGTGGTCATGAATGTTGATTCTAGGACTATTTATCTGTGCTTTGACAGGTTTTTTTTGAACCATTTTTGACTTTAAATTTCACATTTTTCTTGCATTGGAATACTGCAAGTGCAAACAGATTTGAAACATAAACACTGATCATTAAGAATGAAATTTAGTGATATGTACATGGGGCATTGCATAGATATGCTGTAAAATGAGGTTAGATTTTGTAACTACTTGCTGTCTTACTCTTTCAATTTTGCTGATATAACCTGCTGGAATAGCTTGATTCCCTATTTTTGCAACATTGCTTATTTCCCCCTTTTTTGTTGTTGGAGAGAGATGATGAGTCTGAACTGGCAGTGTTTTATGTGTAACCAAGTGGTTTATCTCTTTTTGAGAAACAAGGAAAATTTTTTGATAACCAAATAACCTCACTAATTGGTAGCTTAATTTGAACCAATTACAACATGCTGACAACCCCCTTTTCTCATGGAAGGTGTTGTCATACATACTGCACAATATATATATATATATATATATATATATATATATATGCACACACACACACTAGTGATCATTAAATTTCTGTCTTGTGGCCATTTTTCTTACGTGTTTTATTTCAAATATCCTATTTCACTTTGTATTTGTCGTCATAATTTGAATTGCCATCTGATTTGATAAAAGGTTTAACTTTTTGGGATAGCTACACTTGTTTAGTTTGTCTCTTATTATATTTCTTAATGGTTTGGGGAGGAAGCTAATTTCTTAGGCGACGAAATGTATTGAAGGATTCATTAGGAACTTATTATAGAAGAATTCCCTAACAAGGTCTTTCTGTGGCTTTTCTTTTGCAGTCTTGGGTGGAAAAATGGTACTTGTTGCCGGTATAGTTGGTCTTTCAGTCTGGTTGCATGTCCGATCTGCACTCAACTAACTATTGCTTACTTAAACATACTAACCTAGTGAAAATTTCCCCACAAGCTTGGAGATCCTGTAGGCACGTTCAATCTTCTGCTTGATTTTTCGAGCAAATTATTCAAGTAGCCTTCTGCCTTGAAATTTTTTCTGCTACTCAAATCGACCTCAAATTTTTTACTGCATGAGTTTATCATACGATACAAGAGAAAATTGCTAACTTCACCTAGATTTATTTTCAAAATTTTCAAGTCCTACCTGACAATGGATGTAACTGGGCATGTGCAATCTGAAGGATGTAGAGACTAATGCAATCAAGTAATGTGGAAGGGCTCAACTTCTGATGACAGCTTATATTTGGACAACAGTTGTCTTGTGAGCTTATTTACCACCAGAGTATGCCACCAGAGTTATGTAAATTACCTTTCCTTCTATTTTCATTTGATATATGAATTGGAATGCTGGTTTAAGCCTTATATCCTACAATATTTTATCTTTTTATCTAAAGTCTTGATTGTTGTTTCTAGGAAAAAGAAAAATTATGCAAACAGTGCATTTAGTGTTACTAATGAGAAGATTATAACCATTAGGGACAAAATAAAAGGTAGCGATCACTCATTAATGAGCATGGGATAAAATTATGTGACAGCATGGTATAGTTCTTGGCTTTAGAAAGAATTTTAGTTGCTTAAATCAGACGATTACATGCGCTTGACAAGTTAATGAATGCTTGTTGCATCTAAAACACATTTTATGTTAATGTATCATCAAAGAAACTAAGTTATAAGATCTGCTTTTAATTCAAAATCTTTATACTATCTGCTTTTAATGCAAAATCTAAGTGATTTGATTTAATCTGAAATTTCTGAGATCATTTGGTAGTTTGAATAATGTGAATGTGAATGTGAATTGTATCATGCACGTAGTCTGGCATATTTTGAACTTCAGACTTTGTTGCCCGAAGATAAAGGAGGTCTTGCTGAACTAAAATTTATTGGACAAGTGAAGCTAAGATAATAATAATGTGTCACCAGTCTTGATTGGTTTAAGTGATTTGATATTTCCTCTTTAAGATTTTAAGTTTGAATTTTGTGAATCGTTAAAATCAATATTGGGAGAGTTATTCATCCGGCTAGAAATTGAATAAGGTCAGTATTATACTAAAATAATAATAATAATGATTATAATAATAATATATCATTTGGCAAGTGATATTGAGCTCTGGCAGAGAGTTCAAATTTGAAACATTATGCCATTGTAGAAGAGCCGATGCAGAAAATAAGTACCCATGATGGGGTCATAATACTATGGCTAAGAGCTTGAATACTAAACTAAATTATCGGTATGCAGACTATATATATATAAATGAGATGGTGGGTTCATAGCTTCTTGGATTCGCCCACAGACACCTCCCTCGCTATTATAGCTCCTCTTTCTTTTGCCATATAAAGCCCAACATGATGCATCAGCTCCTACAACAAAATCATACATTCATTACTCTATTTACATTCATACTAATCAACTACAACTAAAGTATTATCAATTCAATTCAGTTACCTGAGGATGAGCTAAAGCACCTTTGGTGTTCCTGGCAACATGAAGAGGCACGTCAAAGGTGGCGCAGCCACCGGAATATACCACTACATTCTCCAGAGGACTTAGAAATCCGCGGTTTTTAGCCGATAAAGTTGAACAAACAAAATCCAGCACACATATGTCTGTGCACACCCCTACAACCAATATCTGCACCAATATAATATTATCAATAAAATAAGTACTTGTTCTAAGATCTCCGATTTACTTTTTTAGGGTTCGAACTTTTAACCTCCCAGATATGCTCACAGCATATGTAGCATGACAATCAATTGGTTATTAGTGACTAGCTAATCTTAGCAGCAAGATACTCACAGCTTTGATGTGATTGTTCTTGACCCAGTCTACAAAAACATTGGAGCCATCATCTTCAATAGAACCTATAAATCCATCGAAGCAGTCCTTACGTTTGATCATTACATTTGGTTCTCTCTCTATCCACTGTAAAGCTGCAAATTCATGGAAGCAACTAAGCAAGAAACTTAAAGAGAGAGAGAGAGGGAGAGAGAGGATATGACAATTAAAAGTACCAGGAACTAAGTTGGATTCATTAGTGCCTATAATACAGTGAGGTGGGTATGGGTCCTCAGGCTTGTTAGGCTGATGGGAATCAAGAAAAGCAAGAACTGGCCATTTCTTCTCGCAGAAAACCCTGGCCAGTCTTGCTGATTCATTGATCATTCCTGAAATCTGCCTGTTAGCCTCTCTTGGAGCCTGAAACAATCAATAAAAACTCATATATTAGTAGCGTAAGTAATATTGAGTTGAGATTATAGCATATATATCTGCCGACAATCGGAAAAAAGAAAAGAAAGAAACTAAAAGAAAAGAGAGAAACTATGTCTCAAGACAGTGAATTACCAGATTGCCAGCACCAACAGTGCAAAAACCATTAATGATATCCACGAGAACAAGGCCAGTCACACCATCTTCAGGCAAAACCACAGCCTCCTGCTCAAGAGGAAGCTCATTTTTCAAGAGATCAACTGTTTGGGACACCATTTTTCAATACCCAATTCAATAATGCGCTCAAATTCAAACAAAACTGAGAAATATTTCAACTTTAATTTGAAAAGCGGAGGGACCTCCATCTGTATAAGTCTCTATCAGCTACGCCTATTTGTAACTTTTTCTTTGAGAAAGTTAGACTAGTCAAGAAATAACAACTGGATAAGTACATGCATAATCATCCAAAGAGACCTTATTGAATCCTGCCAAAAATGATAATGATAATTAACTTATGATTCCCGCTTAAACCAAATAATGCATAGTTGACATATGTATTATAATTCTATATGCAATTACTAAATAAATAGCACTATTCTATTTCTAGAAAATATTATTGGTCTCCTTTTCGCTCTCTCCCTATACACACACACACACACACACACACACACACACCAGGAACTAAGTTTTAGATTCAGATCACTATTATTAATATATATAGTAAATTTTACACATTCTATGATGAAGAATTTTAATTTCGGTAATAGTAAGCGTGGGAACTTTATTGGATATATGAAGATAATCAGTGCACAGTATACCCATCTAACAGTGCATTAATACCTGTAAATTTTTTTTATTATTATTATTATTTATTAGAAAGACAAGATTCTCTCTCAAGAAATAATAGCACAAGATTTATCTGTCTCAAGAAATAAAACTGTATTTTGTTTTTTTTGTGTTAAAAGTACTGTTTAATCTCTCAACTATTTTTGCTTCTGTTTTCAAGAGACAAAATTTCTTTTTCTCCCCCGATTTTTGTTATATCTTCATCAGAGTTTTTGGGCCTTCACAAATGAGTCTAGAATATAAATCCAGTCCAGTAAAGGGGTAACCTGGCATCAGGTTCAATCTTCACTCAGGTACACTAACTCACTATCTCTGCTCAATGCTACGCAAAACCCACTTCATCTCCCTTCTTCTAAAGTCTTTCGCTCATTATCTGTTTCATTTTAAATTATCCTGTTTTTATGTTGTTGAATGAATATCTAATTCATTCTTCACATTCTTGAACCCCAGAAGAAAGTGTCTTCCTTTTCTTTTGAGGCTGAAGAATTTCTGATCATTTTCGTTAAATGTTTCCTTTCTGATTTTCTTACAATCGAATATAATATACTATGCAATCTTCTATCATACCCATATTCCCAGCTTCACTATTCCCTCTAAAGTCTCGAACTTTCCTCCCAAAATCCCACCTTTACCCACAAAAAAATCCAGCTTTATTGGAGAGCTGTTGCAATTTCAGGCCTAGAATGGCTTCTCTTGGTGGATTTATTGTAAGATCGCAAATGGGTACTTCTGTAAGTGTTGATAATGGTTTCAGTACGTTGGTGGAGTACATAGGTAAGGGAGGCCTTAATGTGGGGGATGATCTGGTAGTGTTGTTTAGTCATATACAGTATGCTTGCAAGAGAATTGCGGCTCTGGTAGCATCTCCATATAATTCCAGTCTTGGCAAACAAAGTATTCTTGCTAGTGACAGTAGTGGCTCAGATAGGGATGCGCCGAAGCCGCTTGATATTGTCTCGGTTTGTTCATTGTTTTCTATTGATTGAAACCTTACATTTGTAATTTATGATTTTAGATAGTGCTTTTTCCTTTTTGGTGTTTTTGATTTTGGTGCTTTTTCCTTTTTGGTGTTTTTGATTTTGGTTTTTGAATTCTGAACGGAATTTGGATAAAGTCAATCAGACAAACTGTTTATACTATACTGAAATATAATTTTCTGATAATGATTTTTTTGTTCGATCATTTGGGGCTAATGCTTATTAGTATGTAATTTTTCTTTGGTGATTTTGAGGGATTTTGTTGTTCCATTGCATTAAATGTCCTGGCTTCAATAGCTCAAACTGAGCCACGATATTTCAGAGTCTGCATCTTTGTTCTGTATACCGTAGCTTTCTTCATTTGTAATATAAGCTGAGGGCTTGATATGATGATGCTTCTTCATTGGGTGCTTCTATATTGGAGTCAATGATAATAGCTTAGCTGATTCAAATTATGACTGCACCAAAACTTCCATCTGATAGGGGAAAAGAAAGGTAACTTGGCATGGCAGTGGAGGTCGGTGGTATGGATTTTATGCAGGTTGATTTACAAAAAGGTCTTTTAGGTAAAACTTATTATCAAGAAATTCACAGGAGAAGGTGAGAGTATGTATAGATGGGGATCCAATCAAATAGAATTGCCTATAAAATCAGGGATTTTGGGGTTTATACCCAAAAGAAGAGTCTTTACAAGTAGATTAAGGTTCAGCCGAAAAATCAACAATGGAGAGCAAAGAGAATAAGAAGGGAACCTGTGTGTGAGGGAGAGAAAGTAGAAATTAAACACTTGGCACACTTCTTAGCCACAAGGCAAAACATTCAACAATGCGCAGCTAATTTGATACACTATATCACCTGGTTTCATTTATTCTTCCATGGGTTGGGTTTTTCTTTTCCCACCCTTTATGGCATAAGTAATCTTCATAGATCAGTGAATATGCAGTTGATTTGCTAATAAACTAAACCTTATATGTGATATTTGTGAGATATGCTTTTCTTCAGTCCGGTGAGATAAACTACTGATCGTGAGATAATTCATTGGTCAATATGTCCTCTGTGCAGAATGAAATCATCTTTGCTTCTCTTAAAAATTCTGGAAAAGTGGCTGTCATGGCTTCAGAAGAACTTGATGCTCCAATTTGAATAAATGATGATGGCCCTTTTGTGGTAGTAACGGATCCCCTTGATGGTTCTCAAAATATTGATGCATCTATCCCTACAGGAACAATTTTTGGGGTATATAAATGCCTTGAAGAACTTGATCATCTACCTCAGGAGGAAAAGGCTATGCTGAATTCACTGCAAAGTGGAACTAGGCTTTTAGCAGCTGGTTATGTCCTCTATTCATCAGCAACAATACTTTGTGCCTCCTTTGGTTCAGGAACACATGCATTTACACTAGATCATTCAACCGGAGACTTCATTCTGACTCAGCCAGGCATTAAGATTCCTCGGCGAGGTAATATATCTTGGTTATATTAATTTATTATGTTTATATTATTTCAGCTTTTTAAATTTTGGACTGTTACAAGCAGAAAGACGTGCTGTAAGGATGCTGTCTACATTTGGAGTATCACTAATAGTTAGGATTAATTTGTGATATCTTCCATGTTAAGATAAACTTTTATCTATTATATGTAAAAGTTATGTACATCTTTCTATACTATTTAAATACTGGTAACTTTATTTTCCATGTCATAACTGGCAAGTCTTCATTCCCTGTAGGACTTGCTAAGAAATTTCATTCACCGAGTTGCAGCTTGGATTTACACATTTATTATGGAATCATATTTGAAGTTCTGAGTTGTGGCTTAAAAGTGATGACCATCATATTAATTTTGTTAAAATAGTCCTTGCTTCTGCAAAGAGGAGAGAATATAATTATATGTGTTAACTCTTAAGCTCCTATTTTGATAGCTGTCTACTATGTCAGGTCAAATATATTCGGTAAATGATGCACGATATTTTGACTGGCCAGAAGGATTAAGGCGGTATATTGACACTGTTAGACAAGGAAAAGGCAGATATCCTAAGAAGTACTCCGCTCGTTATATATGTTCTCTTGTAGCTGATTTTCATAGGACATTGATGTATGGTGGAGTAGCAATGAACCCAAGGGACCATCTTCGTCTTGTTTACGAGGCAAATCCTCTTAGTTTTCTAGTGGAGCAAGCTGGGGGCAGAGGTTCAGATGGTAAACTTAGGATTCTTTCAATCCAACCTGTCAAGCTGCATCAGAGGCTTCCCTTATATCTAGGAAGCCTGGAGGACATAGAAGAGCTAGAGAGTTACGGCGATGTACAACAGAAAGTAAATCCTGGATATGAAGTTTGATGTTATTAGTGTTCCCTTACAACAGCGAGCATTTGTTCCTTTTCTGTCAGGCTCCTGCAATTTTCAGGTCTGCTTGTATTACCAGTCCTAACATTTGTAGATGTAGGCACTCATCTTGCACCCTTTCTTGGCATCTCAACAAATCTTGTAGATTTGGCATGAAAGAAGATGATGCCAGATGTCTTATTTCTAGCCCATGTATTATTCTGATTTTGTCATGTAAATAGTGATTCTTCCAATGCTATACACGATTTCAGTCTTCACTGTGGATTGATGACTAACTCAATCCTTGTAAAAGAGCCACTTTCTCCGTTTTCCGACGGAAATACAGGCCTTTAGCAACTGTGTTTTTAAGTGTATTCAGTGTTGGCAATGGATTGGTCAGGTCTTAAAGCCAGTTAGTTGAGGTATAGCGAAGGGTGGTTGAGCCATTTTGCGTCAGGTCCGACAGATAGTGGGTTTTGAGCTCTTTAGTAACGTGAAGTTGGGCACTTTCGCAAAGGGTAGCTTTTGGTGTTGGTACTTACAGCGGCGACTTACATCTGAGAGAGACTGATGTGATTTTAGGTAATAGTTGCAACATTTCAGCGACTTTTTAGGGTGTTTTGGCACCTGTCTTACTGCTGGCGACAATTATCTGGCCTTTTCTAGTGTTGTAGGTATGGGTGCTTTGGCAATGGATTTTTATTCTTTCTTTAATAGCAAGGAATATTGATGATTTTAGCAACCATTTGCGTTTTTCTGTAATTGATATTTAGGATTTTTTTTTTTTATGTTGTTTAGGCTTCTTAGCACTTAGTTTAAAGGGTTGTAGTGAGGATTAGTCTTTTTAGCATGTAATAATTTAATTATGAGAATTATTTTGCATATACACATGACTATTCAATCGCTCGTACAAGTCAAAAGGACAGTAGGCCAGGGACTTCATGGAAAAGGAACGCTCTGGCAGAAATCAAGAAGCTCATTCGCTATTCATAAAGCGGAAGCAGATAGAGAAGAACGTAGTCTTGAAAGTTTCTACATTAAACATTTACCCAATTTGGGAAAAAAAAAAGGAAAAAAAAAATTCTGATCAATAGAAGTTTGTGAAAGATGATTGGTATTAGCAGTATGATTAGCAACACGACATTGTCTTCAAATCTCCCTATAGGAAAATTATGTTCTTAAGCAACTTGTTTTATATCCAAGTATCTAGTTCCCTGTGATGGAATAACCACAGCCAAATTTTTATCTCTTCTAAGAGAAATTCAGCGTGGAAATTACATAGTATACAGTGCATACCTACAAGATCTAAGTAGTCTTTAATCTTGACTATTTATTTGAATCTAAGGAAGGTTGACTAAATAAAAGAATATATAGAAATCCCAAAGTTCAGTTCTCTGTGCTTGGTGATGGGAAATATGGCTAAGTTCGTTGTATTTCCTCATGCAAAATATCCATTGAAAGATATTAACAAGGATTTTAAACAAAAAGATATTGAGACTTTCTTGAGAATCTATGAATGTACACTTGTATCTTGTTCATTTACAAATCTAATTATCTTTTCAGAAGCTGCAGATTGCTAATTGATGACCTGTCACTTGATGTTGGAGATGGCAAGATGATAAACTGCAACTCCAACTAGCTATAGAAGTCAATACTGCTCTTTCCAGGTGTGCAGTAACCTGCTGTTTTATCAAGGTGACTGAATATTCAATAAGCCTTGAATCGCACGGTATTGTGAGAGGGCCGCTGGTTGGCAATCCAAACTCTTCCTCTGCCATATTGAATAGCTCTCTGATTATTCCATTGTTAAGATATTCCAAAGGAAGCTGAAAGCGTTTCTGATCTGCAGAGTACACTACAAAACATCCCTTCTCAACTTTGCTGTTGTGCTGCAACTGCTTTTACCTGTAGTAGCAATGGTATGTGGCAATGTTATTCTTTTTCTCCTTATAGCAGCCAATTTCTGCCATTTTCTTGCCAATTTGATGAGCTTCTTGGCACTGATCATCTTGTTATTCTAGAGTCAAAGTGAAAAAGGTTTTGTTTCTTTTAAGAAAAAATTGGAGGAAAAGAGTGATTAAGATTCTTTGAACGATGAATGGTAATCTTGTGATGGGTGTGGAAGGCAAAAGCAGTAGGATGACTAAATATAGACAAGGCTAGACACAGTGGAGTTCCCACCATGTAGGGCTAAATGGAAAGCAAAACCATGTGATGAATGCGGTCATGTTTGACAGTCAAGTCATCGATGTGGAGCACTTGTGATATATCAATATCCTAATGCCAAGTAGTTAGATGCAAGAATAGATATTAGAGTTTATTATCGACAGAAAAGGAAAAGTATGTGAACAAGAAAGTTAGATAAAAGTTGTTGCATTCAGTGGCTAGCATTCTACATCAAGTGACTTAAATGCTAGTGAAATCTGGCAGAGTTGTTCAAGTTTTTTAATGAAGAGTGGACACATATGTCCCTGAGCAAGTCTTCAAGTTGAGCCCAATAGGTACGTAATTGCCAAACCTATATATGAAAACCTTACGTTACATATATTCTACGAGATTCTCGGTATATCACCAACAAAATTACGTAGGATATTAACATTTATGTTTTTGGGAGATGGAAATTGAAGAATGAAATTACAGATCTTGACTATAAGTGAAATAAAAAGAGAAACAAAAGGCATAAGATTGGGAATCACAAAGTTGAATGCTATGCTGATGGGTCTCGATTCTGAGGCAATGATTAATTGTTATTATTCCTTTTCATGCTGATACTCATATTTACAGAATCACATTGCTATTCATTCATCATTGTTTGCTTTTTCTTACCTGGTTGAAACTTGAAAATCTCTGCAATAAGGGGAAGTAGAATTCTCATTTACTGGTTGCAATTGTTTTGTTTCTCTGTAACTTGCAAGAACAGTGGGTAGATGAAACCAAAATGTTCATCAACTTCCAGGTTTCAAATATGATTTCACTACTGAGATATTCCAGGGGAAGCAAAAATCATTTTCGATCAGCAGAGTAGATAACAAAACAACCCTTCTCAGCTTTTGCAGATGTGCTGCAACTGCTTGTTTCGATACCTCCAAAGCCTTGTGAGAAACTGATTCTTTTTCGCCTCATAGAAGCTAGCTTCTGCCATTTCTTGGCTAATTTCAGGAGCTTCTTGGGACTGATCATCTTGATAGTCTATAAAGTGAAAGGAAATATTTCAAGAGAAGTAAAGGAGGGAACTTTAGATTCTTGATTACTGAAAGCTAAACTTGTTATGGGTAGAAGGCAAGGCAAGCAATTCACTTGTATATTCATTATGGAGATCCCACAATGCTGGCTTACATGGAAGCGACACCATGTGATAGGTAGTTGATAGAGATTGTTTGTGGGGATTACGTGTACTTGTGTCTGAGGATGAAGGCAGAAAGAGGAACATAGATGTGTGAAATCCATATCCTTATGCTAAGTGGTTCAACAGCTATGCGCATAAATTGGTTGGTCATTTCTAATTGTTTAAGCTGGCAGAGTTATACAAACACACTCTCATTTATATGTATGGTTCTCGCCAAATACAAATAGGAACTGTGGGTCACAAAGTCACATGTGAGTGCCTGTAACTTTTAGGAGCTAGTCTTTTTGGGTTTAACAAAATTGAACCGAAATAACTGTGAATAGATAAAAATTATAAATTGAAATCCAATAATAGAAACAATTTAGGAAATTTTAAATTATTAACTAATGTGTTAATAACTAAAATTCACATATTTAACTGCTTAAAATTGAATTGATTTTTTAAATTAACCGAGTTAGCTCCATTTGGATTTAGATTAACCATATGAGATCCATCGGAAAATTAAACTGAATTTGAAATTATCAAGTGGCTATAGTAATTTGATCCTGAATTTGGTCCCAACATCAATAGACAGAAGTTTTATTGAACCAAACCCAATAAACAGTATCCGTTAATTAAATCCTGGATTGCTCTTTCACCTCGTGTACGCCATTTCTTGATTACTGTTTAGTAACTTTTTTCTTAATTATTTGGTATCCGAGTTCAATTTGATCTGAAGCTTTGATTTGTTGGTTTAACAACAGATGTGCATATGTTCATTTTACGTCAATCTTTGCAGAATAGCAGCTAGAGAAGTCGATGAAAATAATAAATTAAATTGATATAAATTTGCATGCATTCTTTCCTTTACATCTACTTTCTTTAAAAGCTATATATTGGTAACTGATGGCTTGGCACTTGATGTTGAAGATGGGCAGAGAAAGAACAGCAACTATTAGCTATGGAAGTTAAGAATGCTGTTTCTACACCTCTAGTTACGTGCTTTTTGATTAAACCAATTGCATATTCCATTAGCTCAGCCTTGCACGGCAGTGTAAGGGGGCCATTGTCTGGCAATCCGAATTCCTCTTCTGCCATGTTGAATAGAGCTCTCATAATTTCATTGTTAAGATATTCCAAAGGAAGCAGAAAACGTTTCTCATCTGCTGAGTACACGACAAAATGACCCTTTCCAGCTTTTCCTGATGTGCTGCAACTGCTTGTATGATAATTTGTTCTACTGGATTTTGGCAAAGCGATTCTTTTTCGCTTGCTAGCAGCCAACTTCTGCCATTTTCTAGCCAATTTGATAAGCTTCTTGGCACTGATCATCTTTTTAATTAGCAGAGAAAAGTTTTAGATATTTGGGAATTTGTGAAGTTGTGATGAGTGGAAGGCAAAGGAAGGGAGTTGGTTATATATCCATAAGGCCAGCTGTAGTCCTTTTCATGGAGATCCCACAATGTGGGGATAAATTGGAAGCAACCCATGTGATTGGCCAAATGGGTATGTTGGTGTTGGTTTTTTTTATTTATGAAAGAGAGAAAAGCAGAATATAGAACTTTGGAACTCATGAACTTGGCTCTCTCTCATTTATTTGTTCATAAAACTTACATATTTATAGTAGAATTTGTAACAAACATAATCAAAAATATTCCTAAAAATATGCATATCAACCAATAAAATCAAACTCAAATTTAGATATAAAAAATCTTAACTCTTCTATTTCTTCTACTTCAATCTTTGACTTGATATTTATTGATCTCCAATTGACTCATTCTCAATAGTTGGTTTGTGTTCGTTATCTACTAAACTTTCAAGGTTGAGCAAAGTGCTGCCATATATATTTATATCTGCAGGGAAAAATTAGATGCAGCATCAGACAGGTGGCTCTGCTTTTTGTGGACCACAAGAAATGAAGATGATTTGGTAAGTTGAGGCATGAATTTGTGGATGCATTTACTGAAAACAATCATATCCTAACTGATTATTGAGAGATAGATATGTGGTGCAAATCTTCCCATATGCATCTAGAGATAGATTATTAATATGGATTAGAATAAAAAAGAAATAGGGTATTGGACCTATTTAATTTGTCTGAAAACTGCACAACATGTTTGTCTGAAATAGAGATAGATTATTAATATATTTCATGTGCTCAAAATCAAAGCTTTGAAATGAAAATAATAAATTGCATTTAGTTTGGAATCTTGAATAATCAGAAGATCAGGGATGGATCCTAGGTCCATTTTTAGCATTTCTCTGTACAATTGTATGGGATTGTTAACTTATTAGAATGAATCACTCGGTCTAAAAACTCAAACTTGTAAGTTTTATTGGGATGCTTGGGATTTAAATTTTAACTGCTTTAAGTTTGAGAGACTCCATCATATCAGATGACTGCTCAATCTAAAAGTTTAAGCTTGTAAAAGGGTATTTGAAATTTCATTTATTTATTTATTTTTGTCTGAGAGGGTCGCCAATCTTAAGCCACAGTAGTGAAAACAATGGTGGAAGAGTTAATAATTGCTTCAATCTATTAACCATATGTCTTTTTTTTTTACGGCTTTACTTGATCTTTGCCAACATATTTGTATGAAGGAGACACCGTCACATGGCAACATGTTGGGCCCTTCATTCGGTAACCTAAACCGTGTCTTAGACGTCGTCACATGACTATATGCAATTTTATGTTATGATTACGGAGACAGCCCAAGAGACTCAGCCCAAATGCAGAGGAGGCCCAATAAGGAGGACAAGAGGATTGACAATTATTGGGCAGGCCTTGTCAATTCAGCCCAGCAAAAAGGAGATGAAGGTTATGCCTTGTCGATCCAGTCAGCAACAAGGAGATGGAGGTTATGAATTGCGCAGCAATTGGGAATTCCATTTGCCTATTTGGTTCTTTCTTTCTGTTATTCCTTTTTGATAATTTCTCTTCCACGTTTAGTTAGTTATAGATTTAGAAAGGAATATTGTGTGGGTGGTATGAGCTGTAATTGCAGGAAGTAATAGCAGCGGTTATATAATGCTATTTCATTGAGTGTAATCCATATGTTGAGAATGAGTACAGACTCTCTCTCTCTTTGAGATTTCCTTCAATCTTTCTTCTCTCTAAATCTTCTCTATTATGCTTCTCCCTTATCCCTATTCTATCTCTCATCTCCTTCTCTTTCACTAATTCATAACATTTTAGTAGGCATTGTCCATTCTGCTCAAGATTAGATTTTGAGTCTCACAAGATGTGAACTTAATTGTACATCACTGTTGTATACTTAGTCATAGCCAAAAAAACTATAAATTTTGAAACAAGACGCTAATCTTGTTATGGATAATTTTATCAACACCAAAACATCACTTCCAAAAGAATTGTGAAGATAATTTTCGTTGGAAATTTATGAAAGTTTCTATTGGTATACAAAATTTTATAATGATTCATGTCTTGTCTACAGATCTAATTATGAAGCTTCAAAAGCTGAAAATTGGTAATTGATGGATTGAGACTTGATGTTGGAGATGGAAAGGTAATGAATAGCAACTCCTATGGAAGTCAATAATGCTTTCTGTACATCTATAGTAGCTTGCTGTTTGATCAAAGCAATTGCATAATTAATAATCTCTGAATCAGATGGTAAAATAAGAAGACCATCAGTTGGCAATCCAAACTCCTCTTCTGCCATGTTAAATAGCTCTCTGATTATTTCATTGTCAAGATAATCTAAAGGAAGCAGAAAGCGTTTTTGATCTGCTGAGTACACTACAAAATGACCCTTCTCAGCTTTTCCTGACGTGCTGGAACTGCTTGTATCAGCTATCGCTGTGGCTTTTGGCGCAAAGTGATTCTTTTTTCGTCGGATAGCAGCCAACTTCTGCCATTTTCTTGCCAACTTGATGAGCCTCTTGGCACTGATCATCTTTTTAATGTGGAGACTAATTAAAGTAAAATCTTTTTTGGAAAAAAAAAAAAGAAAGAATAGAGGGGATATAGGCTTCTTCAGGTGGTGAGTGTTAATCGTGGGATGGATAGGTGTGGAAGGCAAAGGCATTAGCCTGACTATATATTTGCTAAATGGGAAGCAAAGCCATGTTATCTGCGATCGTAAGACAGATGGGCATCTTTGTTTATGTTTGATAATTTGTGATATATCAATATACTTATGCCAAGTGGTTGGATGGCAGAATAGACATGAGAGAGAGTTCATTATTAAGCTAAAGGCAAATATGTGAAGCAAAACAAAATGAGATAAACCGCCAATGCATACCTGTCTACAGTAAGTTATTTACCATACCATGTGCAAATCAAGTCCATGCAGTAACTGGAAGCAGATTATATTACATTGTGTGTGGAATTCCAAGTTTCGTTTCTTTAGATTTCAGGGAATCAATCAATCTCTTCTCTTGAATTAAAGGCTTCCACTAAATTTAGGTTTGAAGCAGAACTATTCTATTAACACATGGTAATAATATATGCACTGACTATTCTATTTAACTTAATTTGACAAAGTTCACGAGAAATCAACTATATTTTTTTGCCTAATGAGAAGCATGAGCTCTTTCTTCTTTGGAATTTATTCTTTCCAAATGAAGTGGCTATGCTTGATGCTTTAATCGGTGAAGAAATTATCTTAGGTATTTTGATTATTCGTTGACCTGATTGTTAAAGAGGAATCACAAAAACTGTTGCTTTTATTTCCTGTTAAAAATTTCAAATATCGGGAGGGAAATGTGTTCTCTAATTAAGGAAACTTTTCCATCCTTTCTGAATATAGTACATGTAGTTTCTGTCAAATTTAAATGAAAGCTGTTACAGGTGTCCGGTTTTGTTTGCCTAGTGAGCCAACTTTCACTTGAAACACAAAAAACAGATGCACTGTGGTGATAAAGTCATTCCAACTAGGAACTGGACAGAAAATGCACTGTGGTTATTCGACGAGTATGAAGATTCAATCAGGGGTAACAGAGAAAGAGTTGCAAGGTTAGGAATTTTGTTGGTTTGGATGAATGATATCGCTTGTGAAAATTTTTTTCTTTGACAGATAAGTATATAAAGAAAAAAAACAGAAATTTGAATTTCTCGATTTAATATATTAATGTACACTTTGTCTATCAATGTTTACAAATCTAATTGCAACTTTTCAATAGCTGCAAATTGGTAACTTATGGACTATTGCTTGATATTGGAGATGGAAATATGACAGATTGCAACTTCTGGATATCGAAGTCAAAATTGCTCTTTCTATCTCTCTATTAACTTGTTGTTTGATTAAAGCAATTGCATATTCCAAAAGCTCTGCCTCATATGGTAACTTGAGAGGTTCATTGCTACACAATCCGAACTCTTCTTCTGCCATGTTGAATAACTCTCTGATGATTTGATTGTCTAGATATTCCAACGGAAGCAAATAACGTTTCTTATCTGAAGAGTATACAACAAAATGACCTTTCTCGGCTTTTGTTGAAGTGCTACAGATGCTGCTTTCTGCAGCTCCCTTGGAATGTGGCAAGGTGATTCTTTTTCGCTTGATTGCAGCTAGTTTCCGCCATTTCCTTGCCAGCTTGTGGAGTTTCTTCACGCTTATCATCTTGTTAATTACTTTATAATCTGAAGGGAATAATTAGAGAGGAAATCGTAGAGAGAGCTTTAGATTTTAGAGTGTTCAATGCTCATCTTGTGATGGGTAGAATGCAAAGTAAGTGCCTTGGTTATATACTCATAAAGCAAGAAGTAACCTTTTCATGAAGGTCCCACAATGCGAGGTACACAGGAATCACAGCCATGTGATAGGCGGTGGTAAGAGCTTGTTTGGAAGGTGGCCAAGTTTGGTTAAATTTGATGATCAACACAGCAAGAGATAACATATATGACATGTCTATATCTTTATGCCAGGTGTTCAACCAGCAAAATAGCTATACTGCACTCTAGGCCCCTCTGTACTAATCTTTTATCAATATATGCCCTGGCTTATCACAAAAAAAAAAAAAAAAAAAAAAAGAGCGGTGGCACAGGGCATAGTAACTATGTGAACCACAAGAGGAGATGACTGCCGTCTAGGCATTAAATTTTATTGTTGGACCCAATATGTCAGTGAACTTACAAACAATGTGCATGTTATCAGAAGCAGAATGAAGCAATTGGCTATTTTGTTATGATTTAGAGAAGGAAGGAGACTGAGAATAGAACAGAGTAAGATCGAGAAGAGAAAGAGGGAAGAAGGAGAAGAGAGGATTATAGAGAGAGGATATTCGTTCACTTTTCATGCCCTTCAAATGCTATACAAGCCATTTAAGTAGAGTTGTCCGTTACTTTTCCTCTCTCAACTACTTAGCGGAATTTCAGCTAAATTCTCTTTCAACATACAGAAAGAAATAACAAGGAAATAACAGAATGGAAATTACAAATAACAGAATGAACATTCAATAGTAACTGCAGCTGGTTCCTTCAATCGGTATTGGTTGCTGGGCCTTCCCCTTGAGGACCATCTCCTGATCCAGCCTCCTTAAGCCCATGGTTTCTCTTCTTTTTCAGCCCATCCACTTCTTCTTCGTTCCCCATCTGTGTGTCTCTTTTGCTGTCCATACCCACTTTCTTCTTCTCAGCTTGCTCCTTACCCATTTCTCCATTCATCATAACATATTTGTGGATCAATCTTTTTGAATTCTAAGATAGACTTTAAGAGGGGTCGGCTAATATCCACAATTAACTTATGCGGCTACGTCAGGCGTCTAATTTTTAGTTTGCAATAGATTTTTTATTTATGGCACTATACCTATTTAAAGAAATTGATAATCAGTTTAAAAAAAAATAGCATTCATGTTGATATGGCCTAATATTTTTTCAGGTTGAAGTGCAAACCGAAACCATTCTTAATTTAAACTTACTTATCAATGGAATGATTAATATCTAAGATTATAGCCGAAAAATTATATTAAAGATTTACGTTTTATCTGGCCTTATGAAAGAATGGAAAATCATGTATAAATGACACCCTAAAAATTGACAGTGTGGTCTGCTCGTGCCTAATTTCTTGCCATGAACTTTGAAGCACTTTGACGTGAAATGTTGAAGATGATGTGGGTTAGCTTATTTATGTGTGCTACTTTTTTTTTTTTTCATTTAAAGTGTCATTCTTCTTTCAATCTTACACTATATTTTAAGAATTTGAATCTTCTGAACAATTTCTTAGCCGTTTTATATGTTTAACTGTTAGAAAATGAGAATTTTCTAGATACTCTAAAAAATCTTATGTAATTATCATGTATCAGATGTATTAATTATGAAGATGTGAAGATCCTTATTTTGTGGAGTTTAATTACCTTTTGAAAAACAGATGTGTTAGGTGGGTCTAATTTGTAATATATATATATATATATATATATGTATATCAGATGTGAATGAGAAATATTGTGATCATTTTCACCAAAACTAAAAACTTTGTTTTACCCTGTATTTTCATTTCTCTTTTGCAACATAAGAAAACTATTTTTCTTGATAAAAAACCTAGATTTCCAAAATCGTATTAGAGCTTTCATAGATCTTAAAGGACTCGTGAGAGACTAAGAGAGAACACCAGCAAGGCTTCCTTTCCAAAAATCTGAAAGAAAAACTCTAAAGCCTTATGACTTGCAGTAACGCATCGGTTATTTCACCCCTATTTTTAACAATGAAAATTATCAAGTTTGAGCTGCTAAGATGAACGCTCACTTGAAAGGTCTTGGTTTGTGGCAACTGAAAGGGATGTACCGTTTTTGGGAAACAATCCAACCCTTAATCAAATCAGGGCTTATGAAAAAGAACCTAAAGCTCCAAGAGCTTTATTCTACATTCATGCTGCTATCTCATAATCAATTTTCACAAGGATTATGGCTTTTGAAACAGAAAAAGAGGCTTGGGACAAGCTTGAGGAGATGTATATGGGGAGTGACAGAACTAGGCAAATGCAGATTTTGAATTTGAAAAGGAAATTTGCAGTTTTGAGGATGAAAGACAATGAGTATATCAAATAATATGTAGATAGGATCATAGAAGTTGTTAATAAAATTTGGCTTCCTGGTGAGGATTTACAAGACCAAAGGGTTGTAGAGAAAGTTTTAGTGAGTTTGCCTGAGAGATTTGGGTCTAAGATTTTTTCTCTTGGAGACCAAGGGATCTAACCAAGATTTCCTTGGCTGAGCTTGTTTTTGCTTTTCAAGCTCAAGAACAAAGGAGATTAATGAGACAAGAAGATAACAATGAAGCGAATTTCCTTACAAAACAAAAAAGAAAAGCCATTCAAAGTGTAGAGAAGAAACAACTAGTGAGAAGAAAGAATGCGAAATATCTCAAAGGTAGTGCTTTCATTTTATTGTTTACTGTAGGATGGTTAGAAATTATTTTTAGCTAAATAATAAGAAGAATCACAGAATGCGAATGCTTTGCAGTTAAGAATTTCAAGGAAAAGGATTATTGTTGTTCGCTGTAGTTCACGGGGTTGCTTTTATGTTTATATTTATAAGAACATGCATAAGCAAATTGTACATGTTTTTCATTTGTTATCATCATGTCCAAATATTTCTTTTTCTTGTTGGAGGTCTTCGCAGCATACCTACTTAAGCAAGAGCCACTGTATCTTTTTGCTTATGAAAGATAACGAACATTGCATGGGAACAAAATTTTTTACATATCATAACATGTATTAATGTACACTTTGAATCAGGTGTGGTTTACAGATCTGAATATAACTCATCAGCTACAAATTGTTATCTGGTGACTTGATATTAGAGATGGACAGACAATGAACAACAACTACTAACTATGGAGTTCAATAGTGCTCTTTCTATGTCTCTAGTAACCTTCTATTGGATCAAAGCAATTGCATGTTCCATAAGCTCATAATCACTTGGCAATGTGAGAGGACCATTTCTTGGCAACCCAAAATCTTCTTCTGCCATGTTAAATAGCTCTCTGATAATTTCATTGTTAAGATATTTTGCAGGAAGCTGAAGCGTTTTGATTTGCAAAGTACACAACAAAACATCCCTTCTCGGCTTTTGTGGATGCGGTACAATTCCTCTTATTTTCTGCAGTTCCAGAGGCCATGTATCTAGAGATCCCGCAACGTAGGGCTACACGGGAAGCAAAACCATTTGATGTGTAGTTATGAGAGAGGTGGGGATGTCTGGTTATATTTGACAGTCAATATATTAAGGTGGAGCATAGAGTGTGATATATTAACGTTATCCTTTTTCCAGTTTGATTAAATAGCAAAATACATACGGAAATCTATTATCAGACAAGAGTAAAGCCAATTAGGACCGTAAGAAAATGTTGATAAAATAACTGGACAAAATGAGTAAAATTAGCAGTCTTCATCGAGTGATTCAAGTTTTGTTGTGAATCCTAAACCTACGTGGCAAAAAGACAATTGAAGTTAAACCCAGTATATCAACGGGCTTAGCCTTTCGCTTTTGGTTTGCAGGAACATGCAGTGTCTAGAGGTAAAGTTTGATTAGCATCCTTGAGCATTGTAACATAAATTTCCTGAGCAGTTTTTCGATTGCCTCAAAGCATGGCGATGCGAGCAAGAGTAGGAATTTCAAGCACAATTGAGTCAGATTATTCCTCAAGAAAAGACTTCTTTTGTCCTATGCTTCTTGTTCTTGCAATCATCAAAGACTTCATAATGTTTCGTGGTGGCTGTCGAAACCAACAAAAATAAAATTCCTACTTAAAATTAACTTGTAATTAGTGATGAGCAGGATCGAATCCACAGGGATTGGTCGAGTTTTAATTCTTTAAATAACTAGAAAATTAACAAACTAAAAATAAAAGATGGGGGGATTTTGTAAACTAAAAATTAAATAAATAAAAAGAAAAATCAAAACAATAAAATAAAAATACAGAAAAAATAAATGAAGAGAAAATCAATGGATGGAAAATTTCAGTTAAAGACATTCGTAGCACAGGATTCAATCAACTGATCATTGATGAAGAAATAATTCTTAAAACCAAACAATGGATCAGTTATAGTCATCGCGACCTAATCTTTCCGTATTAATGAATTAATCAAGTAAGACTGTAATTAATTCCTAATCAATAAACAACCCTTAACAAGCGAAAGAATTTAATCTATTGACAGCATTACGAATTAGAAAGACCCGACCTAAGCCAACCAATCTACAAGCGAGATCGATTTAGACCAAATCATGTATTTACTCAACATAACAGCCCTTACGAGGGAGCTACACTGATTGCTACTTGTTATTGACTTCACTAAACAATTACGGATTTAGCAAATTCAATTAGCAATTTATTACTTAATTAAATGCACAATGAGCTCAAATTGCACACCTAACAAATAATAATCGGGATATGGTTTTCCTAATCCACAGTAAATAACATGAATATTATATGAAATTTAGAACAAAAATTAAACACAACAATCTCACAGTAAAAGAAATCCTGGCCTTGAATTAATCTTTAACTAAAATAAATATTTAGCCACTCATGGCTGTTACAAAACCACAAATAAAGAATGAGAGAAAAAAACTTCCGTTCAGAAAATCGCAGAGGGAACCCCTGCTACCGTATTTTCGTCCAAAAAAATGCAGAAGAACTCTCCTCCAAGAAGAACTCTTAAATAAAACAAACCAAAAACAGGAAATAAATCTAACCAACTAGGAAATTTAAAAGATAATTCCTAAAGGGGTTTTAAATCCCTCAAATCACTCCCCTTTTTACTCCTAAAATAAAGTCTTAAAACTCCTAAATACCAGCTAGGGTTTTAGTGGCGGCTAGGTTAAATTCGCTTGAATTTATTTTGAAAAAACGCAGCCCACTGTCAATTTCCCTTGGGCAACTCCCTTGGGCAACTTGGACAAGAGAACTGGGCAAGACTTGGCTTTCTGCCTTGGGCAATTGAGCGATTCCCTTGGGCAAGGCTCTTTCCAGAATTTCCAACTATCAGCTCTTTGCTTCAATTCTACCTCAAAAAATCTTTGCTTCTCCGGATCATCAACAATTAGCCCCAAAAATGCAACTTTCTCAAAATTCACTCCTATAGTCAGAAAAATAAACAAACCAATGAAAAGCACCTAAAACTGACTTAAAAGAGCACAAAATATTAAGCAAAATTCAATCAAATAAGTGCTTATTTAGCAACTTAACAAATTCCCCCACACTTATCTCATGCTTGTCCTCAAGCATTAGTCAAACAATACAATCATTCCCATCAGAAACATTCTCATCCTTAACCAAATCCCATCCCAAAAGCTCCAACCATATTGAAGTGCAAGGCAAATCAGAAAATGACATTTAGAACAATTTCCTACTAATTTATATCATAACACGGGTTCCTCAACAATCTTTTTAAACCAGAAACAACAAGACTCAAAATATTTAAAGCATGCAAGAATTTTAAGGTCTTAGTTTAAAATTAAATCAATACACATAGATAGATTACCAAACCAGAAGAGACAATTCACACACAAATTTCAACAAGCAAGGGAATCAAACTACCAAAACTTTTATTTTTGGCATCATTTTTACTTTTTGATGCCTATATTTTATTTTATTTTTTCTTTTTTTTTTCATGGGGAAGACTAGGTTGCTTACAAGGAATGTAGATGTCCTTTTTACGCGAGGGCACCCGGTTCTGACCCGCATACACCCGGTTACTCAGAAAACACAAATCCAAGCGGCTACTAGATCTACTCATATCCAAATTTTTAATGGATAGCGAAGTAAAATTTTATTTGCTAATCTCCCTTTTTTTATTTTTTTTTTCAAATTCTGGCAACTAGATTCCCAAACCATAAGCACACAAAGATTTATTTGATGTCTCAACTGGTTTTAACAATCACCTAATGTGCAAAGAATTCAAATTAAGTTCATGCAAAAATTTGTTTCACTTGTTAAATTTGAGCCTTGAATTTTCTAATTCAAAAGAATGCTGAGGCTACCATGAAATATATGAAATAGAGTAAATTATCAAGAAATCGACTCATCTCTGCCTAACATCCAACAGGTTAAAACGAAATGGTTAAGGAATTGGTCTAAGATAAGTATTTTCTGCTGGAAAGGAGAATGCAATTCAACACATGTTAAGAACAATGAACTAGAGGAACAAATCATTTAAATCCATGGGACAAGTGCTATGCCAACATCACTTAAACCAAAAAAACTTTACCAAAAATTCATTTATTAACCAAATTTAGCTTAACAAAATAAGCTCATAAAAAATGGATTTAAAATATTATCAATAAAATATAGCAGCAAATTTGGTCAACAAAAATCAATAGGAAAATTTTCAGAATACGCTTTCTAATATCAGCACAAAATCAGCATAGACAATCCAAAAATTTCAGCACAACACCACAAAAATCAACACAACACTTCTATTTCAAATCCCTCCCCCACACTTTCTCCTCGCATTGTCCTCAATGCGGAACAACAAATCAATCGTGGGGCTAAGGACATCAAAATATATAAGCAAAAAGAAAGAAAGGGTACTACCCTGTTATGAAGATATGGTCCAAAGCTGTCAGCGACGGCAAAAATAGAGTGGTAGCATACATCTTATCAATTCTTGAGTCTAGCCATTTTTCCTATAACTTCACGTAGAGTTATGGAACAAAGAAATCAAAGCATGAGTATACCCAATGAAAAACTAATAAATGAAAATAAACGACAAAGTAACTAACTAAATAAAGAAGAAAAGATGCAGAGAAAAAAAACTACTTTTTTGTTTTTTTTTGAAAAAAAAATGTAAATACACACCTTAAAATCTAAGCTAAGTACAATTGGAAACTAAATAAAATAAGGTGAATAAGAACAAATTAACAAAAGATAAAAAGAAAAGATAAACAAATAAATTAAATAAAGAAAAAAAAACACAATGAAAAAGTGACGAGAATTGAAACTTGGGCCAAAAAGTAGTGCTTTACAATTTAAAGAATATGAATTCAATAAGAAAAAATTTTGAAAGCATCATTTATAATCACTTAGTCCAACCAAATCACCTTTTTATTTTTTTTTCAATTCTTTTGTTTTTTTTTTTGCATATGATCTAATCTAGAGCAAAATTTAAAATTAACAAAGAAAAATAAATAATAAATAAATAAAAATCAAACAAACAAGAAAAAGGAAAATGAAACAGAAAAGATGAAAAGAAAATTAAAAAGAAAGAAAAAAAATCAAAATAAAAGGGTACTCTGCTTCGATTTGCTTGACTGCTATTGACAGCATGAAAGACTTGACGATGGAGCCTGATCGTTGATCGGCGGTGATAGAGAAGGCAGATTTGGCCGATGTGGTGATTGCGGGAGGAGGGCTGCTGCTTGTGATATGCAATTAAAAAGATATGATAGGGCTTTTGATTTGGAGAAGAAAGACCTACAGTGAAAGTGAAATAAATTAACTAAGGTGAAAAAGAAATAATAATAGTGGGGTTAAAAAAATGAAATGGGTTAAAAATAAAAATTAAAAACCCATTGAATTGAAAAGTCCATCAAATTGGAAGTAAGACCCAAACGATTTCAAACCCACTAAAATATTTTAAACCCATTAAAACAATTAATGGATTTTCACCATGAAAGAACAAATAAAGCTTTGAAAAAGTTACAGCAAATCCAATCTTCAACTCCCAGTAAGTGTCAAAATTAAATTCACGTGCCCACATTTTTTCTTTTCTTCTTTTTTTTTAAAGAATGAACTTTAAATAATGAGCTTCCCCTATTAATTGCAATTGAGGCTTTGAAAAAAAAAAATCCAACAAACCCATCATTCAAAAGAAATGCCTAAAAAATTTTAAACCTTCACGATTTTTTTTAAGCAAAAATAATTGAAACTTTATTTATTTATTATCTCTCCACCATAAAACCAACTAGCTACTCACTTCACCTGCAAAAATGAAAATAAAAAAAATAGTTAAAGACTTATTAAATTAGGCAAAAGGCAGTAAAACATAAAAAATAAAATACTAGAATTTAAATCTAAACAGTAACACTGCAGCCTTAGGTAAAGCTGAACATTGGGTTGCCTCCCAGTAGCGTCTTTCTTTAACGTCTTTGGCCAGACATTTGCAGAATTTTACACCTTTCAACCTGGTCTAGAATCCCATTTTAGTGTTCTTCCATTTATCACTTCTTGTAAATTAGTGTCATTCATCAAATTCTTCTCAAATTTGTTAGGCTTTTTGAAAGTGGAGTCCGTATAATATGAAAGATTTAAATTGTTAGAATTATCACACAATCTAAATGATTCATTAATTAAATGTTCACTAACATCCACTTTAAAAATATTAGACATATCACTAGAATTTTTCTTAGTATCATAAACATAAAATTTAATGATTTCTTCATCAAACTCCATAGTGAGTGTACCCTCATACACATCAATTTTTGCCTTGGCTGTGTTGAGAAATGGCCTTCCTAACAAAATATCTGAAGAATTTGAGAATTTATCATCCTCCATGGCAAGCACATAAAAATTAGCAGGAAAGACTAACCCATCAACTTGCACCAAAATATTCTCCAATACCCCTTCAAGATAAACAATAGATTTATTAGCAAGCTGAAGTGCTATATTTGTCTCTTTTAATGGACCAACATGTAAAGATGAATAAATAGACAACGACATAATATTTATTGAAGCTTCAGAATCACACATAACTCTTTTTATCATAACATTGCCTATAGCGCAGGGGATAGCAAACATACCTTGGTCCTTATATTTTTGAGGTATTTTTCTTTGAATAACAGCATAAATATTTTCATTGACAGTAAATTTTTCATAACCAACCTCAACCTTGCGAAAAGTTTCAAAGATATCTTTCTCCTCTTTCTCCTTCTTTGATTTAGCTAACTTGTCAGGAAATGGGGGCTGTTTTGAATTTTTTTCCTGTGGGCTGCTCTGTTTGCTCTATTTCTGCCTCTTTTTCCACTTCTTTTTCCTTCTTCTGATTATCCTCCTTGGGCAAGGGTTGGTCCAGCTCTTTTCCACTTCTTAGAATAATTGCACTTGCATTTTGCCTCGGGTTCTCTATGGGCTGTGAAGGCAAACGTCCTTGGGACTCTATTCTACTCAAAGACATTGCTATTTGACTCATCTATTTTTCCAAGTTCTGAAACCTAGAATTTGTCTTCTCTACATGCTGTTGCAAAACTTTGGCATTAGTTGTTAAAGATTGAACAACATACTCAAGAGACATACCTTGTTTAGGAGTTGGTTGAGAGGGCTGTGGTGGTGCTCTTAGATGGAATTGTTGTTGTGAATTTTGCTGCCTTGCTTCATAACTAAAGTTTGACTGACCCATCCACCTTGAATTGTCATTATTTGCATAAGGGTCATAACTCCATTGTGGCGGATCTAAAAATCTTTGATGTTCATAAGAACTCCCTTGGTAATAAGCTTCACACTGTTGCCTATTTTCTGCAGCCAAGTTCTGAACCAAGTACGTCAGATGTGAAATTGTTGACTCAAGAGAACATAAAAATTCAGCCATTTAAAAGAATTAAAACTAACAGATACCAATCCCCGGCAACGGCGCCAAAATTTGGTGGCTGTCGAAACCAACAAAAATAAAATTCCTACTTAAAATTAACTTGTAATTAGTGATGAGCAGGGTCGAATCCACAGGGATTGGTCGAGTTTTAATTCTTTAAATAACTAGAAAATTAACAAACTAAAAATAAAAGATGGGGGGATTTTGTAAACTAAAAATTAAATAAATAAAAAGAAAAATCAAAACAATAAAATAAAAATACAGAAAAAATAAATGAAGAGAAAATCAATGGATGGAAAATTTCAGTTAAAGACATTCGTAGCACATGATTCAATCAACTGATCATTGATGAAGAAATAATTTTTAAAACCAAACAATGTACCAGTTATAGTCATCGCGACCTAATCTTTCCGTATTAATGAATTAATCAAGTAAGACTGTAATTAATTTCTAATCAATAAACAACCCTTAACAAGCGAAATAATTTAATCTATTGACAGCATTACGAATTAGAAAGACCCGACCTAAGCCAACCAATCTACAAGCGAGATCGATTTAGATCAAATCATGTATTTACTCAACATAACAGCCCTTACGAGGGAGCTACACTGATTGCTACTTGTTATTGACTTCACTAAACAATTACGGATTTAGCAAATTCAATTAGCAATTTATTACTTAATTAAATGCACAATGAGCTCAAATTGCACACCTAACAAATAATAATCGGGATATGGTTTTCCTTATCCACAGTAAATAACATGAACATTATATGAAATTTAGAACAAAAATTAAACACAACAATCTCACAGTAAAAGAAATCCTGGCCTTGAATTAATCTTTAACTAAAATAAATATTTAGCCACTCATGGCTGTTACAAAACCACAAATAAAGAATGAGAGAAAAAAACTTCCATTCAGAAAATCGCAGAGGGAACCCCTGCTACCGTATTTTCGTCCAAAAAAATGCAGAAGAACTCTCCTCCAAGAAGAACTCTTAAATAAAACAAACCAAAAACAGGAAATAAATCTAACCAACTAGGAAATTTAAAAGATAATTCCTAAAGGGGTTTTAAATCCCTCAAATCACTCCCCTTTTTACTCCTAAAATAAAGTCTTAAAACTCCTAAATACCAGCTAGGGTTTTAGTGGCGGCTAGGTTAAATTCGCTTGAATTTATTTTGAAAAAATGCAGCCCACTGTCAATTTCCCTTGGGCAACTTGGGCAAGAGAACTGGGCAAGGCTTGGCTTTCTGCCTTGGGCAATTGAGCGATTCCCTTGGGCAAGGCTCTTTCCAGAATTTCCAACTATCAGCTCTTTGCTTCAATTCTACCTCAAAAAATCTTTGCTTCTCCGGATCATCAACAATTAGCTCCAAAAATGCAACTTTCTCAAAATTCACTCCTACAGTCAGAAAAATAAACAAACCAATGAAAAGCACCTAAAACTGACTTAAAAGAGCACAAAATATTAAGCAAAATTCAATCAAATAAGTGCTTATTTAGCAACTTAACATTTCGCCCTAGCTATCACACGAATCACGCCTGCACTTCTTTCCGGAGGTAGATGCCTCTTATGTATTGATTTTTTTGTTTATTTTTGAAAGAATATTAATAAACGCGTATCGGATAGTATAATTAATGATATTAGTAATAAGATTTCGAACGGATATAGATATTGTAACGTTAATTTTAAATTGTTACAAGTAGATAATGGATATTTTAACTAATAAACGGATTTAGATATCCGAATGGCAATATTTTTCAGTCCAGTCTATATTTTAACTAATGATATTAGTTAAAGTTTTTAACTACATTATTTTTCAGTCCAGTCTATATCACAAATAAAAAGCCAATTTACTAAAATTGACCAGCTTGCCAATGAAGGTGCTTTACGTGTCCATAAGATGCAACATTTTTTACTTTCTAAGAGGCGTATTTAGCACGCAATTGATGAAGTAATCAAAGAAAGAAACATTTACGGACAATTATTTGTATATTTTTTTTGGTAAGACGGACAATTATATCGATGAGGACTTTGTTCGACAAAATAGGAGAATTTAATTACTCGAATTATTTTGGTTCTTTAGCTCGAGAGGGGGAATTTCGTCAAATGACGATTAACATTAAATTCTTGGTGGCTAGAGTAATATTATATCCAGAGACACTTATTCAGCATGAATTATATTTTTATATTGTTGCACGAAATGTCCATTGTTGGACTATATTACTTCAATCATTCATTTAATAGTTAATGTATAGTTAATTATCCCAAAACCTCATGCATTTTTAATTGAGTACCAATTACCGTAATTGCATTGTTTTTGACTTTCCAATAACTATTAATTATTTCTCATCTTATTGTTATTATTATTTGATGATAGCTCGGAAAAATCAGTGGTGGTTCCGATGAGAAACGCTTTGACATCAAATGCTTGAGCTAAAATAAGATGAAAAGGAGTAAAAGAATCAAGATGAAATCCATACCTCAATTGCTTGGCTATTTATAGAATTAAGTAATAGAAGTTGAATAAGTTTGTGATTCTAAGTGTGGGTAGAGTTCAATATCAAGTCAAATTAGGTTTAGATAATTAGATAAAGATAAGATGGGATAAGGATAGAATTGTCATATATCAACAGGATTTGAGTTATTGAAGGATTGTTTTTTCGTTTGTCTGTAATCTGGTTTTCATGCTCTGGCCGGATTTCCCCTCTATGTTGGGGGCTGTGATAAATGCTTTTCTGGATTTTCGTTGTTAATGTTCTGTTCTTGGGCAGAGCTTTTGTTTCTGCACTCTGTTCCATGGGTCTGTCAGTCATGTTTCTGTATCGGTTTCTTTGGCAGAGTTTTAGCTTCTGCACTCTGTTTCTGGGTCTGGCAGTCATATAACGTTTATTTAAGCTGCTGTTTGGCTCCGTAATGTTTGCAATAAAATTTGCGGCTTAACAAAAAAAAAAAAAAACCATTGGTCTGATTCATGTATCTTGCCTAGATCGAGTCTAGATAAGAATTTTCCTTTTGTAATTCTCCTGTCTTCAATCACTTTCTAAACTGTCATAAGAAGGAAAAAAAAAAAAAGAAAACCATTAATATTTACTTTTTTTTTTCATCTTAAATGATGTTCTTATACTAATTACACTCGTACGCTTAAGTTTCAAATTTTATACTTGTATCCTATATATGATTAATTGATTATAGCTTTTATTTTTTATTAGCTTTTTTTCACAAGTGAGATCAATTTCATATATGATCACTAATTTTTTTTTTCATGTGATTGAATCTCATGAATCTTCTTAGTGTGCAATTAAAATTATCACTTTACGTAATTTCAATCACATGAAAAGAGATAAGTTCGGTAAATTTTTGATAAATGGAATTCCAACAGTCAAATTATTATATGAAGAGAAAAGTGAAAAATGTAATGTGTATAAGAGACTTCTTATAGAGCATACTGTTAAACTTTAGACTAGGAGAAATCATTTCTTCGTATCTATTACTGATTGTTTTTCACAGATATATATATATATATACATGTAACAGAAGTCAATGATGCTAAATATGGATATATAGGAAATATTGCTAGACTAAAGGTGTCCCTACAATTAAGGGATCTCTACAGTTGTGATTTCCATACTAAATAGTTGACTCACGCCAACACTCCCTCTCAAGTTGGTGTGAAGATATCTCTAACACCGAACTTATCAAGTGAGTCATGAAATTGTCTGCTAGAAAGTCTTAGTGAGAACATCTGCCAATTTATCTTCTTATTTGACAAATGGGAATCGAATGATTATCGCCTCCAGATTCTGCTTTATAAAATGCCTATCTACTTCAACATGCTTGGTACAATCATGTTGAACAGGATTGTGAGATATATCAATGGCAGTCTTGTTATTACAGTATAAACTCATTTCAGAACTAGGATAAAAACCAATCTCGGTTACCAACTTTTGAAGCCAAAGAAGCTCACATAGACCTTTCGCCATGCCTTTGAATTTAGCTTCAGCACTTGACAATGCCACAATGCTCTGCTTCTTACTTCTCCATGTAACCAAATTTTTTCCTACAAAGGTGAAGTATCCCGAGGTTGACTTGTGGTCCATGACATTTCCTGCCCAATCCACATCAGTATACCTTTCGATATTTAAATGAATGCTCTTGGTGAACATCAAACCTTTTCCTGGTGAACCTTTTAAGTAGTGTAGGATTCGAAAAACTGCATTCATATGGTCTTCCTTCGGGCAGTGCATACATTGACTTATAATGCTCACAACATATGCAATATCAGGACGAGTATGTGACAAGTAGATCAACTTTCCCACTAGCCTTTGGTATCTTCCTTTGTCAGCTGGAGATTGATCAGAGTACAATCCAAGTCCATGATTTTGAACTATTGGAATATCAGCTGGCTTACAATCCAATAGTCCTACTTTCGCTAAAAGATCTAACACATATTTTCGTTTAGAGAGAAATATGCCTTTTTCTAATCTTGCGATTTCAATGCCCATAAAATATTTAAGTCCACCCAAGTTCTTCATTTCAAATTCAGTAGACAACTGCTTTTGAAGTTTGGAAATTTCATCAGCATCATTCCCCGTGATAATCATGTAATCAACATAGACAAGTAGGGTAGTTACTCTCCCTTGTTGATGCTTTAGAAATAGTGTATGGTCTGAGTTGCTTTAATGATAGCCATATTTTTTCATGGCAGAGCTAAAGCGACCAAACCATGTTCGGGAGGATTGCTTTAAGCCATACAACGCCTTCTTTAATTTGCAGACAAACTTGGTTTCTTGATTGACTGTATAACCTGGTGGAATCTCCATGTAAACTTCCTCTTCAAGATCGCTATGAAGAAAGGCGTTCTTTACGTCAAGTTGATGTGACGGCCAATCTCAATTTGTTGCCAAAGATAGTAACACTCTAACAATGTTCAATTTTGCAACTGGAGAGAATGTTTCTGAATAATCTACACCGTATGTTTATGTGAATCCCTTCGCCACAAGCCTTGCTTTGTACCTGTCAATTGATCCTTCAACCTTGTATTTTATAGAAAAAACCCACTTACTTCCCACTAGTTTTTTTGCTTCTGGTAATGGAACCAGCTTCCAGGTGTTGTTTTGTTGTAGGGCCTTTACTTTCTCTTTAACCGTTTGTACCCACTTCGGATCAATCATTGCTTCCTCAATATTTTCGGGAACTGGATAGGAGGACAAAGTTTGCGTAAATGTTTTGATAGACCTAGGTAGTTTTTGAGTTGAAACATAATTTGCAATTAGGTACTGTGTCTTCTTTTCCTTCCCATCAGGTAAGTATCTCTTTGGTGGTTTTCCTCGATTATGTCTAGAAAGCAAAACATAGGCAGAAGTATCCAAGACGTCAGTATGAGGATAGGTAATGGAAGAGCTTACCTTAGGTATATGCTCAGTAAAAAGAGATTTATACGCTGGAACGAGAGGAGGGGGGGTAACTGGTTGTTCATCTGTGTCTGTTTTGCCACTGTCATCTGTGTCATCGTAGGCGCTGGCTAGTTGTTCATCTTGGTCACAATCTAGTTGTGCATCTCGGTCACTACTAACATACTCTTCTCTAGGAATTTCCCTTCTCGATTCCTCATCTTCCAGTGTAGGTTGTTCATTTATATCACCATTGTCAGTGCCACCCTTTATAGCTTCATTGTCAATGCCGGCTTTCATTATGACCTTACTTTCTGGATACCAACTCTGCTTTTCAATTATAGACTCCCCCTGAAGAGCTGAGGTGGATATTGGTTTATGAAAAAATGGCTTGAATTTTAAAAATGTCACATCCATAGAAATATAGGTTCGATTTGTGGTAGGATCAAAACACCTATATCCCTTTTTATGTAATCCATAACCTAAGAACACACATCTAACAGCACAAGGATCCAACTTAGTCTGTTGGTTCTTATGGAGATGGATGAAAACAACACATCCAAACACCTGAAGAGGAAGCATAAGCACAGAGGGCAAGGTCCCATGATTAGCCATCACCTATAAAGGAGTCTTGAAGTTTAGGACCTTTGAAGGCATCCAATTTAGCAAGTAAACAGCAGTTGAGATAGCATTATCCCAATGGCAATTAGCGATGTTCACACCGAGAAGTAATGCTCGTGCAGTTTCCAAAATGTGGCCTTTTTTTTCTCTCCGTAATGTTATTTTGTTGCGGAGTTTGGGAGCAAGATGTTTCATGTATAAGACCATATTTCTTAAAGTAAGTCTGAAATCTGTTATTGATAAACTCTCATTCATTATCTGATCTAAGAATCTTTATGCTGGCTGAAAATTAAGTTTGCACCATAGTATGAAAATCTTGGAATATAGAAAACACCTCTGTTTTAGTCTTCATTAGGTAGAGCCATATCATAGGTGTACAATCATCAACAAAGATTACAAACCACCAGTAATTTGTTGAAGTAGTTACAAGGAAAGGTCCCCAAACGTCAGAGTATATCAAGGAAAAATGAGTGTTATTTTTATTTAGACTTGGTGGATAACATACTCTATATTGCTTTGCCAAAATACATGTTTCACATCTCAAATCTGTAAGATGCATATGGAAAAACAAATTCGAAAATAAATGTTGTAAATAACTGAATGAGGGATGCCCCAAACGACAGTGCCAGAGCCATAGTTGTCCTTCTTTGTCGTTGACATTGTTAACTTGACCAGAGCTGTAATCATCTAAGTAGTACAGCCCCCCCTCTTAGTACCATGCCCAATGATCTCCTTGCTGAGAATATCCTGTATAAGGTAGAATTTTGGATACATTAGTACCATGTAATTTAGGTCTTCAGTAATCTGACTTATAAACATTAACTTATTTGACAAATATGGAACTAAAAGAGTGTGAGATAAGGACAAATATAGAGATATTAAGACAACTCCAGCCCCAGTAACGGGGTGAGAATATCTATTTGCATTAGTAATGCAAGTTCGTTGTGGTGATGTTTTTTTACAGAGGTCATTGTCATCAAAAGTCATGTGGTATGTGGCTCCAGAGTTGATAATCCAGTCATCACCATTAGCAACATTGGAAATATATAGAGCTTGTCCACATTTACCTCCATCCATGTCCATACCAGTAGCATTGGTGACCGAAATAAGAGATAGTTGAGGTTCAGAAATGGCAACTGCAGTGTGACCTATATCACCAGTCAAAGTTGTAGCGTTTTGCTTCTTCTTGGCTTGTAAATCATGCCACCAATCCAGGTACCCATGTAATTTAAAGCACGTATCTCGAGTGTGTTTTGTCTTGCCACAATGAGTACATTTCCCTTCACCAGCTTGGCCCTTTGGTTTGGTTGACGATTCACTCTTCATCATTTATGGCCGATTTGATTTGACTCATTTGGTAGCCATGACCACACGATTGGAAGCACTCTCCAAACCTGATGCCATCACTGTCTGGCGAGTATCTTCATGTCGAACATATACATAGGCCTGTTCAATGGTAGGAAATGGCTTTAGTTGGAGAACATCACTTCTAATGTTGTCAAGTCTGTCATCTAATCCATCTAGGAAAATATAAACTCTTTCCTCTTGGAGAAGAGCAATGTATTTTTGTATATCTGTAGCATAGGTCATTGGGTTGGGATGATGAAAATCAATTTCCTGCCATAACCCTTGCAAATCATTGTAATATTTCTCTATGGATCCACCACTTTGTCGCATTCAAGACACATGCTGTCGAAGGTCATAAACCTGCGATGAGTCAGATCCATCAAAGTATGTAGTAGCAATAAAATCCCAGACATGTTTGGCTATGGAGAACCGAATGAAATTCCCAACCAAAAATGGTTCCATTAAGTTGATCAGCCACCCTTTCACAATAGCATTCTCTATTCGCCATTTGCAAAAAGAGGATCTGTCTCTAGTGGTTGTGGTAGGTCTCCATTGATATATCCCGGTTTGTCTTTGCCTTAGATATACATCTCAACAACTTGGGACCATAAGGCGTAATTGGAGTCATTTAATCTGATGTTTATTAGCACCGTTGTGGACTCAAATATGGGTGAGGTTTGGTTACTTGACATGACTTCTATTGTTTTGGTTGTTAAGTTGTCAAGAAAGGATTCGGTTGAGGTGTTTGGGTTTGCTTCGATTTGTACATTGTCTACCATGGCTTCCAACAGGTGAGTTAATTCAGAGAGAACAGAACCTGCTCTGATACCATGTTAAACTGTAGACTATGAGAAATCATTTCTTCGTATCTATTACTGATTATTTTTCACATATATATATATATATATATATATATATATATATATATATATATATATATATATATATATATATATATATATATATATATATATATATATATATAGAGAGAGAGAGAGAAGTCAATGATGCTAAATATGGATATACAGGAAATATTGCTAGACTAAAGGTGTCCCTACAATTAAGGGATCTCTACAGCTGTGATTTCCATACTAAATAGTTGACTCACGCCAACACGTACATGCCAGTGCTGAAGGTTCTTATATAGTATTTTTCCATGTTATATCAAATGAATTAGGCCATTAATGATAGTAATTAGTAAATATAGCAAAACGATAGTTATTATAAGTTTTTCAATATAGTACTAATATAACATCCAAATAAGAGTTTGGATTCTATTTGGATTTAAAGAGTCAACATTATGTAGCACAACCATCAATTAATATATACATATAATATACATCTCACATATGCAACTACTTAAAGCATAACTTTATGCTTAAAATAAGCGAATAAAAGTACCACTTAATTAGTGAACTGTTATATAGAATTGTTTGCATATAACATCCTCCCCCTTCAATGTTTCTGTACATTATCTTTGTCAAAAGTAGCACATAACTTATTTATAAATATCAAAAAGAAGAATTAGTTATAATCAAAATTTCTTGTATTTTTAATCGAGTGTTGTCTACGACAATTGTATTTGATAGAGTTTGGGTGCGCTTATAACTTTACAATAATTATTCTATTTAGTTTAGAATAATTAATTGCTAATTAAAATAGGAATAAGAGTTAAATTAGGGTTTTAACTCTTCATACCCTCTATAAATAGGAGTTTAGTAAACTTAAGTGAGGTTACATTCTATACACTCTACACACTCTCTACGAAAAGATCTCTCTAAAGGACATTTAGACTATGGATTAGTCACTTTCTTCTCAGCATGCATGCTTGTAGTCGAAAGCTCGTGCTAGTGACGCGAAAGTAAAGATTCATTGTTTTTGCTCGAGTAAAAAAATTCTGCGCTACAAGAAGTAAACATGTTTACCCATATTATTGTATTTGTGCTATTTTTGGGGGGATTTTTTTTTTTAATTTTTGGTGTGATTTTGATAAATGTTTAGAGAAATGGGGTAACAATAAAAATATTTTGAAGAATAGGGTACCAGAAAACGGTCACCAAGGGTGCCATTTTCGGACAAGTAGGGCCCACCAATTTTTTGTTGGAAATTGCACAAAAAACAACAACATACCATGCCGTTTTTCACTGTGCCCAAAACGACATTGTTTTGGAGGGAAAAAGGGCGCACTGAAAAACGGCAGAAGGAGCTGCCATTTTTTGACATACAAAACGGCGTCGTTTCATTTAGTGAGAGGCAGTAAATTTAAATTATTGAGGTGGGATTCACATGTCAAAAAACGGCACTGACACCGTTGTTTTCTGTGCAAAAAAAAAAAATTAAAACCATAATAAAAAAATTATTTATTGTCGTCCCTTTGCCATTTTGCTTCCTTCTCTAATTTCTTTCATTTTATTGGCTTCTCTCATAGTTTGGTCTTTCTCTATTTTAGTCTAGAATTTTACATTCAGAATTGTATTATACTAGTTGTAATTTTGTTGAAAAGTTTATAAAAGATTTGATTGAAGATTAGAAAAGGTAATTTATGTGAGTATATTTTAATTAAATTTTGTTAATTATATTTTAATAATTGATTAAATATATTAGTAATTTTGTTTCATTGTTAATATTGTAGGTGCTATAAACCTTGAAATATAATTTTGTCAATATTTTTAAAGGTAAATTATTGTTATTGTTATTTTATTTATTTTTAGATAATTACATTAAGTCAGAAAATAAAGATAATTAATTTCTATATGTTATTTTATGATTTATTATAACAAATAATGGAATTTATAATTTATTACAATAAATCATAAAATAACATATACAAATTAATTATCTTTATTTTTTGGCTTAACGTAATTATCTAAAAATAAATAAATAACAATAACAATAACTTACCTTTAAAAATATTGAAAAAATTATATTCCAAGATTTATAGCAACTACAATATTAATAATGAAAATAAAATTACTAATATATTTAATCAATAATTAAATTATGATTAACAAAATTTAATTAAAATATACTCACATAAATTACTTTTTTAGTCTTCAATCAAATCTTCCATAAACTTTTCAACAAAATTACAACCAGTGTAATACAATTTTGAATGAAAATTGTAGACTTAAATAGAGAAAGACCAAACTATGAGGGAAGCCAATAAAATGAAAGAAACTAGGGAAGGGAGCAAAATGGCAAAGGGAAGGCAATAAATAATTTGCCTTTTATGGTTTTTTTTTTTAAAAAAAATTATACAAAAAATGGCAGGTGTTAGTATCGTTTTCTAACATGGAGGCCCCACCTTAATAATTCAAATTTGCTGCCTCTCACTAAACGAAAGGATGCCGTTTTGTATGTCAGAAAACGGCAGCTTCTTGTGCCGTTTTTCAGCATGCCCTCTTTCCCTCCAAAACGACGTCGTTTTGGGCATAGTGAAAAACAGCATGGTATGTTGCCGTTTTCTATGCAATTTTCAACAAAAAATCGATGGGTCCCACGTGTCAGAAAATGGCACCCTTGGTTGCCGTTTTCTGATACCCTATTCTTCTAAATATTTTTACTGCTACCCTATTTGTCAAAATATTTATAAAAATCACACAAAAAAAAATTCATTTTTTGGTGCATAAATGATTTCAGTATTGTTGTTAACTCTCCAATAGATATTGATTATTTCCCATCTTCTACTACTCCTATTATTATTATTATTATTATTATTATTAGACAAGGGTTACAGATGTTACACATTAACCATGGATAAGGCTACTTAATTAGGACGATGGCACACATGAGAATGGTATTTTGGTCAAATACCAAATGAGGCATGCATGAACTCATGGTTTTCGTAATTCTCCTGTCTTCAATCACTTTCTAAACTTTGTCATGACAAGGAAAAAAATAATATTTGTTTTGTCTTAAATGATGTTCTTATAATAATTGAACTCTCGCGCTTAATTTTTATACTTGTATCCTATATATGATTAATTGATTATAGCCTTAAGATAAACTTTTTGTGCAAGTGCTTTAGCCATTATAACATAATCTTTATAAAGCAGAATTAATCTATATTTAACTTTTGATTCTTGATAATAAAATAATTAAAATAACCTTTTTAAAAACTTCACATATTCACCAAATTATTAACTATAACATTTTCTTATATTTATATTATTTATTATTCTGCATTCATTAAGCTTAATAATTGATAATAGGGCTTAGCTAACAGCCCGGTTCATCCATATAGCTAGATTAGCTTGGCTTAATAGCTCGGTTTGTTTAGTACCATTCAGAATATGAAATGACCCTAAAATATCATAAATGTATACCTCTTTTCTTATCCAATTCCAAACTAGGAAAAGATGAGAATTATCCTATTCAAGAAGAGTAAGAGTTTTTCATGGAGAGGCACTCTATGAACTTTATTCCTAAACAAAGAAGAATTTCGGGCTTATAAATAGAGTCAAAATCATGTATGAAATCCAAATTTTTTCCTGTTCTTTCTTTTAATCTTCTAATTACTGGCTTGACCGTAGACGTCTCCCTTGTCCGAACACCCCTACCGGTTTTGTGCCTTTTTCAGGTGATGGGTGACACCGGAGAACCTATACTGTCCAGTCATCAATAATAATTAAAAAAAAAGATTATTATAGACCAATTGAATGAAATATGTAGCAACATATACAGACACAACTCATGATTATAAATTTTTGTATATTGAAGCATAAATAATAATAATAATAATAATAATAATAATAATAATAATAATAATAATAATAATAATAAAGGCACATTTTAATCAGAAAAATTGAGATGAGAAAAAAAGCAAGATTTAATAATTTCCCTACTTTTTAATTTATTTTCTTAATAGGAATTTTTTAAATTGAATAATAATTTTGATTTAAACAGAAGTAATTAATTTAGGCAAATAGTATTTTGAGAAAAAAAAATATCTAGATATATACATACGTAAATTTCAAGTATGTGAGGGTAAAAGAAAAAAGTTATATGTACGTTCTTTATAAGTCGTGCATATTTTTTTAAAAAATATAATATATTATAAATTTTTCATCTTTAATTTCTAACTTACATAATAATGTGACATAAAAACCTATTATTTAATATCAATGCAAAGTTATCTATATTCATAACTATTTGAATATAATATTAATTAAAATTTAAATAAAAATAAATCATACAGTCTTTAAGTGATAATAGTCAACTTTTTTTTTTTAAAAATATTAGTCTTTTTAAAACTTTTAATAGTTCGCTCAACATGTAGAAACTTAGGGATGTACAGAATCAAACTAAAATTGAAGTGATTTTGGTATATTTGGTTCGATTTATTTAATTTTGAACTAAAATAAATTTTCAATTTAATTGGTTCAATTTGATTCTTAAAAGTGATTAACCGAACCAACTAATATTTTTACACATATATAGATTATGGTATTAAAATTGCAAAGCACATACGTAGGATGAGTGGTGTGAAAGCCCACCAAACCCCGTTAGGCGTCGATTTCAATTCTTAAAAGGAGCAGCTTTGCATTTTTTTTTTTCAAGTTTTATTTTCTCAAAGTTTTTTACTTTAAATTTCTTTTGCAGTTTATTTATTTATTTATACTTTATTTTTCTAAAAGTTTTTTTTTACAATTCTTAAAAGGAGTAGCTCTGCATTTTTTAAGTTTTATTTTCTCAAATTTTTTTTACTTTAATTTTTTTTACTTTAAATTTTTTTTAAATTTTTTTATACTTTATTTTTTCTACAAGGTTTTTTTTTACTCTAATTTTTTTTTGCATTTTTTTTATACTTAAAGTTTTTTTTTTTACTTTATTTCTTTTTAAACTTTTGTTTTCTCAATTTTTTTAGTTAAATTTCGTTTTACTTTTAATTTGCTATGTTAACTGCTTGTTGAAGAAGAGGGGAAAGCAGCCTATTGAACCTTTTAATGCTAAAAGAGTTGATTAAAAATAACTAAATTATTTCTTTTATTGGAAGTTATATTTATTATATGTATTTTTTTTAATTAGGGGACATTGAATATATTTTTAATTAAAAATTATGTTGTATTTATTTATAATGTATTTTTTAGTGTAATTTTGATTAGTATTTACTATGGATATAATATGTAAAATTTATGTATATTATTTTTTTTAGTTATTTTAAATGATTTTATTTTGTTGAATATATATTTATTTAATTTATGGGCCTGTATAAATTAAAAGCCTAATAAAAAAGAAGCTTATATTGATCCAGAACCGATTAAACTAAACTTACCAAAATTAATTTGGTTTATTTAGTTTCGGTTCTAAAAATTTCTGTTTTCTATTTTGTTCTTTTAATTTAGAAAATTAGATTTTTGGTTTATTCGAATCAGTCCAAAACCAAACTAAACCGACTATTTGCACAGCTTACATGAACTTACACTGGCATGCAAACAAAAAACCAGCTGAAAACGTTTGTCGGTGTAGAATAATGGAGAGAAAATATTTATCTTGATGCGTGCTAATAGAAGAAAAAATTGAATTGAAAGTCTATGAAAATGAATCTGTGATAATTTTTTTTTAATTAGACTATATCTTAGGAGTAAGCTTACTATACTAACTTTTATTATTTTTTTTAATAAAGTCTAGAGGGAGAGAGATAAGAGTGATTAAATAGAATATATAATTAAAGTATTAAAAAAAAAATCGTTGGAAGATATTTTTTCTGGGTTTTGAGGAAGAGAACAAAAGAAAAGACAGAAAGTGCAACGTCTTGTGACTCTTTCAGAATCACGCACATACCATCCCTTCTCATCCATATCTCTATCTCTCTATCTTTATTTCTATTTCTTCCTCTAAGTTTTCTTTTATTTTAGTTTTTCTTCTTTTGTTTTGGTGTTGTTATAGTTGGATTTTCTTGGAATTAAGCTAGTTTTTATTGAAAAGTGATGGTATATTTGGTTCGATTTATTTAATTTTGAACTAAAATAAATTTTCAATTTAATCGGTTCAATTTGATTCTTAAAAGTGATTAACCGAACCAACAGATATTTTTACACATATATAGATTATGGTATTAGAATTGCAAACCACATACGTAGGATGAGAGGTGTGAAAGCCCACCAAACCCCGTTAAGCCTCGATTTCAATTCTTAAAAGGAGCAGTTTGCATTTATTTTTTCAAGTTTTATTTTCTCAAAGTTTTTTACGTTAAATTTCTTTTGCAGTTTTTTTTTTATTTATTTTTTTATACTTTATTTTTCTAAAAGTTTTTTTTTTTTTTTTACAATTCTTAAAAGGAGTAGCTCTGCATTTTTTTAAGTTTTATTTTCTCAAATTTTTTTACTTTAAATTTTTTTTGCAGTTTTTTTAAATTTTTTATACTTTATTTTTTCTACAAGGTTTTTTTTTACTCTAATTTTTTTTTGCAGTTGTTTTTTCAATTTTTTTTATACTTTAAGTTTTTTTTTTACTTTATTTCTTTTTAAAGTTTTGTTTTCTCAATTTTTTTAGTTAAATTTCGTTTTACTTTTAATTTGCTATGTTAACTGCTTGTTGAAGAAGAGGGGAAAGCAGCCTATTGAACCTTTTAATGCTAAAAGAGTTGATTAAAAATAACTAAATTATTTCTTTTATTGGAAGTTATATTTATTATGTGTATTTTTTTTAATTGGTGGACATTGAATGTATTTTTAATTAAAAATTATGTTGTATTTATTTATAATGTATTTTTTAGTGTAATTTTGATTAGTATTTACTATGGATATAATATGTAAAATTTATGTATATTATTTTTTTTAGTTATTTTTAAATGATTTTATTTTGTTGAATATATGTTTATTTAATTTATGGGCCTGTATAGATTAAAAG
The DNA here is from genome assembly GCA_037975025.1 of Excoecaria agallocha. Lineage (NCBI taxonomy): Eukaryota > Viridiplantae > Streptophyta > Magnoliopsida > Malpighiales > Euphorbiaceae > Excoecaria > Excoecaria agallocha. The sequence goes on from CM075815.1 coordinate 49,500,161, forward strand.
CCTAATAAAAAAGAAGCCCATATTAACCCAGAACCAATTGAACTAAACTTACCAAAATTAATTTGATTTATTTAGTTTCGGTTCTAAAAATTTCTGTTTTCTATTTCATTCTTTTAATTTAGAAAATTAGATTTTTGGTTTATTCGAATCAGTCTAAAACCGAACCAAACCGACTATTTGCACGGCTTACATGAACTTACACTGGCATGCAAACAAAAAACCAGCTGAAAAAGTTTGTCGGTCTAGAATAATGGAGAGAAAATATTTATCTTAATGCGTGCTAATAGAAGAAAAAATTGAATTGAAAGTCTATGAAAATGAATCTGTGATAAATTTATTTAATTAGACTATATCTTAGGAGTAAGCTTACTATACTAACTTTTATTATTTTTTTTAATAAAGTCTAGAGGGAGAGAGATAAGAGTGATTAAATAGAATATATAATTAAAGTATTAAAAAAAAAAATCGTTGGAAGATATTTTTTCTGGGTTTTGAGGAAGAGAACAAAAGAAAAGACAGAAAGTGCAACGTCTTGTGACTCTTTCAGAATCACACACATACCATCCCTTCTCATCCATATCTCTATCTCTATATCTTTATTTCTATTTCTTCCTCTAAGTTTTCTTTTATTTTAGTTTTTCTTCTTTTGTTTTGGTGTTGTTATAGTTGGATTTTCTTGGAATTAAGCTAGTTTTTATTGAAAAGTGATGGTATATTTGGTTCGATTTATTTAATTTTGAACTAAAATAAATTTTCAATTTAATCGGTTCAATTTGATTCTTAAAAGTGATTAACCGAACCAACAGATATTTTTACACATATATAGATTATGGTATTAGAATTGCAAACCACATACGTAGGATGAGAGGTGTGAAAGCCCACCAAACCCCGTTAAGCCTCGATTTCAATTCTTAAAAGGAGCAGTTTGCATTTATTTTTTCAAGTTTTATTTTCTCAAAGTTTTTTACGTTAAATTTCTTTTGCAGTTTTTTTTTTTATTTATTTTTTTATACTTTATTTTTCTAAAAGTTTTTTTTTTTTTTTACAATTCTTAAAAGGAGTAGCTCTGCATTTTTTTAAGTTTTATTTTCTCAAATTTTTTTACTTTAAATTTTTTTTGCAGTTTTTTTAAATTTTTTATACTTTATTTTTTCTACAAGGTTTTTTTTTACTCTAATTTTTTTTTGCAGTTGTTTTTTCAGTTTTTTTTTATACTTTAAGTTTTTTTTTTTACTTTATTTCTTTTTAAAGTTTTGTTTTCTCAATTTTTTTAGTTAAATTTCGTTTTACTTTTAATTTGCTATGTTAACTGCTTGTTGAAGAAGAGGGGAAAGCAGCCTATTGAACCTTTTAATGCTAAAAGAGTTGATTAAAAATAACTAAATTATTTCTTTTATTGGAAGTTATATTTATTATGTGTATTTTTTTTAATTGGTGGACATTGAATGTATTTTTAATTAAAAATTATGTTGTATTTATTTATAATGTATTTTTTAGTGTAATTTTGATTAGTATTTACTATGGATATAATATGTAAAATTTATGTATATTATTTTTTTTAGTTATTTTTAAATGATTTTATTTTGTTGAATATATGTTTATTTAATTTATGGGCCTGTATAGATTAAAAGCCTAATAAAAAAGAAGCCCATATTAACCCAGAACCAATTGAACTAAACTTACCAAAATTAATTTGATTTATTTAGTTTCGGTTCTAAAAATTTCTGTTTTCTATTTCATTCTTTTAATTTAGAAAATTAGATTTTTGGTTTATTCGAATCAGTCTAAAACCGAACCAAACCGACTATTTGCACGGCTTACATGAACTTACACTGGCATGCAAACAAAAAACCAGCTGAAAAAGTTTGTCGGTCTAGAATAATGGAGAGAAAATATTTATCTTAATGCGTGCTAATAGAAGAAAAAATTGAATTGAAAGTCTATGAAAATGAATCTGTGATAAATTTATTTAATTAGACTATATCTTAGGAGTAAGCTTACTATACTAACTTTTATTATTTTTTTTAATAAAGTCTAGAGGGAGAGAGATAAGAGTGATTAAATAGAATATATAATTAAAGTATTAAAAAAAAAAATCGTTGGAAGATATTTTTTCTGGGTTTTGAGGAAGAGAACAAAAGAAAAGACAGAAAGTGCAACGTCTTGTGACTCTTTCAGAATCACACACATACCATCCCTTCTCATCCATATCTCTATCTCTATATCTTTATTTCTATTTCTTCCTCTAAGTTTTCTTTTATTTTAGTTTTTCTTCTTTTGTTTTGGTGTTGTTATAGTTGGATTTTCTTGGAATTAAGCTAGTTTTTATTGAAAAGTGATGGTATATTTGGTTCGATTTATTTAATTTTGAACTAAAATAAATTTTCAATTTAATCGGTTCAATTTGATTCTTAAAAGTGATTAACCGAACCAACAGATATTTTTACACATATATAGATTATGGTATTAGAATTGCAAACCACATACGTAGGATGAGAGGTGTGAAAGCCCACCAAACCCCGTTAAGCCTCGATTTCAATTCTTAAAAGGAGCAGTTTGCATTTATTTTTTCAAGTTTTATTTTCTCAAAGTTTTTTACGTTAAATTTCTTTTGCAGTTTTTTTTTTATTTATTTTTTTATACTTTATTTTTCTAAAAGTTTTTTTTTTTTTTTACAATTCTTAAAAGGAGTAGCTCTGCATTTTTTTAAGTTTTATTTTCTCAAATTTTTTTACTTTAAATTTTTTTTGCAGTTTTTTTAAATTTTTTATACTTTATTTTTTCTACAAGGTTTTTTTTTACTCTAATTTTTTTTTGCAGTTGTTTTTTCAGTTTTTTTTTATACTTTAAGTTTTTTTTTTTACTTTATTTCTTTTTAAAGTTTTGTTTTCTCAATTTTTTTAGTTAAATTTCGTTTTACTTTTAATTTGCTATGTTAACTGCTTGTTGAAGAAGAGGGGAAAGCAGCCTATTGAACCTTTTAATGCTAAAAGAGTTGATTAAAAATAACTAAATTATTTCTTTTATTGGAAGTTATATTTATTATGTGTATTTTTTTTAATTGGTGGACATTGAATGTATTTTTAATTAAAAATTATGTTGTATTTATTTATAATGTATTTTTTAGTGTAATTTTGATTAGTATTTACTATGGATATAATATGTAAAATTTATGTATATTATTTTTTTTAGTTATTTTTAAATGATTTTATTTTGTTGAATATATGTTTATTTAATTTATGGGCCTGTATAGATTAAAAGCCTAATAAAAAAGAAGCCCATATTAACCCAGAACCGATTGAACTAAACTTACCAAAATTAATTTGATTTATTTAGTTTCGGTTCTAAAAATTTCTGTTTTCTATTTCATTCTTTTAATTTAGAAAATTAGATTTTTGGTTTATTCGAATCAGTCTAAAACCGAACCAAACCGACTATTTGCACGGCTTACATGAACTTACACTGGCATGCAAACAAAAAACCAGCTGAAAAAGTTTGTCGGTCTAGAATAATGGAGAGAAAATATTTATCTTAATGCGTGCTAATAGAAGAAAAAATTGAATTGAAAGTCTATGAAAATGAATCTGTGATAAATTTATTTAATTAGACTATATCTTAGGAGTAAGATTACTATACTAACTTTTATTATTTTTTTTAATAAAGTCTAGAGGGAGAGAGATAAGAGTGATTAAATAGAATATATAATTAAAGTATTAAAAAACAATCGTTGGAAGATATTTTTTCTGGGTTTTGAGGAAGAGAACGAAAGAAAAGACAGAAAGTGCAACGTCTTGTGACTCTTTCAGAATCACACACATACCATCCCTTCTCATCCATATCTCTATCTCTCTATCTTTATTTCTATTTCTTCCTCTAAGTTTTCTTTTATTTTAGTTTTTCTTCTTTTGTTTTGGTGTTGTTATAGTTGGATTTTCTTGGAATTAAACTAGTTTTTATTGAAAAGTGATGGTTTAAGGATCGGGATTCAGTTCAAGTTTCCAACTTTTTCATTTTTTTTCTTCTTGTTTGTTTTGAGCTATATATATAAAAAAAAAATGTCTCCTTTGTTGAAGCCAAACCGAAAAGAAACTATCAACGTAATATTGCTAAGAGTAATGCGTTTTAAAGATTGGATTGATCTCTTTTCTAGTTTGGTTTTTAATTCTTGTACAATTTCCCAGAAAAAGATGATGAAAGGTTTTGTCTTTCTTCCCATGTTTGGTGGTTTCTTTTATTGGGGAAGCATTAACGAGCGGGGAAGTGTGAAAATAAAAAGATTTAAGCACACAAACACTGTACACCTGTCAGAAATCGATACAAGTGGTGCCAATTTCTAATACTGAAATTTCTGCCTCTTCCCGGCTCCACTTTGACAGAAACCGGTAGTATCACGGCTGGTTTTTAATGCCGTTTTTTTAAAATACTTTTATTGTAGCACAATTTTTAAACTATGTACAAAATTTGCCCATTTAAAAAAAAAACCCCATATTTCTATACAAATTAACCTCCTTGACAATGAAATTTTGATTCCTCACCATTTCATCCTGCATCTTCATCTGCGTAGGGGACTATATATAGAGTCAAAATATGATACATTTCTCTTATATCTCTGGAAATCCGAAGCTTAGTAACACATAACATTATGGTTTTGCATATCTTTCTTCTATTTGCTCTTCCTCTTCTCTTCTTATTCCTTCTCCATAATCATAGAACCCAAAGAAAAAATCTGAATTTGCCACCAGGTCCTCAAGGTCTGCCCTTCATAGGCAATTTAAACCAACTTTATAACTCAACACTTCATTCTCACCTTCGCCAACTTTCTCAAAAGTATGGATCTTTAATGTCCTTGCGTCTAGGTTGTGCAAGGGCACTGTTAGTAGTTTCTTCAGCCAAAATGGCAAAAGAAATATTGAAAACCCATGATCTTATATTCTGCAGCAGACCCTTTTATCTTAGCCAGCAAAAGCTATCCTACAATGGCTTAGATATGGCTTTTGCACCTTATAATGATTATTGGAGAGAGATAAGAAAAATATGCGTAATTCATCTCTTAAATTTTAATAGGGTCCAAAGTTTTCGACCCGTTAGAGAATTCGAAGTATCCCACATGCTTGAAAAGATATCTAAATTAGTTATGGCCTCTAAACCTGTGAATTTAACAGAGGCAATGATGTCTCTTACAAGTTCTACAATATGTAGGGTTGCTTTTGGTAAGAGGTTTAAGGAAGAGGGAACAGAAGGGAGAAGGTTTCAAGAATTACTTAATGAAGCTCAAGATTTATTTTTAAGCTTTTTTGTTTCAGATTATTTTCCTCTCTTTGGTTTTGTTGATAAACTCACAGGGCGGATGCGTCGTCTGGAAAAGAACTTCCAGGAATTTGATGATTTTTATGAGCAGTTAATTAAAGAACACCTTGATCCAAACAGGCCAAAACCTGAACAAGAGGATATTCTTGATGTGTTGCTTCAAATTTGGAAGGATCGTTCTTTCAAAGTTCAGCTCACCTTCGATCACATCAAAGCAGTGCTTATGGTAATTGTGTGTGTGTGTGTGTGTTTTTTTTTTGGGTTCAATAATTATCAATATTATCATATTACTTACAATTAATTTAAGGATAGTTGGACTTTGAAACCTGACAGTTTTACCATAAGACCACACCAAGAAGCTATAAATATCTAATTCTTAACATTTCCTTTGTACAGAACGTGTTTATTGGTGGAACAGACACAAGTACAGCTACTGTGGTTTGGGCCATGACATTCCTAATGAGGAATCCAAAAGTAATGAGAAAAGCTCAAGATGAAGTTAGGAATATTGTTGGGAAGAAAAGATTTGTAGATGAAGATGATATTCAAAAACTGCCCTATCTCCGAGCAGTGATAAAAGAAACACTGAGATTGCAACCCATACTTCCATTATTGTTGCCAAGAGAATTAACTGAAGATTGCAAATTAAATGGGTATGATATACCAGCAAAGACTGTAGTTTTTGTGAATACTTGGGCAATAGGGAGGGATCCTGAAGTTTGGGAAAACCCTGAAGAGTTTAATCCTGAAAGATTTATTGATAATCCTACTGACTTGAAGGGTCAGGATTTTGAACTAATACCATTCGGAGCTGGTAGAAGAATTTGTCCAGGAATGCATATGGGTCTTACCACCGTGGAGTTGTCTCTTTCAAATTTACTCTACAAATTCAATTGGGAAATGCCTGTTGGAATGAAAAGGGAAGACTTAGATCTGGACGAGCACCCAGGCCTTATAGTGCAAAAGAAAAATGCTCTTCGTCTCATGGCAACTAAATACGTATGAATTATTGGATAAAACCTACAATAAAATGGCTCACTTGAAAAGTAAATTTTATAATACATAAGTGGCACCGTACGGCTGGGTTTTGTTTTTTTAGTTTGGTTTCACCCCTTGATCTGTTGGTTTTAATGGGTAAATGGTAATTTGCATTTGGAAGCGGTGTAATTGTTTCTGCTGTGTCTATGTTAGGCCTTTTGTCTCGGCTGTCATGTTTTCTTTTGCTCTTTTTTCTCCCTCTCTCTCTCTCTCTCTCTCTGGCTGAGCTGTTTTCTTCATAAGGGTGGGCAGTATATCAGATGTGTTTGCATCGTGGGTTTTCTCTCTATTTTTGTATCCTGGGTTGCTTGATTTCTTCATGTAATCCTTCTTGTTTAATGATATTCTTTGGCTTAAAAAAAAGTACATTTTTTTCTTTTATATTTTTCAATTAAGAAAGGGATTTATTCTAGGCTCGTAATTTTGTATGATTTTGCATGGTTGGCATAAACTACTTTATGGTCTCCATATGTCTTCATCTGGTAAGATTGTGCTTGTATACCCATCACCAATATATATATATATATATATATATATATATATATATATATATATATATATATATATATATATATATATATATATACTAACCCAAAAACTGCAGTCACACAATCCCAGGAAACAGAACCTATTACTAACCAAAATACAATAAAGGAAGAAGTTAAATTATTGGTGATGTTTCTAAAAACAAGCACTATAGTTTATGCAAATATAGCATATCTCATTTCAAGATATTGGGTTTGATTATTTAGATTTTAGTTGAGATAAATTAAGGGGTTTAGCGAACTAATAGCTTATAATTATTGGATGGAAAAAATTTTCATGAAGCACGTACATGCTGAACTAACCAATCAGAAACTTCCATGCACGCTAAACTAGTTTTAACATATATGTCAATGTTTGATTAGCTTGATCCACATGGATATAGTTTAGCAAGAAAAATCCTAGATGGAAACTCATATTTGAAACTTTGAAATTTTTATCTTAAATTTACTGTTTGTTTTTATCTTAAGTGATGTTCTTGTAATAATTAAACTCGCGCTCTTAATTTTTATACTAATACTACTACAACTAATAATAATAATAATAATAATAATAATAATAATAATAATAATAATAATAATAATAATAGAATTAGAAGACAGCATACATGAGAATAGTATTTTGGTCAAATATCAAATGAGGCATGCATGACCTCATGGATTTCGTAATTCTCCTATCTTCAATCACTTTCTAAACTGTCATGACAAGAAAAAAAAAATTTGTTTTTATCTTAAATGATGTTCTTATAATAATGGAACTCTTGCGCTTTAATTTTTATACTTGTATCCTGTATATGATTAATTGATTATAGCCTTTATTCTTGATTAGCTTTTGGTGCAAGTGTTTTAGCCATTACAACATAATTTTTATAAAGCGTAATTAATCTATATTTAACTTTTGATTCCAGATAAAATAATTAAAATAAACTTTTTAAAAACTTCACATATTCACCAAATAATTAATTATAATATATGAATTTCTTATATTTATATTATTTGTTATTCTGCATTCTTCAAGCTTAATAATAATTAAAAAAAAACTATTATAGATCAATTGAATGAAAAATGTAGCAAAATATATAGACACAACTCATAATTATAAATTTTAGTACATTTAAGCATAAATCAACAAAGGGACATTTTCATCAGAAAAATCGAGATGAGAAAAAAGAAGCAAGATTTAGTAATTTCACTACTTTTTAAATTATTTTTAATAGGATTTTTTTTTAATTTGAATAATAATTTCAATTTAAACAGAACTAATAAACTAAGGCATATAGTATTTTGAAAAAAAAAATATCTGGTTATATACATATGTATTCAAGTATGCAAAAATTCTACCAAATTTGGGTAAAAGAAAAAAACTGAAGGTGCAAATTTATCCAGTAAAATTTGACAAAAAAAGTAATTAATCTACTAATATTTATTTTGATGTAATGTCTACTCTAAAATTTATAAATTGAGGTATGCAATATCATCCCAAATCTTATGGATTTATTATTTTGACTAATTTTCGTCTATTAACTGCTGATATAACGTAAGTGTAACGTGTCAGCAAGAGTTAAATTAGCTTAATTTGCAAACTTTAAAGGATAAATTGCTCTTTTTAAAATATATTAGGGTATTTTTTGTACCTTCAACCTGCTCACATGACACTCTTCTTACCCATATAGAGTCTAACGTGTCATGAGCTGACTTGTTATGTGTCAAAATTTGATGTTACTTCAGCAGTCAACTGATAAAAAATAATCAAAATAATAGACTCATCAGTTTTAGCGTGATATTGCCACAATTTGTAAACTTTTATGGGGAGACATTATACCGAAATAAAAATTAAAAGGTTAATTACTCCTTTTATCAAATTTTAGAATGTTAATTGCATCTTTAGCCAAAAAAAAAAAGCATATGCACGATTCTTCATAAGTGGTGCATGATCTTTTCTTAAAAGATAATATATTATAAACTTTTTCGTCTTCAATTTCTAACTTATAGAATAATGTAATAGAAAAACTTATTATTTAATATCAATGCAAAGTTCTCTATATTCATAATTATTTGAATGTAATATTAATTAAAATTTAAATAAAAATAAAGCATTAGAGTCCTTAAGTAATAATTTATTTAATTGTTATTTAATTGTACACGTGTATATATATTCTCTTAATAGAATACAACAAACGAGTTGTCTCAAAATCTACATCGTATTAGGGCCAAAAACCTAAACCTAATTCTTTACCATGTCAACATCCCAAGAGACATCTGCTGCCTCCTCCATTGCTGGCGCTGCTGTAACTACAAGCTCAATCATCACCAGGTATCCTATCACGTTGAACCCTGTCATCACTGACTCCATTCTCAACGCCACAACTCCTCCATATACCTCAACTAGAAACTTGATATTTCCAAATCCTACAATCGCCATTGGTTCCATACAAGGACCACATCTTTAATTGGATCAATTCCCACCTCCATTCCTTCAAATTCCGATAGAGTTTTTGTCAATTTTATACAAACAAATGGCTACCCTTCATCGTTAATACCTTCTCAAACCTTTCCAAACCTGTCCGGGCACCTTACAATCAAATCAATTCCACTAACTTTGTACTATGGAAGGCACATATTACTTTTCTTCTTCGTGGATGCAGACTTGCGCGTCACATGCGATACATTGATGACAAATCGCATGTGACAAATCGCCAGTTCCGCCCAAATACTTGTAAAAACAGACTCCAAATCCATTATTTGAGGCGTGGGAACAACAAAACCAGCATGTATTAAGCTGGATTCTTGCATCTGTTTCTGAAAGTTCGCTGCCACAAATAGTTGATGGAGAAACTGCACAGAACACTTGGAACAAGCTTGTTCACGCTTACTTTTCTGCACTGCGATTGCAAATTCGGAATTTGAGCAACCAGTTAAGTAGTCTCAGTTGAGGGAATGACAGTATGTCGACATATATTCTCAAGGCAAAAGTTCTTTATGATCAACTTTGTTCTCTTGGTCATTTTATTAGTGAGGATGATCTTGTAAATGCTGTTATGTTGGGATTGGGAAGTGAATATAGGCCTTTTGTCGGTGCCATTGTGGCTCGCCTTGAAGCAATTAAATTTGATGATTTATTTGGACTTCTATTAAGTGAGGAAAGTCAGCTTGCACGCGATAGTTCGGAAAAAAAATTGCACCTATTGCCATGTTTAATGCCAGGAACTCCAATAATAGAGGCCGCGGCTTTGGAACTTGAAATAACAGGGGAGGCCGAACCAATGAGAACAACCGTTTTCGTGGGAATAATTTTTCTCATAATCATTCGGCTGGAAGTGTTGAAAACTCACCAATTGTATGCCATAACTGCAGGGGGGTCGATCACACATCTAGAACTTGTTCCTCCCCTAAATGACCAAAGATACCAACTCCGTAAGCCAAATTCCAATCTAGCCGCTAGCTCCTCCACTACATAACCGTGGATTGTTGACTCAAGTTCTACTCGTCACCTAACTTGGACTTGGGAAGCCTGAACATTCGCTCTGAGTATCAAGGACAAGATGAAGTTACAATAGGTAATGGTTCTAAACTCTCTATCTCTAAAGTAGGTAATTCAGCATTTTCCATTGGGTTTTAATTGTATAAGTTTCGTGATATCTTTTTCGTTCCAAAATCTTACAATAATTTGTTATCTGTTTATGCTCTTACTAAAACTAACCCCATTTCTGTTGATTTTTTTCTGATTGTTTTATCATCAAGGAATTGGCAACAGGGAAGATTCGATTTCGAGGCCAGAGTAACAATGGATTGTACTCTCTTTGTTTATCTTCTTCACAAAATAATTCAGCTAGTTTGGCTTCATTGTCTACATGGCATGATCGTTTGGGTCATGCCTCGTTTTCTACTGTTAAATAATTACTTTCGTTGAATAAAATTCCAGTTTCTCATTCTAATAATTTTTTATGTTATTCGTGTTGTGTTAGTAAGAGTCATAAATTACCCTTTGCTTTATCTGAATCTATTTCATTTGGTCCCCTTGAATTACTTTGTGCTGATGTTTGGGGAACAACTCCAACGTTATCTATGGATGGTTGATCTTATAATTATGTCATTTTTCTTGACCATTATAGCAAGTGTTCTTGGTTTACTTTCTTAAACATAAATTAATCTGATGTGTACTCTGTCTTTGTTCAGTTCCATAACCTTATGGAAATTTTAAGAGACCCATTAAAATATTCGAATCTGATGGTGGGGGTGAATTTATGACATTAACACCTTATTTTTGTGATAATGGTATTTCCCATATAATATCTTGTCCTTACACCCAAAACGAAATGGGACTGCTGAAAGGAAACACATAAACATTATTGAGAATGGATTAGCATTATTACATCGTGCATATATGCAGCATAAATTTTGGACCTATGCCTTTGACACTGCCACATGCCTTATCAATCGTACACCCACGCACCAGATTAAGCATCTCACACTCTTTCAAAAATTATTTGGTGATCCTCCTGATTATAATTCACTTCATGTGTTTGGGTGTTTATGCTTTCCTTGTTTAAGGCTTTATGCGAAAAATAATTTTGATGATAAATCTTGCCCCTGCATCTTTATAGGTTATAATAAACTCCACAAAAGTTACAAATGTTTTGATCCTGTCTCGTAAAAAATCCTTGTCCCACGTCATGTTTTGTTTGATGAACAGGTGTAACCTTTTTTGAAGTCATCTAATGAGAGGCACACTGAGTCTACAACTTCACAACCACCAAGCCCTGTATTGTCGATTACCTTTCCATTTCCCATGTCCCATGTCTTAACCTATACAAGATACAACTCCAAGGTAAAACGGGGGCTGTTGGAGTTGTATCTTGTATAGGTTAAGACATGGGAAATGGAAAGGTAATCGACAATACAGGGCTTGGTGGTTGTGAAGTTGTAGACTCAGTGTGCCTCTCATTAGATGACTTCAAAAAAGGTTACACCTGTTCATCAAACAAAACATGACGTGGGACAAGGATTTTTTACGAGATAGGATCAAAACATTTGTAACTTTTGTGGAGTTTATTATAACCTATAAAGATGCAGGGGCAAGATTTATCATCAAAATTATTTTTCGCATAAAGCCTTAAACAAGGAAAGCATATCTACAACTTCACAACCACCAAGCCCTGTATTGTCGATTACCTTTCCATTTCCCATGTCTTAACCTATACAAGATACAACTCCAACAGCCCCCGTTTTACCTTCTACTGCCAACTCGTGTTCCTTCAATTCCTTGGATACAGTACCCATTACAAGTTTTGTGCCCACTACAACCAACGTGTTCCCCTAACCGTTTAATACTCACCAAACCTCACTAGCTCCATCCTCGGTACCCTTACCTCAAACCAGCTCTACCACGTCCCTACCCTCACCCACGTCTAGCCTCGCCACGTCTTCACTTCCTACCCATGACGCCATTCACCTGCATGTTGATCTCACTAACCACTACAAAAAAACTGCAGATTAGCGACGGACCATTCCGTCGCTAAATACAAATTTTTTTTTCGTCGCTAATAGGCCAGTCGCAAATATATTAGCGACCATCGCTAATTTAGCGACGAAATATTTCGTCACAAATTTTTTTCGTCGCTAATTTATATTCCTAATTAGTCGCTGAATTATAATAATAATATTTAGCGACTAACCTCTCCGTCGCTAAATAAAAATTTAGTGTAAAATTTAGCGACGAAATATGTGTCGCTAATTATTTCCAAAATTATAAATTTTACATATTAGTGACAGTTTCTGTCGCAAATCCGTCGCTAAATTATTAATTGAATTTTTCTTTTGCTGTATTTCAAAATTTTAATCCTATATACAAAGATCGTTATTTATTTATTTTCAACCTATAAACAGCAATGATCTCATATATATAAATATATATTGATTCCAAATCAAAATATGTTCCAAAATACACATATAGATAATAATTTTAAATATTACATAATATTATCCTTAATCTATCATGAAATAATAAAATAACAAATATTATTGAAAATAATTGCAATGGAAAGTTACAAATTAGAACCCGAAAAGAACAATATATCATTGTTTACACCATCTAAATTCCTTATGTCCTTCATTGCTCCATCTGGATCAATAAGGGCCTTAACAACTGGACTCAAGGCAAGTGCCAGAGCATTTCTTGCTTTATCATATGTCTGCAGTTTAACAACAATGAAGAGAGAATGAAACAGAGCATTGCAATGAAAAAAGAAATTAGGCACTAATTCAAACACTGTAATTAGAAAAAGAAAGTGAAAAAACAATTTTCACTTTTGCACTTTTCGCTATTGATGCAAAGTTGAAAGCCAAAACTATTATCTATAGGCTCCAATTCATTATGTGGATATATCAGTATGTATAAGTTACCAATGCATGGGTGATAGAGTCAAACGAAGAAGCAACATATAGCTCAGCCTTAATGGCAAGAACTAGCAAGAGATTGGGAAAAAATTGATGATATTGATAGCAATGCAGCAATTATCATGTGAGTAATGGCCAAGAAGGAGATGTTTATGCCAGTTACTTGGTATGAACTGAGCTGAAGGATAGAAATATTTAGCATCTAGTGGATGTTGGTACATTGATAATTAAGTGAATACTGGAGTCAACCAAATCCCAACCTAGTAGAGGTCACAGTACGAAAGAACGTATTGATAAAAATTAAGGACAGTCTGGATATAGGCAGAATTACCTTAAGCTGATTTGTAGACAAAAATGCTTGAATCCCATGCAAAGGAGCTCCAATTGGAAACCTAAAATCAAGCTCTGCAATAAAATGAAACTTATTCAGCAATTTAACAATACTAAAACATAATTTGACTATGAGAAAAGGAGAGAATAAAAGAGAGAATGCTTTTAAATCAATAAGGAGAAAATATCTCAAGCAATGGCACAAAAATATTGTAAAACATAATGTAATCATATAACAAAATCAAGAATTAAACCATACCACCAACATCACCCCCCTTGTTCACAAATGTGTGAGTATGATCCTTCACAAGTAGATTCTTATTCGCACCTACCTACATTCATGCAGATATTTGAAAAAGAGGGATATTATACACCATATAAATCCCAGCAAATAAAGACAGATATCAAAATTTCAAAAATCGATAAAGGATGGGACCTTATCAAACTTGAACTCTCAGAAGAAAATGTGATAGAATGACATCAGAGGAACTCCTGATTCAGCACATCAACTATTCATAGATAGAAACAAATATTTTTTTTACAAATCAGATAAAAGAGACAATTAGCCAACAAGACATGGAAAGATAATCCAGTTATATTATTACAGTAATTTATCCAATAGTCTTTATAACACATATTACACAATAAGCAAAACTACCATGCCCATACACTATTATACACACACACACACACACACACAGAGCAGCAGCATATCATCATATTAGGTAGCATTAAACAAATAATTTAGAAAAGGTTCACAAGCACAATAAGGAATAAATTAAGTGCCTCAGCTCCTAACTGAAGCGGGTCAATCAGGATAGCAAAGTCAAGAAACAAGAGCTTTCAAGTTAAATTCATTCCAATAAGTCATATGCAACCAATGAAACATTCTTCACCTTCTTCATCAAACGGAAAAGATTATTGTAGCAGCCAAAGAAAACATGAAGTCCTATTTCAATGTGATTTCCACGTCTGTCAACAAATGAACCCACTTTACCACCGATAAAAGTCCTTGATTCATATATATCCACCTGAGAAAAAACAAACAAACAAACAAAAATTTTCATGCTCAAATTACTGAACTGGACCAACTTCTAAGTAGAATTAAATTATGGAAGCAGATTTTAATGCTGGCTTGTAAGAAATGGGAAATGCTTAAATATGTTTATGCTATGTATTGTAAGAACTCTAATTTAATTTTAATAAATCAAGATAACAGATTTAGAAAGAAAGAAAGAAGAGATAATCACTAATATCAGAAGGCCACAGAGAGCAAGATAACTCTAGTGTAAGAACTCTAATTTAATTTCTCCACGTATAAAAGAGGAAATAACATCTCATGTTTGGCAACTTCAATCAAAACCAGAAACTAAAATAGCTATTCTGTCAATAATCAGACAACAATTCAGTAGGTTATCTCAAAGCCTAAAGTCACAGACAACTCCACTTAAAAACCTAAGTACAAGGGAATGGATTACTGAAATATTATGCAAATCTAGTTTGAAAATCCACTGTTTATTAATCTAACTATTATAAAAAAATATTAATCTAACTAAAAAATTCTCATTTATACAGCAACAATCTTAAAAAAAAAAAACTAATAGCTAATCCACTTCCACGATAACACCGTTTTGTGAAAGAAAACAGGTAATACTTTCTCCATATTTTTGTTTTTCCTTTTTGAATTTTTTTTACTACTGCCACTGGGAAAATAAAAAATATATGCATAGAAACAAAATGAATTTGAAATTATCATTATCTAATGGGCGTAATCTGCATCAGCTTTAAATCTAAATTGAGCAACAAATAAATTAAAAATCATGATGACCATACAAAAATTTAATCATTCTAATAGAGCAACAAATAAATTAAAAATCATGATGACCAAACAAAAATTTAATCATTCTAATAGAGCAACAAACAAATTAAAAATCATTGGAAACATCAGATTTTTAAATTCACTTAGCTTATAATCTTAGTATCAAAGTGCAGGACATATATCAAATTCTCAGTATCAAAGTGCAGGGCAGATATCAAATTCTCAGTATCAAAGTGCAGGGCAGATACCAAATCCCTATAAAAGAAAATCAATTCATAAATTATGCAGAACAACCACTTCAGTCCAGAATTATTACATGAAAAGCTGATAACTTGATAAACCAAATGACCTAATTATGCTAATAAAGAAATAAATAAATGCAGCGAAAGATACAACACACCTTTTTGGTCCTGAAACACACGGTTCAACATCAGCTAGGTCAAAATGCAGATAGGAGGTATACAGTCTCTCTTGTTGAGGCTGTGCCAAAAACCTAGCTCCATAAAATACCCTACTTTAAATATAATTCTTCAGCAGTGAAATAAAGAAAGAATAGTACCTCATTCCAATTTTCCCTCAAATTCCAAAATCCACAAAAATTCCTCAACAATTATTGAGTAATTCAACAAATTAAAACTATTTTAGGCAATTAATCAACTAGATATTCATCTAATTACCATAAATTAAACTTTCCCCAAATTAGTAAAAATCCCTAGATCTAAAATTATGCAAGCTTTCCTCCAATTATCACCATCATCCATTGATTAGAGGCAAGAAGAAGCTTACCCAACTCATGGAGTGGAAGTTTAGCACCAAGGGAGGCCGGAGGAGAGAGAATCGAGCTAAGGAAGAGGGGAGAAAAAGGGTTGCTGCTGCTGCCGTGAGGAGGAGGAGGAGGAGGAGAAGAAAAAGAAGAAGAAGAAGAAGAAGAAGAAGAAGAAGAAGAAGAAGAAGAAGAAGAAGAAGAAGAAGAAGAAGAAAAAGAAGAAGAAGAAAGGGGCGGTGGCTGCTGGCGGCACCGGCGAGGGAGGCGGCGGTGGTGGCCGGACCGAGCAAAGAAGAAGAAAAAGAAGGAGGAGGAGGGAGGGGCTGTCGGGTTCACTTGGGCAAAAAAATAAAGAAACCAATTGGTTCCTTAAATTAAAAGAGAAGACATTGGCCAAAACTACATAGTTTTGGTCAATGTCCAAATTAGTCCCCCGAATTTGCTCTATTTACAAATTAACCTCAAATCTTTTCAATTCTTTTTAATAATACCCAATTTCAATTATAATTTCACCCATAATTATTTTATACTTATAATATCATCAACTATCTATATATACTTCGGGTTAAATGAAAAATCGGGGTGTTAAAATTAAAATTTTCAGAATTATTTTAAATGATCTAATAAATTTTATATTATTATTTTACAAATCTTTATTTTTATTAATCTGCATAATGTAATTATAAATTAAATATAACAATTAATTTATTATTATTATTAAAAATAAATATAACAATCTTATTCACCTTCTTCTTTTCACATATTGAACTCACTTCAAATCTCTCTCGATTCTGCTCTACTGAAAAATACATCATTGGTATAATAATTCATGTTTTAGATTAACAAAAATTCAACAACCTCTTTTTTTGCAATAAAAACTAAACTTACAGACCTTAAAAACTAATATTCACCGTTCAAAATTAACAACAAGGAGTTTTGAACATACTCACAAAAAATTAGGCCGATCTAACGGCAAATGATTTTTCGATCGTCTTCACATATAAAATTGGTCATCATGTAAAAAATCCAGAAAACATCCTCTTTTTTGCAACAGAAACTGAACTTACAGATCTTAAAAACTAATTTTCACCGTCCAAACTTAACATCAAGGAGTTTTGAATGTACTCACCAAAAATCAGGCCAATCTAACGGCAAATAATTTTTTGATCGTCTTCGTATATAAAACTGATCATTACTTAAAAAATCCAGAAAACAGCCTATTTTTTGCAACAAAAACTGAACTTACGTACTTTAAAAACTAATATTCACCGTTCAAAATTAACAACAAGGATTTTTGAACGTACTCACCAAATATCAGGCTGATCTAATGGCAAATGATTTTTCGATCGTCTTCACATACAAAATTGATCATTATGTAGTAAATTCGGAAAATAGCATTTTTTTTTGCAACAAAAACTGAACTTACAGATCTTAAAAACTAATCTTCACCGTACAAAATTAACAACAAGGAGTTTCGAATGTACTCACCAAAAATCAGGTCAATCTAACGGCAAATAATTTTTCGATCGTTTTCGTATACAAAACTGGTCATTACGTAAAAAATCCAGAAAATAGCCTATTTTTTGCAATAAAAACTGAACTTACCGACCTTAAAAATTAATCTTCACCATTAAAAATTAACAATAAGGAGTTTCGAACATACTCACCAAAAATCAGGCCGATCTAACGGCAAATACTTAACCGTTGAATCTTTATTTACACTATTCTGTATAAAAAGCTGTTCAATTTGTATTTAAAGATCCAACCAAACCGTAAACATGCAGATTCAAATGGACTATACATTTGGATTTATCAGATAATATCTTAACTTATTTATTAATCTGGATATATATATATATTAGAAATTTATTCATTTAGAAAAATAATAGAAATTAAATTGAAGAAATTAAATTAAAAAATTTATTCATTTTGACTTGTATGAGTTTAAGTCTTGGATTGAACTCTATTGTTTTATTCAACTAAATAATAAATTAAGCTTAAAATCATATAAACATTAAATTGAAACGATGGAGAGATGTGAGGGAAGAAAAAATATTATTTTTATATGTAGGGTAAATTTTTGAAATTACTAAAATGCCCCTACCAAATTTCATCATTTTATCCTTGTATTCAAGGATAATTTTATAAATATATATTTTAAATTTTTTAATAATTTAAAATTTGCTCAAAATTTTAACAAAATAAAAATAAATTATAAATTTTTCATAATCATTTTAAATGAAATAATAAACTTTATATTATTATTATATAAATATTTATATTTATTATTTTTCATAATATGACTATATAATACTTATAACAATTACTTTATTATTATTATTATTGAAATGTAATTTTTTTAAATAAATAAGTTTATATTTGGGGATAATTGATGAATAAATCAATAGAATTCCTAATAATGTAATATTTGATTTAAATTTTATAAAATAAAAATTAATTACAAATTTTTTTATTATTATTTTGAATGAAATAATAAATTTTATATTACTGTTTTATAAATATTTATTTTTTTAATCTTGAACACGCAAATATATAATAATCGTAACAATTAGTTTATTATTATTATTAAAAATATAAATTTTCTAAATAAAAAACTTTAGATTTTGGTATAATTGATAAAAAATTATTATCAACTTATAAAATAATTTCTATTTCTCTATTACAAAATAAAATATTTATTTCATATGGTCTATATTAAAATTACTTAAAACTATACATAAATCATGTGAGTGAAATTTTAAAAAAAAATTATTTCTTAAATTTATTTGCGACGGATTAGCGACTAACTTTCTCCATCACTAATTGAATTACTATAAATAATTACTATTAGCGACAGAAAATTTCCGTCGCTAAACCGTCGCAAAAAAGGCACTAAATTTTCCCTCCAAAAATAGCGACTAAACTGTCCGTCGCTAAATTTTCTGGAACTAATTTCATGAATAAAAATTATAAATTTGGCGACGGATATTAATTCCGTCGCAAAAATGGCGCGTATGCTTCCAGCCAATAATTAGCGACTGTTTATTAATTCCGTCGCTATTTCATCTCAAAAAATAGAAAATATCTTTTCCACGACGGAATTGTAAAACAGTCGCGAATTCGTCGCTAAATTTGCGACAAAAATGATGCCGTCGCTAAATTTAGTCACTAATTGGCAGTTTTTTTGTAGTGTAACAATTCGAATGAAGCTATCAAAATTCTCTTGTCTTACATTTGTTTTCTATACAATATATATAGTATATGTACAACATATTGAATGCCCTGATTCTCTCTATTATATCCCTAAACTATAGCTGAAATATCAAACTAAAAGAGGAAAGATTCTCAAAATTAGTTAGAGCAATAAATTACAAAATTCGCTGACTACAATTGCCAGCTGTTGTTGATATGCGCGTCTGCGTACTGCCCTCTGTGGCCCAACACATGGTAGTGCATCCTCTGTGTCTCAACACACGGCAGCGCACTTTCCCTTTATGTGAAGTGTGCGATCATGTGCACCCTCAGTGTCCCTTTGCACGGCAGCGCACCTTCCATTTTGTGTGAAGTGTGCGGTCGTGTGTTGACATCCCCCCTCAAATTGATGGTGGTGAATCAAGCAGCATCAATTTGTTAACAAAGAACTGATGTCGAGCAGAAGGAAGAACTTTAGTGAAAATATCTGCAATTTGTTGGTCTGTGGAGACATCGGGAAGAGAGATAGTGGCGTTTTCAAAAGATTGGCTAATGTAATGACAATCTACTTCGATATGTTTTGTTCGCTCATGGTAGACAAGGTTAGCAACAATCTGAATTGCATTGGTATTGTCAGCATGTAAAGGAGTAGGAACAAATTGGGAGTATCCCAACTCAGAGAGCAAACCACACAACCAAGCTATTTCGGAACAAGTGGAAGACATAGCCCTATATTCGGCCTCAGTGGAGGACTTGAAGACTCTGTCTTGCTTCTTGTATTTCCAGGAAATCAAAGCATCACCCAATTAGACACACCAACTAGTTGTAGAACGTCTTGTATCAGGACAGCCTGCCCAATCCGAATCAATATAGGCAACAAGATTAAGTGGTGAAGCTGTAGGAAAGAAAATGCCATGGCCAGGAGTGCCAAGAAGGTAATGAATAATCCATTTAACAGCTGCCATATGTAAATGATGTGGTGAAGTCATAAATTGACTCACCAAATTTACAGCAAAAGAGATGTCTGGCCTAGTAATGGTCAAGTAAACTAAGCTGCCGACAAGATGTCTGTATAGAGTGGGATTGGGAAAAAGATCACCTTTATCTTTTTTTAATTTGACATTAAGTTCCATGGGGGCGTGAACAGGAGCAGAAGTCTGTAGACCAACCAACTGAACAATATCATTGAGATATTGGTGTTAATTGACAAAGATGCCTTTGTTGCTTCAATGATTTTCAAGGCCTAAGAAATAAGCAAGGGAGCCAAGATCTTTCATGTGAAAGGTAACATGAAGAAAGTCTTTTAGAGTTTGTTGTTCACCAATATTAGTACCTGTAATGAGGATATCATCTACGTAGACAAGTAAGATGACAATACCCATAGAGGTCTTCCTGTAAAACAAAGAAGCATCATACTGACTTTGCAAAAAGGACAAGGAAAGAAGAGTTCTACTGAGTTTATCAAACCAAGCAGGAGGTGTTTGTTTTAGGCCATATAAAAAGCGCTTCAATTTGCAGACATTGGTGGCAACAGTTTGCAAACCTGAAGGAGGTTTTATATAAATTTCTTTGTTGAGATCCCTATGGAGAAAGGCATTTTTAACATCCATTTGATGGATCACCCAGTTTAGATAGGCTGCAATAGCCAAAATTGTACAAACCGTTGTCATCTTTGCCACTGGTGCAAAAGTTTCCTCATAATTAACCCTATATTGCTAGCGATTTCCAAGAGCTACCAAGAGAGCCTTGTAGTGATCAAAGGACCCATCAGATTTATTTTTGACAGAGAATACCCACTTGCAACCAATTAGAGTTATTGAAGGTGGGCATGGTACAATATCCCACGTGTCATTAATCTATAAAGCATAAAGTCCCTCTTGTACAACTTGTAGCCAACAATCATATTTCAGTGCGTCAGAATATGTTTTAGGAATCTCAACAGTGGATGAGGTTGCAGCTAAAGATGTGTGGAATCCAAACCGGTATGGAGAGTATGCATACCTGTCAGGTGGTTTCGTTGTGCGAGTTGATCTCCTCAATGGTGGTTATTTTGTGGTAAGAAGAGATCGAGAAGGTAGCTTTGGAGCAATATGCAGTAACTCAGTATGGTAAGTAGGTGAAGGAGGAGACAGTGGTGGAGGATCTTGAGGGCAGAGGTCATTCCTATTCCGTCTTGTGTAAACCAAATGAGGCTGAAATCGAGTGGGACGTGCTGTAGAATTGGAAGAAGAAGAGGTCGACTCAGGTGAAAAAGTGGGCAAAAAAGAGTGAGTAAGAGGAGCAAAACTGGTTACACGGGAAGGAAAAAAATAGTGGTGTTCTAAGAAGACAACATTACGGGAAACTCTTATTCGACCGGTAGAGTGATCAAAACACATGTAACCTTTCTGTTGAGGAGCATAGCCAAGGAAAGCACATTTGACAGATTAGGGAGAGAGTTTATGTCTTTCATGGTGGGAAGAAAAATAAAATAGACACAACCAAATGGATGTAAATGAGTGTATGCAGGTTGTCGACCATGTAATAGATAATATGGTATTAGGTGATCAATAGTAGGTGATGAAAGACGGTTGATGAGATAAACATCTGTAATTAATGCTTCGACCCAAAATTTTGAGGGTACTGAAGAATGAATGAGTAAGGAATGAACCATATCAAGAAGATGGCGATTTTTTCTCTCAGCCATTCCATTTTATTGTGGGGTGTAAGGGCAAGTACGTTAGAAAATGATTCCTTTTTCTTGTAGAAATTCTTGGAATGGTTTTAACATGTATTCCCCACTCGAATTTGAGTGAAAAATTTTGATGCTTTTGGAAAATTGATTGACAACTAAAGCAAAAAATTTATGAAAGGCATAAAAAACTTCAAATTTATGGCGTAAAAAATATATCCAGGTATAATGACTATAATCATCAATAAAAGTAACAAAATATTTGTACTGTGCATGAGATATAACAGGAGAGATTCCCCAAACATCACTATGAATTAAATCAAAACATTGAGATGAATGAGTTTCACTAGTAGGAAAAGAAAGAGTTTTGCTTTTATCCATTATGCAAGTATAACAATCAGAAATAACATCTTGATAAGAAACAGAAGTTTTATTGCCTAATACTCTAGATTTTAACATAGAAAAAAGAAGTCTATCATTAGGATGACCTAGCTTAATATGCCAAAGTTTGAAATCTGACATAACAGAATTAGAATGAAAAGAACAATGAAAGATAGGTTTGATTGGTCTCGGGATTTGGAGAGGAAATAGTCTGCCCATTTAAGGTCCCTCCGTTATTGTCTTCCCCGACACCAGCTCCTGCACAATACAACTAGAAGGAGAAAAAACAACTTTGCAATTATTGTCAACCAATTGACCAACAAACATCAAATTAGTAGATATTCCAGGAGCAACAAATGAATGTTTCAACGAAGGGGAAGAGGAGATATCACCAGTCGCAGTGATAGGGATAAGATTACCATTGGCAGTCTCAATTTGCAAGTCTACATCATATTTGTTGAGATTAATCACATTATCAACAGAAGGAGTCATGTGATTAGAAGCTGCTAAATCAAAAAACCAGTTCCGAGAAAGAAAGGAAATGTTACTAGTAAGACCCAACACAGAAAGAGCTAATATAATCATTTGCTGAACATTTTCTTGAGTAATGGAAGAAGCCAGTGATTGAGATGGAGCATTTTCTGTTGAAGATGCATCAACTGAATTAATTGTAGAAGTATGTAAAGCATTGGGATTATGTTTTTGTGGATGCTTCCTGCATTCCGAAATAATATGTCCCTTAGTTTTGCAATAATTGCAAAATTTTTGAGAACATTGATTTGCAATATGGCCAAACCTCTTGCAGCTGTAACATTGAATGTTACTCATGTTTTTAGCTCGTTTTCCTTGAGCAGCATAAGCTACATCTAGGACATTGAATATCCCTTGTTGTTCTAAGATAGCATGTGTCAAATGGCATTGTTCTTCCCCAAGAAGTTCATTCAAGCAGATGTCCAAAGATGAAGAAGGTGTTTGTAACAGCAAATTAGATCAGAGAGATTCAAATTCTGGTTTGAGTTTCATCAAGAATTGATCCCGTTGACTTGTTTAATGAAGGAGCTGAATAGTTTCTAAAAAAGCAGCTGATAGAGAGGCATAAACAATATTAGTATATTCAGTCTATAAGGCAATAAAACCTGTATAATAATCCTGGATGGATAGATTCCCTTGACTGTAATTGGAAATCTCATATTCCAATTGAAACCTGCGAGATGAGCTATTCTGATCATAAACTTTCTTGAGATAGTCCCACATAGCCTTGGCTGTCTTATAAGGTCGCAGATTAACAATAATGGAAGGATCTATAGTCTACAACAACCAGCTCTTGACACGAGCATTTAAGGAAAAGGGAAGGGTTCTTTTCTATTTATACTAAAATCCTAGTGACTATAAAATTTACTACAGGCCCAATAACCATTATGATGAGCATATTATATATTAGAGTCACCCAAGTAATATAGGCCACACTTTTATGATTAATTAAATTAATCTATCAATCTCCCTCTTAGCCCATGTTACGACTTGATGATCCAACAATATACTTTAATGTGCACATCATATATTGAATCGATCAAGTCATCAAGCTTGAATGAACGGAAATGATAAGATTATGGCAGTCATAAGTCATTAAACGATATGTATCATACAATCAACTCAATCCATAACAATTATAATCGAGAAACTTTGTATTTCTCAACTTTAATCTTTTGCTCAAAACATAGTTTGCCACCACGATAAAACAATATGTGTACACAACATAATGTGACAACTAAACAAATAAGCAAAAACATAACTTTAATTGAATTCATAAGTGTCAAAATATTAATAGCAAGTATATATATATATATATATATATATATATATATGTGACAACTAAACAAATAAGCAAAAACATAACTTTAATTGAATTCATAAGTGTCAAAATATTAATAGCAAATATATATATATATATATATATATATATATATATAAAACATAATCTCATGCTAAAAAGGACTTATCTATAATGCCCATCTTTTCAACATGGCCGATAAATGTTTAGGTGGTAATCCCTTAATTAACGGATCCGTTATCATTATATCAGTTCCAATATGCTCAATTGACACTTTATGTTTTTGCACTTCTTCTTTGACTAATAATTATGTCAAATCCATATGTTTAGCACCTTCCGAATACTTGTCCTTTTTAGAAAAGAAGACAACTGTAAAATTATCACAATAAATTTTTAGTAGTCTACCAATGATGTCAACAATACCTAGCCTTAAGACAAAGTTCTGCAACCATAATGCTTAAATAGTGGCCTCAAAGTATGCCACAAATTCAGCTTCCAATGTGAAAGTAGCAATAATAGACTATTTTCCACTCTTCTAAGAAATTGCCCCTCTTACTAGTTGGAATAGATAACCAAAAGTAGATTTCCTTGAGTCTACACAACCAGCATAGTCCGAATCTAAATAATCAATCACTTCTAAGTGATCTGATTTCCTATATATGATGTATTTCTCAACTTTAATGTTTTGCTCTAAACATAGTTTGCCACCACAATAAAACAATATGTATACGCAACATAATGTGACAACTAAACAAATAAGCAAGAACATAACTTTAATTGAATTCATAAGTGTCAAAATACTAATAGCAAATAACTATATATATATATATATATAACACAATCTCATGCTAAAAAGGACTTATCTATAATGCCCATCTTTTCAACATGGTCGATAAATGTTTAGGTGGTAATCCCTTAATTAACGGATCTGTTATCATTATATCAGTTCCAATATGCTCAATTGACTCTTTATGTTTTTGCACTTCTTCTTTGACTAATAATTATGTCAAATCCATATGTTTAGCACCTTTAGAATACTTGTCCTTTTTAGAAAATAAGACAACTGTAAAATTATCACAATAAATTTTTAGTAGTCTACCAATGATGTCAACATTACCTAGCCTTAAGACAAAGTTTTGCAACCATAATGCTTAAATAGTGGCCTCAAAGTATGCCACAAATTCAACTTCCAATGTGAAAGTAGCAATAATAGACTATTTTCCACTCTTCTAAGAAATTGCCCCTCCTACTAGTTGGAATAGATAACCAAAAGTAGATTTCTTTGAGTCTACACAACCATCATAGTCTGAATCTAAATAATCAATCACTTCTAAGTGATATGGTTTCCTATATATGAGCATTTAATCTTTGGTGCCTTGTAAATACCTAAGAACTTTCTTTGCAGCTTTCCAGTGATCCATTCTGAGATTACTGTGATTACAACCCGACATTTTTGAATTGGAACAACCTTTGCATAATATTTTTTCATCCTAAATCTCTCTAATACTTTACTAATATATCCTTTATGAGACAACCCTAACAATCCTTATGCCTTATCACGAAACATTTCTATTCTAATCACATAAGATGCCTCACCCATATCTTTCATTTCAAAGTTATTAGAGAGAAATTTTTTTACATCATGTAACAAGCCCAAATCATTAGCAGCTAAAAAAATATCATCAACATACAGTACCAAAATAACAAAATTACTCCCACTGACCTTCATATAGATACACCTATCTATAGTGTTCTCTACAAATTTAAAACCATACGAGGTTATGGTATCGTTGAACTTCAGATACCATTATCAAAAAGCTTGTTTCAAACCATATATTGACTTCTTTAATTTACACACCATATTTTCCTTTTCTGTAGTTACAAAACCCTCCGATTAGTTTATATAAACTTCTTCTTCTAAATCACTATTCAGATCTTTACATCTATTTGGTAAAGCTCTAAATTATAATGAGCTACTAATGGCATAACAATTCTCAAAGAGTCCTTCTTTGAAATCGAAGAGAAGGGCTCTTTAAAGTCAATGCCATCCTTTTGAGTATAACATTTGGCTATAAGTCTGGCTTTATACCTTTTAATATTGCCTTTTGAGTCTTTTTTGGTCTTAAAGACCCATTTACAACCCATTTGCTTTAAGCCCTCAGGTAACTCAATTAGTTTCTAGACTTGATTATCATCCATAGATTTTAACTTTTTTTTTTCATAACATTGAGCCACTTTTCAGAATTGTCACATTTCATGGCTTCTTTAAATTAGACTGGATCCTTATCAATGCTTAGGTCACACTTATACTCAACTGAATATACCACATAGTCACGAGATATTGTTGGTCTTTTATCCTTTATAGACCTTCATAATATTGTTTCTTGCGGTATCACATGATCATTTGTGACTTGCACATCATTTATTGGTTCATTATTGACATTCTCTTCTTGTGGTTTTGGAATATCAACTTGTTGCTCCGGTATGTTACTTGGCTGTAATGTAACAAAAGGAATAACAACTTGAAAAAAAACACTAGATGAAGATTTTTCTATTTAACTCTCTTGAATATCCACCTTTCATGGTTCTCTACTCCTACTTATTTGTCCATTTTCAATGAACTCAACATTACTAGACTCAACTATTCTTGTACTATGGTTAGGACAATAAAATATATACCCTTTGGACTTTTCTGGATAACCGATGAAGTAACTGCTAATGGTTCTTATATCAAACTTCCTTTCATGAGGATTATAAATTCTTATTTTTGTTAGGCAACCCCAAACATATAGGTACCTTAGGCTAGGTTTCCTACCTATCCACAACTCATAAGGTGTCACAAGAGCTGCTTTACTAGGAACCCTATTAAGTAGATATGCAGCTATCTTTAATGTATACATTGATAAAGATAAAGGTACATTAGTATAACTTAACATATTCCTGACCATATTTTATAAAAGTATGATTTCGCCTTTCAGCTATACCATTTTATTGTGGTGTACCGAGTATTGTATACTGTGCATAAATGCTCCAACTTTAAAGAAGTTTTACAAATGGACCTAGACACTGTCCATTCTCATCATATTTACCATAATATTCACCACCTTTATCGGATCTTACTACTTTCACTTTTCAATCTACCTGCCTTTCCACCTCGCTCATGAACACTTTAAGAATGTCCACTGATTAAGATTTTTCATGTAGTAAATAGAGATAACAATAACGTGAATAGTCATTAATAAAGGTGATAAAATACTTTTCACCTCTCTAAGATAAAACATGAAATGGACCACATTTATCAGTGTGTATCAATTCAAGCAACTCAGTACTTCTTGTGGTTGAATGCCTAGATATGTGTTTGGTTTGCTTGCCTTTAATGCAATCCACACACACATCCCAATCGGTAAAATCTAGTTGAAGTAAGATCTCACTTTTCACTAACCTCATCACCCTTTTCTCTAGATATTTATGACCAAGCCTTTGATGCCACAAGTAAGCAGAGTGTTCATTATGTACACTATGTTTATTACCAATATTGTGCTAAACATAAAATAGGGATTCACAAAAATTAATATCAAGGTTGAAACGGTATAAACCATCTATTAATATACTAGAACTATAATAGTATTGTCGTTTATACAAAGAAAAAATACAATTTCCAACATTGAAATTAAAACCTATCACTATAAGAAAATTACAATTTAGCAACGAAAAAATGACAATTTTTCGTTGCTAATAAAAAATAGCAACGGAAATTTCGGTTGCTAATTTAGCAGTTGCTATTTTTAGCAACGAAAATTGAATTCCGTTGCTAAATTTAGCAACGAAAATTGAATTCCGTTGCTAACTTCAACAATGTAAGATACAGTTAATTGGTCAATTTTAGCAACGAATTCTTAATTTCGTTGCTAAATTTAGCAACAGAATCTTAAATTTCGTTGCTAAATTCACCATAAGTAAAAAATTAACGACGGTCATTTTCGTCGCTAACATATGACTGAAACCAGTAGAGAAAGGAATAACGATTCTCCACCGAATGATTGAGAACCTTCAAACCCTAAAAACATTGATAAAAGGACAAAAAAGTACAATGCAAATAAATAAATAAATTAGAGAATGCAAGTAATTCTAAAAACCAAACAATAAGAGCATTCCATCGCAATGCTAAACAGAAAAGAACACATTATACAAAGAGATAAAAAGTGTGTAGGAGAGAGACACAATTGCAGAATTCACACTAATGAAAATAGACTGATGAAGCCCATGTGAACAAAGATGAAAAAATGAGGCTGCAGAAGTTAAAAAATCATCTGAAAGATTAACAAAATAAGGTCAATAATCAAAGCCAGGTCTTAATAGTCCACATTCTCTTATTACTTCTAATTTTGGTACCCAAACTTATCATCACTCTCTCTTTCATACCCTACAAGAATGTGCTTTTGTCCGGATAATTTCTTTTTAGTACTAAGTTTACATGATAGAAGATTGCTTAATTTAACATATAAGTATGCTAGCATTAATTATATTAAATCAAAGGAAAATTATTAACAATTTACCATAGGAAAAACAATCAAGAATATAAAAACATTGCAATAGAAAAGAGATAGAAATGGCAAGAAAAGACAAGCAAATACAGCAAAAAACTTCATCTATCACTATCTTTGACGTCCATAATGGTAGATGGACAAAAGCTTCATTGCCATTACTCATATGGCTAACCCATATAGCCGCAATGTATTGCTCACAATACCACCTGAACAGTATTATAGGGGGTGATGATCATTTGCAACATGTCTCATTTGCCGTTCATTGGAAACAACATAATTCTTGGCATGGATAAGAGCTTCACCTATAATAGCCTCGTAGTACAAGTCCGCATATGGTTCTTCCCCGGTTAGGAGTTCCCACAGCACAATATCAAATGAGAATATTCAAACCTAAACCAAAATGATAAGAATAAAGCACACATTAGTTTAACTTACAAGAATAAGATTTTGTATTTTGTACTGCATAGAAAGAGAACTAAATAACCTTTTCGGAGACAAGACTACTGCTGTCATTCAAAAGCTCTGGGGCATCCATGGAAATGTTCCCCTAACACCGCCTAAGATGAGTGTTTGGCATTTCACCTTGGACAGGCCCAAATCACCAACTTGGTACAAGTAGTAGTATAAAAAAGTAATGTTTGCTAGGCATATTTAATGCGAGTATAATATAGGATTCACAATTTTTTTAAGGTTATTTAATTAAAAGTTAAACAAGCTATATTATAGGATAAATAAAAATAAAAATGATACATTTAAGGGAAAGGAGTGTTTAATACATATATTTTCTTCTATTATAATATTACCTTTACAATATTTTCCTTGCAAAAATTAAGTTACAAGATATATAGAAATTAGAAAATATCATCATATTATGCTAATGAAATTATTACATCTATAATATAAAAATAAAATCTCACCATTTCTTCCATCAAAAGATAAAACTTTAAACATGAGATAAGCAAAATTAAATCAAAATTTTTTAGTTATATTTTAACGAAATGAAAGAAACCATGTTTAATTCTTTGTATTGCTCTTATTCTTAGTAAGAACATAATGCTTGGTTATACAAGACTTCTTGGGTTAAAAGGATTTGAGTTCATGTTATGTAAAGGAATTATTGAGTTTAAAGACATGGCTTTGTTTTAAATATTAAATTGGTTGAAGACTAATGGCATGTATGAAGGAAATTATCATGGTTGGATTGAGGATTGTTTGTCTTGGTTTCCTTTTGGCCGAGAAGAGTCACTCTCCTGAGCACAATAGTCACTCTCCCAAGCACCTCACTTCACCCACTTGAGTAAGATACCCACTCTCCCGAGTAGAGTAGGCACTCACCTGAGTTGTGCAGGAACCCTTCCGAGTGCATTACCTCACTCACCGGAGCTACACTTCATTCAGTGCTAAGATAATCACAGGCCATGTTCTGATACATCTTAAATCACGCATACAAAAGCACTTTGTCATCCTTTACGTTACAAATTCAAAGTGATCATACGAATTACCAAGGAAACATATATCTGAGAGAGCAAAGAGAACTCACTAGCCACATCATATACAATCACAGCAACAGAAGAATCCCTAATATAGCTTCGTATAAGACTTCTAAATTGCTCCTATCAAGCTGTATCCCTGAGAAAATAGAACAAAAATTTAAGAAATGAAAATCACGAGAAGAAAATGGTGGAACATAAGTATCAAGAGAACCATGAAAAGAAAATATGTCAAAATGTTCAACCGTCAACTAGATTATAACAATGAGCTTTGATAGATTTCATCACCAAATGCATGAAGAAAAATACAGCTTGTTCTTGACTTTTGGTAATAGCCCTCCCAGAAGGTGGCTGCATCTTGTGCAGGGTTATGTTACAAAGAAAAACCTAAGAGGAGACAACATGCCTTTTCAATCAATTCAAATGTTATATTGCAATAACAAGTTGTCAAAGCATAGGTTCATATTCTGATTACAGGTTTTTCAAAGCAAAGAGAAGCAACGGTATTTTTTTTCTTTTAGAAAAAGTAAATTATTGTTTGAAGGGATAAAAAACCTCAAAATAAAAACTGAAAAGAATTAAAAAATTTAATTACATTTGATTGGATACTAACACCCTAACAAAATCTCACAACTATTACAACCAACATAAAACTATTAGAGTAGGCTTACAACCATGAAGGCAATCGAAATGGCTGAATTATTTATTAAGTGATAGCCTACACTTATGAAAAATTTGATATTAATTGTTTACATGTAAAGTAGAAGGGAACATATGTATTTATTAAGTGATAAAACAAGAAGAAGTGTTGTTGCAAATGAAAAAAGTAATGCAAATTGACCAACCAGAAGTAGCAATAACACAAGCAAGACTTTAGAAGATAATAGCTTATCCAAAACATAAACAGTATACTTTTCGTCAAACTTAGCCCTTTCTTCTTCTTCATTCTGAGGATGAACAACTATTTGATTTGTTTCCTGCAAAATCATGAAGATATATATATATATATATATATATATATATATATATATATATATATATATATATATATATATATATATATATATATATATATATATATATATATATATAATGCAAATATTATGAGTAAGAAAAACCAACCGTGTACTTGATTATCAGGATCCAAAATTTCATCAAGCGTAGGTGTATAGCCTTAACGATGCTCATTCCTTAAAACCTTCATCTTTTCAGCTAATGGAAATACAACGTAAAAGAATCCACAATCCAAAGATGTTTGAAACAATTTACAAGAATTTACAAATGAGTCAAACTTGCTCAATTAAACAGGAATAAAAAAAACCATGAAAATGAAAGAATTGACAAGGAAAACTTGCTTGAGTAAAGAAACGGATTAGGTTTCTTTTCAGTTTAAAATTAATGGCTTCACACCCATTTTCTGCATTAGATTTATTGGCTTTTCTAATCAAATAATAGTTCTCTGCTGCTCCTGCATCAGAACCGGATTGACAGCTAGCAACTGCATTAGTTTAAAAAATCATTCACTAAAATGAATACTCATATTTCTTGACAAGAAACATATGTTGTGAGTTCCTAAGCATTTATCTGCTCATTGAAGTTTTACACAAACTTAAATAAAAATCATTAACCTTTCTCCTCGCTGTATTCCCGTGCCACTCTTTGCAATGATAGAAGCATTGACAAATTGTTTTGACATTTAAGTGAAAGTGGTATTCTTATTAATTTGCTTTTATCATCCAAAGAATTAGGTGGAGAAGGTAAAATTTTCTATAAAATGGAACTTCTAATGCCCAAATGCATCACTTTTTAATTAATACAAAAGTTTCCACTCACCATATATATAAATGAAAGAAACAAAAAAAAAAAATGATGTTAAATACTTTTTCATATATAAATAAAGTGATTTTTTATAAAAAAAATTAAGAAACAATATAACTAAAATACTAATTTGTAAATTTTAAAAATATAAGGGGGGAAAAAGCTATCAATTGTCGATTGATGACTCTTTTAAGTGATTTTTTATCTAAAAAATTAATTTTAATCACCTTCTTGCCTCTTTTATATATGGTTAAATTTAGAAAGGCATCCATATAATTAAATCAAATCTGAAAGAAATGAGAAGCCACAAAAATAAACATCATTTTGCTTACCAGTTGTTACACCATTAACCAATACGTCACCCATGTCAAACTAACAACAAAAGAGAATATTTAGATGAATTGAATAGTAAAATATTACAAGATAGTTGTAGAGATGCGTAGAGAACTAACCTGCCAATACCTTTCTGTGTCACAGGACATATGTGTGCTCACCCTTGTAATGTTTGGGGTCCACTCCTCCAAAAACAATCTCACCCCCATGTTCTTCACTAGACCCTGATTAATCATGTTGTACCTGTAATAGTTCTTAGTTAGATAGCAGGTATACAATTATGAAATCCTCAACATTCTTTGAGGAATAATCAGTTGAAGTAAAAACAACAAACCCCTGCAGCACATGTAAGTGAGCAGCCACATACCACACAGGTACAATATTTCCAACTGAGATCTCTCTGGTTGCTTTAATAAATTCCTAAAATAAACCATAATCTATAAATTCAAGCAGCAAACTAATGCAGCTGTAGATATTCGCTCAATGCATAAGCAATAAATATCTTCAAATTACCTGATCCTTGACCACAAGATCACCAACATTAACATGGTCTTCACTAAAGAAACCAAAAATAGCACAAAGTTCCATAATGAATATCTGCTAATTTTCCTGTGCAGTCATGAATGATGTCAAATATTCCATCTTTTGCTCTCCCCAAAAAATCAGGAGCATATCAACATACCCACAGAAAATGCAATAAATAACACATGCAAAACAAATAACTTATGATGCAATATGTCCTATCCACAATAGCACATCCGATAGGAATGCCATTGTTTTGGAGATGCACCAAAAAGGTCTGCAATAACAAACCTATGAAAGATCTAGAATGAAGCAACCATATAAAAATACAATAAATATGTATATTTATATTCAGGTTTAGACCAAAAATAATTACTGCTAAAAACTATAAAATGTAAAATGCACAAGGATAGCATGAATATCAAATAAGGATTGCAATCATTTTGATAAATTCCCATCCAGCTGAAAAGCATGCAATCCTAATTAATTAATATATATACATATATAAAATGTCACCAGAATTGAAAGTTAAAATACTAAAAAGTGTCAAGGTAGTAACAAACCATTCTTCTTGTAGGTGCTAGACTGGCCAGACTTGTACTTGGAATGGAAATAATAGGAAACCTGCAAATTTAATTTTTATTTGTTAATCTTTCAGTCTAACTTACAAACAAGCTAACAATCAATTCAAACTTGCCAATTAAAGCTTGACATGCATACACAGCCACATATTTAAAAGTTTACAATACATGCTGTTAATTGCAGGTATAATTAAAGCTTCGGATACAAGATTTTCCACTGAAGAGATTGCAAGCCGTGGAATTTGTTATTAGCCTGCAAAGTGAGGATTAAATTAATTAGTAACCTTGAGACGAGGGCTACCTTAGTTTTATTTCCATTAAGGATTGTAGCAAAATTCATCTGTCAGTGGTCGCTTAAGGGCCATATCTAGTCACCTAAAGTTTACTTCAATGGTCCATTAACCTATTCATATCTTGATAAGGCCCATATTGTTGCCCTTAAAGAAATAAAATCCCGCTGAGTATTTTGTTTTTATATTATAATTTGTTTAACCCAATTTTAATTATTTAAGAATTAAACACAGCTAGTAATACAGAAAATGAGTCAAAATCAGTATAAAACCATCCTGTAAAAATATAATAAGACAAAACCTAGCCTATGCCTTCAAATATGTTCATCCGGAAAAGACCAATAAAGGACATGGATTAAAGCCTTATTGCCTCTCAGGTGTAAGAGAAAAAATAGAGAACAGGAATTTCATTACAACATTGAAACCAGAGTTGCAGAGAGGAAGGAGAGGCAAAGCATGTCTCCACAAACAGCCAACCGCGAAAATTGTACCCCACCTAAGGCACAGCCAACGTAGACAAAAAATATCTATATGAAAATTTACTTACAATCGTATGAAACCACAAACTGGATTTGCATTTTATTGTCTTAGAAACTCATATCATTTTTGTAAAGTCCTAATCACAAGGAAAAAATCACAGGAAACACCTACTAATCAGGTCCATTCCAGAAAGATAATATATAACCCAAAATAAGGCATCGATTCAGCAATAAAAAAAAAAGCAAAGGTAAGTAAAAACAAAACATTAAGAAGAGTGAGCTTACTTGAAACTTGGGATCGATCTATCAAAAGGAAGAGAGCAACCTACGTGAAAGGGAAAGAAAAATGGAGTCTCCGGAACTAATAGAAAAGAAAAAGGGAACAAATAAGAGAGAGAGGGACGAAATTTGATACTTAGGGCTAAATTATGGCTAGGGTAATAAATAATAAAATTACTTAAATATCCCTAATTTAGCAACGGAACATAAATTCGGTTGCTATTTTAAGATAGGTTATTTAGCAACCAAATTTAAATTTTGTTGCTATTTTTCATTGAAAAAGTAAATTAGCAACCGAATTCCTATTCCGTTGCTATTTTGGCAACGAAAATTAAATTTCGTTGCTATTTTTGGATTCAAAGTTTTCCACCTTCTTGGCACCAAAAATACCAACCGAATTCTATTTTAGCAACGAAATTTAAATTTTGTTGCTATTTCAGCAATGAAAAAATATTCCATTGCTATTTTTCGTTCTAAAATTTCTCCACCAATAATTGACGCCTTTTTTAGCAACGGTTTAGGGATTCTGTTGCTAATTTTCGTTGCTAAATTTTGACGCTAATAATTTCCTCCACTTTTAGCAACGAAAAATAACCAAATATATTTCCGTTGCTAAATCTGTAAAGTTTAACCAAATTTAGCAACAAAATATATTTTTCGTTGCTAAATAGCAACGGAATTCATTTTTCGTTGCTAAATTAGCAACGGAATAATTTCCATTGCTATTTTTCCGTTGCTCTTTCCAAATTTTCTTGTAGTGTATCTCATCCAACTTACTAACAGAAACTAAATTTCAAACACATCTAGGAACATAAAGACACTATTCAAGATCTAGACTACAACCAGTTTCTAGAATCAATCTATATGTCATAATTCTTTCTATTCGTGCCTTCATTTTGTTACCTATAAATAAGAATTATTTAGTTCCAGTTATGAATTGGATTGAAAGGAATCCCTACATAACATGTGACACATGAATAGTTGCACTTGAATCTAACCACCAAGTATTATTGGCCACCTCAATAAGCTTTGATTCAAAACATACTGAAACATAGTGCATACCTTTCTTTTTGAACCAAGACTTTGTTTTAAGGCAATCTTTCTTAAGATGACACACCTTTTTGTAGAAAAAACAATCCTGCTCTTTATAGATTTGGCCCTCATTAGTTCTTTTTTTCTTGCTTTCCCTTTCTATTGCTAGCTACATTGTGTATTGTAAGATAAATAGAGTGTTCCTTCATTTTCTTTAATCTTCCTTCCTCTTTTAATAACATGGCTTTAATTTTTTAAAGGTTCCATTTCTCCTTAAGAGTGTTATAATTCACCTAGAACTAGCCAAATTCAGAAGGAAGTGATTTGATTATGAACTGGACTAGAAAGGATTCACTCATATCCATGCCCATTGATTTTAGCTTTGCATCCATATTTGACATGCCTGTTACTTGATCATAGATATATTGAGACTAATCAAACTTTTTGGTCGTTAGTTCACTCATAAAGTTTCCTACATAGGCTTGTCAGCTATGTCTGATTGTGACCTACAATAGACTTGCTAGCTATGTCTGATTATGAATACTCCTTGATCTTCATCATAAATTTCCTTACATTATCCGTATTGGGCATTGATGGCTTAACATTTTCAGCCATTGTCAATCGTATCAAGTTCAGACTCAGCCTATTAGACTTTTTTCAAGCCTCAAAATATATCATTTCGTCTTGTGTACTGTTATCAATAATGGTTGTAGGCTTCTCAGCAAGTAATGCCAGTCTTTGTACATGATACCCAATTGAAATTAGATTTGTTTATAACAATCGACATAGTTTAGCCCATTGAACTTGATCAAACCATTGCTCATAGCCAACAAATTATTAAAAGCTGCAAACATAATACAAACTCACACATTAATTCTTTGAGTACAATTAATGGGTTCAGACAATAATAATCTTTAACATATATATATATATATATATATATATATATAATAGACATTCAATCATACTCAAACTAGTATGTATGTTATTTTTGGATATACAAATATATTCACCAAGCATGTCAATAAGTCTCTTTAATATTATTAATTATAAGCAATGATCCAGCTTTGCATGATCTCCTAGCTAGCATTATAATTAATAAACTCAATTGTTCATTTTATCTTTTATGTCATTAATTAGCATCATATAACATGAACAATTGAAATAATATATAATTAAATGTCTAAATATTTTTTCAAGTAAGGTCACTTTGGTGACTAACAAGCTTTCTATACAATAAAAATTTAATTAAGTAATAATAAATGAATTTGAAAATTTAACTAAAATGTTGGAATAATATACTTTAAGTCCAAAACTTTTAGGGACTAAAACATAATTTTATTATCAAATTTTAATGATCCAAAAACTATGAGGACCAAGATGTAATTTTCCATTTTGTACCATTATGATTTTCGTTTCAAAAATCATAGCAAACCAAGATGTCTTTTAATTTGCCACCGTTATGATTTCCTGGAAATCACAGCAAACGTTGTGTCTTTTGGCAATTCCGCAAAAGGATAAAAAATAATTCCAACTTCCCTTTTTTTTAATAATAAAACTAAGATTTTTCCCAAATTGCAAAAGACAATTCCATCAAACTTAAATCATAAATTAATTCTTTTCAACCAAAATAAATTAATAGTTAAAACAACCCAATGAAAATCAATTCCACATATAGCCAAAGTAAAGCAATTCCAACCTAGATGACTATTTCTAGCCAAGCAAAATAATATTTTATCCAATCAAATATTTGTTCTTGATTCAAGAACACCATAATAAAATCAAACATCTAATTCATGTAAAATCATAGCGGAAGCAATAAAATTAATTTAATTTCATTCCATACATGAACCCTAAAATTTAACTTTAATGTGAATCAAAATGTCATAATAAGCTCTGATATCACATGTAAGCTATTATTTCTTTCATGTTCTAAACAATACTTCAAGTCTAGAAATCACCCAAGATCTATTATAACACAAATGATTCAACTCAATAAATTAGGATTCAGTTTATAAGAAGAAAAATGAGATACTAATCTTGATCTATAAGTGCAAAATGACTTCTCTATGCAATGGATTTATCCACTTTCACCTTCTCTTTTAGTTGTTCCTTTCAATGGTGCAGAATATATATTCTTTTTAAAGTTTGATGGCTATAAGATTTCATTTAAGGGAGATGGAAGGGTTTTTTTTCTATTTATACTAAAACCCTAGTAACTCTAAAATTTTCTACAGACTCAATAACCATTATCTTGAGTCCACCATATATTAGTGTCATCCAAGTAATATGGGCCATACTTTTATAATTAATTAAATTAATCTATCATAGGATTTAAATTTAACCTTTTGGGTATCCATTATCCGAATCCAAGCATAAAAGATGCAATTTTTTTAGTTATTTTTTAATGGATATTGATTTTTATTATTATTGTATTTGATTTAATTTATTTTTATATTTAGATTTAATTTATCTCACTGTTTATAGATATGCGGTTTGATTATAAATTTGTTGTTGTATTTATTTTTTTGTTTATTTTGATAAATGGATATTGGATAGTATAACGGTATCAATAATCAGATTTGAGATAGGTACGTGTATTGTAATTATAATTTTAAACTAATACCGATAGAGTTCAGATATTTTAATTAATAAATCGATTTAGATATGATATCTGGAGTTTTGCGCACCAACGTGATATGGTAAAACTAATCTATGTGAGCTCGAGAATGTGTGTTGCCATTGAACTGCGGCATAGCTGGCAAGCTAAGCTTCGAGAATAGAGTGGCCAGAATTTCTTTGTACTCATATGTGGGGAAAAAACGAAAAACAAACAAATTTCAGTTTAGTCTATTGCGTAAAGTAAAAGACAATTTATTAAAAATTGACTAGTCAACCAACAAAAGGTGCGTGTGTGTCCATAGGATGCAACCTGTTGGACTTTCTCAACGAAGTATTTAGCACGCAGTCGACGAAGCCATCACAGAAAGAAAGATTTACAGACAATAAGAAAGATTTGCGGACAATTATATTGATGAGGACTTTGTTCAATAAAATACGAGTAATTAATTACTCAAATTACTTTGATTCGTTAGCTCGAGAGAGGGAATTTAGTCAAAGAAACAAAGATGCATAAATAACTGTTAACCTTAAATTCTTGGCGGCTAGAGGAATATTATATCCAGAGACCCTTATTCAGCATGAATTATATCTTTATATTGTTGGACTAAATGGCTTCAATCAGAACTGGTTAGTTTAAATAACATATACCCATAAATAAATGGAATACGTTTTTTCAGAAAAAAAAAAAAAAACAATTTGAGTTTGAGCGTAACAGAAATACATAATTCTCTCAAAGGCCCCAAAACCAAATCCAGCTATTATTTCAAAATCTAAAATCTGAAAAAAAAAAAAATTCGGTGAATGTCAATTTTATCATGCAAATATTTACGGATACTTAACATAATTGAATTTAGGTCGCATGCGTAATTCAAAATTTTATTAATTAATGTGCACATTCACGCATTGCATATGATTAATTATTTTATAAAACTAATAATATTCTTTTTAACTATATGATTTGGAAAAAAATATATATATACTCCCTCAATACATGATTTTTATAAAATATAGTATATATATCAAAGTTTCAATAATAATTAATATTATGAACCATGATTTTTATAGTTTCAATAATAATTAATTACTCTTTTTATGTTTAGAACGGGTATAGTAGAAAAATTATAGTTAAAAAGTGGGGTTAATTTCATCCACGGTCACTCAACTTTCGTCAAATCACCCAAAAGTAACGAAATTATTTTTTGTAACACAAATGTCACTGAACTTATCACAATTTGCATAAAAGTCACGATTACCGGATTTCGGCGATGACCCTTGCTGGATTGATGACATGGCGTGCCACGTCATATGCCTGGACACACGTGGCACGTTCAACGTTTGAGTCAATTTCAGCTATGGTCACTGAACTTACAATTTATCACCCAAAAGTAACTGACTTATTTTTCATGACTTAAATGTCACTGAACTAATCATCTTTTTTCAAAAAAGTCATATTGACCGGATACTCATGATGATTGATTTATTATCACATCATAAGCTAATATTTCATATTTGACACGTCAGTAGTCAAATTACCGTTATCAGCTAATGTGTTATATTTGACACATCAGCAATTTATGTGTGTCCCATAGCTAATGTGTCATAGCTGATGACGTGACAATAAATCCATCTCCATGTAGCCATGTGCAACGGTCGGTTATGTTCAATAATCGAAAACCGAACTTTTAAGATTTTAATCAACCAAACTGAACCGAATTTATAAAATAACAGAATTCAAACTAAACCAAAAATTTCGGTCGGTTTGGTTCGGTTAACCGAAAAACTAAAAATTAAAAATATTTTTAAAAAATTAAAAAATTGTGTCTAAAAATTATACAAAATTATAAATCATATTATACTAAAGTAAAAACATCTAAATTGTGCAAAATAAAAGTTCAAATTAAAAATATAATCTCAAAATATATAATAAATAATACAATAAAATCGTTAAATAATTTTTTTCATTTAATCGATTTTTAATTTAATTGTCAAAATTCCAAATTATCACATAAAAAATAGATATTAATAATTGATATATAATTTACAACTCAAAATAAGATAATTTACATGTATAAAATAATTATTCAATTAAAAAATTATATAATTATATATAATTTTGGTTTGGTTTTTCTGCTTTTTCCTTCAAAAACCGAACCGAAAACAAAAAATTTTCAAGATTCAAAACCGAACCGAAAAATTAAAAATTCAAATTTGGTTCGATTTTTAGGTTTGAACCGAAATTTGCTCACCTCTATCTCCATGTGTGTCCGGTCAAAATAACTATTTTGAAAAAAGATGACAAGTTCAGTGACATTTAAGTCATGAAAAATAAGTCAGTTACTTTTGGGTGATAAATTGTAAGTTCAGTGACCGTAGCTGAAATTCACTCAAACGTAGAACGTGCCACGTATGTCCAGGCATATGACGTGGCACGCCATGTCATCAATCCGGTAACAGTCATCGCCGGAATCCGGTGATCGTGACTTTTATGCAAATTGTGATAAGTTCAGTGACATTTGTGTCACAAAAAATAATTCCGTTACTTTTGGGTGATTTGACAAAAATTGAGTGACCGTAGGTGAAATTGACCCTTAAAAAGTGTCCTATAAGCATAATAACTACAAATTTTTTTAATATGCTGTGAAAATGAAAATAGACAAGAAATGGAGTGTAAGATAAACAATATTTACTACTACTATATATCTCCTTTGAGGATTTCCAAAAAAATAAAAATAAAAACCTCTTTTGATGATATTAGAATTCTATATTCCGCGTAGAAGAATTAGAGGTTTTTTTTTTTTGAAAATGAGGCTTATTTTGAAAGAAATTAGAAAATAGAGGTTACAATAAACTTATTTAGGAAAAATGAGTGCTGAAAACCGACATATAAGAGTGCCGGTATCCAACATTATGGGATCCGCATGTTTGACCCGTTGATGTGATGAAAACTGACAATATTTCATGCTGGTATCCGACACATGGGACCCGCGCTTATTTGGAAACCGGCTTGGTTTAGTGTCGGTTTTTGGCACCACTGTCGCCCCCTTTTTAAATTATCATTTCCTAGGTGCCTGGATCCAATTAAAGTCAAGTACTTTTTCATTCTCGGTTGTTCATACAAACACTAACAAATCTAATACATAAGCCTTTCTTGAGCATAGGATTTGTGCACTGTGTAATAGCAGCTCATTGAGTTTTATCTGAGATATTAATGAATGTATGTTTAGGTTGTGGCGTTGCCCTGGAATTGTCTTATATTCGTCTACTTTTGGTTAATAAAGTTAAAGATAAAAATAATAATAATATTAATTAAAAAAAGGCTGAACTTTGGATGAAGAAAAATGCTTATTCCCATCCCCCAAAATTCACAATTTTCTTTTAATTACTGTATGAATTGATCAATTTTAAGAATGAATATATATATATATATATATATATATATATATATATATATATATATATATATATATATTGGCAATGAAAAACATTTCAACTCTTAACCAAAAGAACAATAAAACTGGTATTAATTTATATAACATTGTTTTGTATCTCCTTTAATATAATAAAACATAAGATTTTGCATATATCAAGCATTTAAAATAGTAGTTGGGAAATTTATATAGATGATAAAACAAGCATTGAATGACAGTACTGTTGAGTTGCATTCCCGGTTA
This sequence comes from Excoecaria agallocha, assembly GCA_037975025.1. NCBI lineage: Eukaryota > Viridiplantae > Streptophyta > Magnoliopsida > Malpighiales > Euphorbiaceae > Excoecaria > Excoecaria agallocha. The sequence goes on from CM075815.1 coordinate 49,542,098, forward strand.
ATTCACTCAATTACTCACATTTATCTGCTCACCCACCTTAAACGTAAATCAATCACCACTCCAACATTTGCAGGGTGACAGTGGTGCAAGAAACCAGCACTAAACCAAGTTGGTTTCCAAACAAGCGCGGGTCCCACGTGTCAGATACCGGCATGAAATATCGTCGGTTTTTATCACACCAATGGGTCAAACATACAGATCCCATAATGTCGGATATCGACACTCTTATATGTCGGTTTTAGCATCTCTTTTTCTAAATAAATTTACTATAACTCCTATTTTCTAATTTCTTTCAAAACAAACCTCACTTTCAAAAAAAAAAATGCCAGAATTAGATGGGTGATGATAGTTTCCATTCATGGAAAACTGCCTTTTCCTATACTCAAGCACGGAATCATATTCATAAACTCTAAAAGTTTAATAGCCATCACAGGTTGCCAGAGTAATTTCTCTCGATAAAGTGAATAAAATGAATATTTTGAATATCCATTAAGTTTCTTGATTTTCAACAAATAAAAAATATTTCATATCAACATAAGTACACTTGCACTAAAAATTTATTAACATAATTGTTTTTTTTCTTTTAATATTAAAGACCAATTTTAATTTGAGTCAAGTACTAAATATACATTTCTAAATGTTAATTATAATTATAATACAAGTGAAAATATAACAAAAGCTTTTACATTCTTGTAAATATGAATATTTAATAAGGTTATTTTTGTTAATATAAAAAAAATTATAAGGTTATTTTCTCAATAAAAAAATTTTAAATATATAAATAGTATAAATTAATATGTGCTTGTCCACACAAAGAAGCATAGCAAGGAATCTGGTTCAGGGAATTTTTTTTTTATTTTGGTGTGAAAATTAAAAATATTTAAAAAAAATGGTATAACAGTAATTTTATTTAATAAAATATGGTGCTAAAAATGGCACCCTTCAATGCCATTTTCTCACCAGGTGGATCCCACCATTATTAGGTCCAAATTCGGATGAAAAAAGGCACATCAACCTACTATTTTTTGGCAAGTTCAAACGGTGATATTTTGAAGAAGAGCAGATGATTCCAACCAATCAACAAGGCGGAACCCATACGCTGGAAAATGGTAGTCATGTGTGCTGTTGAAAACTTATAGAGAGAGTAATTTCAAAATAAACTTCTATTTCGTGTATGAGAAGAAACAAAAGAGGTCTATTTATAGTTACATGAATAAAACTACTACCACCCAATCTTATCTAGCTGGCAAGATGGATGGACGTTATTAAAAGGAAAGAACAAACAAAATCGGGAAATAAGAAAATACAAAACGTGTGTCTTCTTATGAGCGGGAGCTAATAAAAGAAAAATAACAGCTAGCTAACTCTACACAAACAACTAGTTGTTTGTGATGTGCAACAAAATACACTAAAATAGCTAGTTGTTTTAGTGTATTACATCCCAACAAGCTCGCCACAAGAAAGCCCATGAATAAAATCCAACTTGATATAGTCTACATTCCCCCCTCAAGTTGGATCATGATTGAAATCAATCAGACCCAAATTGGCAATCAATTGCTGGAAAAGAGGAGTAGAGAAAGACTTTGTAAAGATATCTGCGAGCTGAAATTGACTACAAACAAATTAAGGAAGAACAAAACCTTCTTTGAACTTGTTACGCATTAGGTGATAATCAATCTCCAGATGTTTCATTCGTTCATGAAAAACTGGATTGGCAGTAATGTGAAGGGCAGCCTGATTATCACATCAAAGAGGAATAGGTAGATGCACTGGAAGATGCAAGTCATGCATCAAGTAAGTAATCCATTGAAGTTCCCTCACAGTGATGCTCATGCTACTATATTCAGATTCAGCTGAGCTACAAGAGATAGTAGATTGTTTCTTTGTTTTCCAAGAGATAAGAGCATCCCCTAAGAAAATACAATAACCAGTTAAAGATTGTCTACTATCCAGACAAGAGGCCCAATCTGCATCACTATAAGCATGAAGGTGAGTGGTGTTAGTGAAGGGATAAAACAGACCCCTTGCTTGACAACCCTTGAGATACTTGAGGAGATGAAGAACAGAGTTCTACTGAATGATAGACCGAGAGACAAACTGGCTTAGTTGTTGGACAACATAGGAAATGTCAGGCCGAGTAAGATTAAGATAAAATAGCCTTCCAATGATTCATCTATACTGATCAGCATCTAAATATAAAGGCCCATCATCAGCAAGAAACTTAAACCCTTTTGGTATAGGAACAGAGGTTGGTTTAGCACTAGTAAGACCAGCATCATGAAGAAGATCAAGTATATATTTTCTTTGATTGAGATAAGTTCCTGTGGAAGAACGAGCTATCTCAACACTTAAGAAATATTGAGTTGGCCCCATATCTTTGATAGTGAATTGCTGATAAAGAAACTATTTAACATGTGCAAGCTGAATATCAGAGTCACCTATTAACAATACATCATCAAAATAAACTAATAGTAGGATAGTAGAAGTAGAAGTCTTTTGTACAAAAAGACAATGGTCATGAGGAGATTGACAAAAACCAAAATCAGTAAGTTTCTGTGTAAACTCCATGTTCCACTGTCGTGATGCTTGTTTAAGTCCATAAAGAGACCGATTAAGTTTACAGACTTCATGTGCCTTGGCTTTGAAATAACCTTCTGGGGGCTGCATGTAAACTTCTTCAAAGATATAACCATGCAAAAATGCATTGTTAATATCAAGATGCTGTAAAGACCAGTTCTGCATTGTGGCAATAGCAATCAACATTCTCACTGTGATTAGTTTAGCAGCAGGAGAAAAAGACTCAGTGTAATCAATTTCAGGTATTTGAGAATAACCCTTGGCTACCAATCTAGCTTTATACCGCTTGATTTTCCATTAGGCTGCAACTTCACCTTATATATCCATTTACACCCAATGGCCCTTTTTTCCTTAGGGTAAAGGAACAATTTTCCAAGTTGTGTTAGCTTCCAATGCTGCAATTTCTTGCTCCATTGCAGCCACCCATTCAGGATAGGTACGTAACAACTTCTCTATAACACGTAGGTTCCATGATGACTGATACATTAGCCATAAAAGATATGTATTCTTCATTAAATCCTTGAGGGTACATGTAAGGATAGGCTGGTGGAGTATGTGGAGACTGGTGACAGAAGTAACATAATCTTTCATCCAATTAGGAACACGTTTAGATCATTTTGGAGGTTGAACAACAGTATCAGTTAAGGCTGAATGTGAGGAAACTTCAAAAGAGCTAGGAGGTACGGAAATTTCAGAATGACTATGGCTAGGAGAAACAAACGCTGGAGGTAAGACAATAGGTGATGAAGTAGACTCTGAAATATGAGAATATGAAATGGGATAAGGAATATCTAGTTGTATAGGCAAATGAGGTAAAGAAATGAATGATTCAGATGTGGAATGATTGAAATGGAAAACAATATCATGAAAAACAACATCTCTACTAACCTAAAAAGTATGAGTGGATAGATTAGTTTGTACCCCTTTTGTCCTGAACTAAAACCAAGAAACACACAAGGAAAAAAATGAGGAGAGAACTTATCCTTAGAAGGCTGAGTATTTATGGCATAGCAAAGACAACCGAAACATTTAAGATTGTCATAGGAAGGTGGGATACCATGAAGAAGTTCATATGGTGTTTTCCATTTAAGTATAGAACTAGGTAATATATTAATAAGATATGTACGTAGCAGAATTGCTTCCCCCTAAAAAGAAAGTGGCAAATGGGATTGGAAAAGAAAAGATCGAGCAACTTGAAGCAAATGGCAATGTTTCCTTTCAACAACCCTATTTTGTTGAGGAGTATAAACACAAGATCGATGATGTAGAATGCCTTTTGAGGTTAAAATATTCTAAAACTCTTGACTCATAAATTCAGAACCATTATTAGTTCTAACAATCTTAACAGAGTAACTGAATTGATTGTTGATGAGAGAAAGAAAACAAAGAAAAGTTTTAGGAAATTGAGATTTGTTTTGAAGCAGAGAAGTCCATGTGGTTTGACTAAAATCATCAACAATTGTTAAGAAATATTTGGCTCTGGATAGTGTAGCATGTTTATAAGGTCCCCATAAATCAATATGTAATAAATGGAAGGGTCTTCGACTGGAAATTTGACTAACAGGAAAAGAATTTCTGGTCTGCTTAGCTAAGGGACATATAGGATAAGGAATTGTTAATTCAGTTTTGACATCTTTCAAATGAGAAATATGTTTTAAAACATTAACAGAACTGTGTCCAAGCCATTTATGCCATAATGAAAAATCCTTGTCATTAATACGAATTGCATTATTACAAGTATTAAAAGATGAAACCAAATGTTTCATTCCTTTGTCAATGACATATTTGATTACATAGGGAAGAAAAGAAGAAGAATCTAGCATATAGAGATTGCCTATACATCTACCCACTGTTATTGTCTATCTAGTTTGTAGGTCCTGTAAGATACAAAAGGTTGGATAGAAAGAAAACTTCAGCAAATAGGTATTGGATAACTTGTGCACAGACAAAAGGTTAAACTTAAAATCTGAAATGTGTAGAGTATCAGTAAGAGTGACACGTGAATCCAGATGAATATCACTAGTATTTTTAGGCAGGTAGACAGGAGTAGGGTTGGAAACAGGGTTATGTTGAGTGAAAAAATCTAATGAAGAACACATATGATTTATAGCCCCTGTATCAATAATCCAACAACCATGATGCACAGAGTCCACAGATAAAAAGGCAAGCGAGGAAGTCATACCTGCAAAATCATTGAAATGAGCAAAGTTGACCTGTTTAAGATCAACGGGATTTTTTTCTTTTAATAGCTTGCTCAACTCCCTTTGCACTATATGAGCAATGTCATATTCTGTCTCTGTTTTCCTTGCAAGAGGTTTTTCTTCATCTGAATCAAACGGTGTCTCAGAGACATGAGCATCCATTTTAGGAGCCTCTAGCATAAACTTCCGTCCCTTGAACCAATCAGGATAACCATTGAGTTGAAAACACTCATTCTTCTAGTGACCTTTTATATGACAATGAGCACACTATTTGTCTTCTTTTCTAATATTATTTTTCTCATCATATCGAGAATCCTTTTTCGAGTTGATCCTGAAACTTGTATTGTGATTAGCCGCCATTAATACACTTGCTTCCATTGGATCTGAAAAATTGGTTTGCACTTTCCTCTATTTTTCTACTCTTTGCACCATAAAATAAACCTTATTAATGGTTGGTGGTGGATCTAAAATTAATATCTGATTGCATACATGATCATATCCTTCATTAAGACCCATGAGAAATTGTATTACCTTATCCACATTATCAGCTACTTCTAACTTCATAAAAACACCACAAGAACACTGTAAATCTGCACCACAATTGCACGCAGGTAATGGATTTAGTGCACATAAATCTTCCCATAGCCTCTTCATTTTAGTGAACTAACTGCATATGCTCATATTTCCTTGCCTCAAGTTGTTAAGTTCTTGCTTAATCTGGTAAATCAATGGACCATTACTCTCTCCAAATCGCTTATGAATATCATCCCACAATTGTTTAGTAGTAGTAGCATATGTAAAAGCTTCAGATAACTCTTTAGAAATAGAGTTAAGAATCCAAGCTAACACCATACTATCAACTTTCTTCCACTGCTTAAATGTAGGATCTGTTTTCTGAGGCATTTTGTACTCACCATCCACAAAATCCATTTTATCTTTGGCAAACAAAGAGATCTAGATCGAGCGACTCCATGAAAGAAAATTAGTACCAGTAAGAGGTGTACTAACCAATGACATGCCTGGATGATCTGAGTGGTGAAGCTGAAGATACTGTTCTTCAGACTTCATCTGATCACCTTCAGTCATGATCAACTTGATCTGGTTAGATAGCACATCGATGGATCCAACGCTGCTCTGATACCATGAAAAACTATAGAGAGAGTAATTTCAAAATAAACTTCTATTTTGTGTATTAGAAGAAACAAAAGAGGTCTATTTATAGTTACATTAATAAAACTACTACCATCCGATCTTATCCAGCTGGCAAGATGGATGGATGTTATTAAAAGGAAAGAACCAACAAAATCGGAAAATAAGAAAATACAAAACGTATGTCTTCTTATGAGCGGGAGCTAACGGAAGAAAACTAACAGCTAGCTAACTCTACACAAACAGTTAGCTGTTTGTGATGCTGTTTTAGTGTATTTACATCCCAACAAGCTTGCCACAAATAAAATCCAACTTGATATAGTCTACAGCTGTTTTCTATATAATATATATATTTTTTAATTTAAAAGCTGCAGCAAGGGGACTCACATGATCTGGAAAATGGCAGAAAGGCTTGGTGTTTTCTATTTTCATTCTTAACCCATTTGACCAATAATTTAGCATTTGATATATTATCCAAATATATACAATGTGTGGATTGCATAAGACGTTAGGTCAGTGGCAGTTACTGCCTTAAAAGTCTTTATATAGATAACGCCTTTATGTCACTTACTGAACCAACAGCCCAATTTGAACACTGTTTTTTTTATTATTTTTTTCCAATTCTATTGAATTTCGATTTCAGAATATTCTAATTTATATAAAAGATTAATATTACTAAATCAAAATTCATTAATTTTAATTATTTTAACCATATTTATAAAATCAGTAAAATTTTAATAGAGAAAATACGTGGTAAAATTAGTGACTAGATGGGTAAAATTCTTTTTATTTTATTAAAAAAATAGCCAGAAAAAACATTTGAAAAGATTTATCTTTAATATTCCGGATGGGAAATTTTGATTTTTCTGGCTAGTTTTCAATTTTTATTGATTAAGTGGTGGTGTTTTATTTAAGAAAATAAATAAATTATAACGGTATTTTAATAGTTAAGTGGGTCAATTGATCACCCTACTCAACATGTGGCAGCTACGTCTCTTCACACACATAAACTCACATGCGCATGCAAACAATTCTTTTAGTTGTTTGTAATCTCAAAAGAAGATTCATAAACCAGCAACTGTAGTAATTAAGAAAGCGAAGTTTTTTTTGGTTTTTTTTTTTTAGTTTCTAATTTTCTAATTTTTTTCTACTTGATCAATTCAAGTTATTTCTATACAAATTAACCTCCTTGACAATGAAATTTTGATTCCTTATTATTTGATCCTGCGTCTTCATCTGCTTAGGGGACTATATATAGAGTCAAAATATGATACATTTCTATTATATACCTGGAAATCCAAAGTTTAATAACACATAACATTATGCTTTTGCCTATCTTCCTTCTATTTGCTCTTCCCCTTCTCTTCTTATTACTTCTCCAAAATCATAGAACCAAAACAAAAAATCTGAATTTGCCACCAGGTCCTCAAGGTCTGCCTTTCATAGGCAATTTCCACCAGCTTGATAACTCAACCCTTCATTCTCACCTATGGCAACTTGCTCGAAAGTATGGATCTTTAATGTCCTTAAGCTTAGGATGTGCAAGGGTGTTAGTAGTTTCTTCAGCCAAAATGGCAAAAGAAGTAATGAAAACCCATGATCTTATATTCTGCAGCAGACCCTCTTTTCTTAGCCAGAAAAAGCTATCCTACAATTGCTTAGACCTAGTTTTTGCACCATATAATGCTTACTGGAGAGAAAACAGAAAAATTTGTATAATTCATCTTTTCAATTTTAATAGGGTCCAAACTTTTCGATCCATTAGAGAATTTGAAGTATCCAACATGCTTGAAAGGATATCGAAACTAGCTATGGCCTCTAAACCTGTGAATTTAACAGAGGCAATGATGTCTCTTACAAGTACTACAATATGCAGGATTGCATTTGGTAAGAGGTTTGAGGAAGAAGGAACTGAAAGGAGTAGATTTCAAGAATTGCTGAATGAAGCTCAAGATTTATTTACAAGCTTTTTCGTTTCAGATTATTTTCCTCTCTTTGGTTTTGTTGATAAACTCACAGGGCAGATGCGTCGTCTGGAAAAGAACTTTCAGGAGTTTGATGATTTTTATGAACATTTAATTAAAGAGCACCTTGATCCAAACAGGCCAAAACCTGAACAAGAGGATATTCTTGATATGTTGCTTCAAATTTGGAAGGATCGTTCTTTCAAACTTCAGCTCACCTTCGATCACATCAAAGCTGTGCTTATGGTAATTGTGGTCTTTTTTTTTTTGGTTCAATAAATATCAATATTATCATAAGACCACACGAAGAAGCTATACGTTAATTCTTATCATTTCGTTTGGTATATGTACAGAACGTGTTTATTGCAGGAACAGACACGAGTGCAGCTACTGTGGTCTGGGCCATGACATTCCTGATGAAGAATCCAAAAGCAATGGGCAAAGCTCAAGCTGAAGTTAGGAATGTTGTTGGGAAGAAAGGATTTGTAGATGAAGATGCTATTCAAAAACTACCCTTCCTCCAAGCAGTCATCAAAGAGACTATGAGATTGCAACCCACAGTTCCATTATTAGTGCCAAGGGAATTATCTGAAAATTGCAACTTAAATGGCTATGATATACCAGCAAAGACCATCGTTCATGTGAATGCATGGGCAATAGGGAGGGATCCTGAAGTTTGGGAAAACCCTGAAGAGTTTAATCCTGAAAGATTTATTGATAATCCTATTGAATTGAAAGGTCAGGATTTTGAACTAATACCATTCGGAGCTGGTAGAAGAATTTGTCCAGGAATGCATATGGGCCTTGCCACCGTGGAGTTGTCTCTTTCAAGTTTACTCTACAAATTCAATTGGGAAATGCCAGTTAGAATGAAAAGGGAAGACTTAGATTTGGATCCGCAACCAGGCATTACTGTGCACAAGAAAAATGCTCTCAGTCTCGTGGCAAATAATTACGTATGAATTATTGGATAAGATATCTATAAAATATTTTTCAATAAAATGGAACATGTGAAACCTAAATTTTATAATTCATAAGTATGGCACTGTATGATTGATTATATCTATAAAATAAAAATTTATGGCTAAGTGTACGTTATAGCATATCTCATTATCAAGGTGTTTGGGTTTGATTATTTAGATTTTAGCTGAGATATATTAAGGGTTTAGCAAACCAATAGCTTATAATTATTAGATGGAAAGAATTTGCCTGAAGAATGTCTACAGTGGACAACGGGTTAGTTTCATCTATAATTACTAAACTTATAACCAATTTTATAACAGTAATAAAAAAATTTGTTTTTCATAAAAATTACTGAACTTACAAATATATATAATAAAATTACTTTAACCTGTTTTCGGCAACAGAGACGCCGGAAAATCCAGTTGGCATGTCCGGCCAACACATCATGTATGCGCTAACGTAGCATACATGACATGTGTCATGCTGACATGGTGCCATACTGGATACCACTTGTACATAATGTACTGACCGGACATGCCAACTGGAGTTTTCTGCATCTCCCTTGCAGAAAATCAGTTAAAGTGATTTTGTTGTATATATTTGCAAAGTTCAGTAATTTTTATGAAAAAAAAATTCTTTTATTACTGTTATAAAATTGGCCACAAGTTTAATGACCATGAATGAAATTAATCCTAGACTAACCAATTAAAAACTTTCATACATACTAACCCAGTTTTATCATACATGTCAATGTTTGTTTGGCTTGATCCACATGGATGTGATCTAGCAAGAAAAATTCCTAGATGGAAACTCATGTTTGAAACTTTTAAATTTTTGAAAATGCAAATGAAAGACAGTTTGAAATTTTTGACAAGCTAGGTCTAGAAAGTATAATTAAAGAAAATAAAATACGGGCATGTATTTATATATATATATATATATATATATATATATATATATATAGATGTAAAAGATGAGTAGCTAATAGTCGAATTTTAAATCTTCTAATATATTAAAACCAATATCTACTGTTAAAATATACTCTTAGAAACAAGGTGACATTTATTATATATTGAGAAAAAAAAAAAAAAAAGCTAACATGCATGTGACATTATTATAATTCACAATGTTTCCACAAACGAAAATGCATCGTTTAATTCCTAGGCCGATTCTTATCTATTTTCATACTTCTAGTGAGGTGGATATAATATCTCTTTTAATTACCAGCATCTAATTAATATCATAGCAAAAATTTCGTGTAAGGATTAGAATTTTCTAGTGAGGTGGATATAATATCTCTTTTAATTACCAGCATCTAATTAATATCATAGCAAAAATTTCGTGTAAGGATTAGAATTTGAAGGAAATTCACTTGAAAATTCTAGGCAAGAAGACTCAAAATGATTTGTGTACGAAAGAAATTATAAAACTTGTACAAATTGAATATAAGAATGTCTCTTTTAAATATATTTGTTCAAAATTGCCCTTATTTAAATTTTGATATTTCTATGCGTATTATGAACTTATTAAACATACACAAATTCAAAAAAAAAAAAAGTAGAAATGAATTAAAATATTTTCTTAACATCTAGCTAGTGTTTTAGCTTTATATATATTGGAAGTTCATACATAACTAATGGAATGTGTAAGGTATCTCCATTGCCTGATAAAATGATCTTGTTTAGCATCTGTAGCACTCTTATCCTAATCATAGCTATATCACTTTATCATGTACCATTAAACATGCTTTTCTACACTATTATGTCTTAACAATATTATACAGAGATCTATATATATAAAACTTAATCCAACATAAATACTATATTATTAAAAACTTTACCATATACTTTAGAGTCTCTTTACACATTACAAAATACAACTATTAGGCATCTATACATACACAATTTCCAATGCCATAAAAAACTTTTAACCCAAAGAATCAAAATCAAAGTCTATACTTTCAATCTCTATCTCTCTGACTTGTGTTGGCCATTCTGCTACAGATATTATCCCTGAAAAGAAAATCCTCTCTTACAACCTATACAGATAAAACATCCATGCTAAGCTATAAAATTTAGTAGGGATCATAAAACATGAGGACGACCTACAAAATGCAAACACATAGATGCATATCTTTGAGCATAGAAATCCAATCATTTGATATAACATTATCTAGGTCATAACCTTTTGAATGGATTTTTTTTAAAAATGGGGTGTTTACAAAAGTTATTTTGGAAAATGGGGTGGTTTATAATTATTTGGGAAAATGGGGTTACCAAATTCATTCTGGCAACCAGTCACTGTGGAATTAGAGTGGTGGGCCCACAGGTGGAGTGGAGGGGCAAATTTCATGAAATTTCGGATTTTAGGTGGGGCCCTCTTGTCTAATGCTGCAACAAGGTACTGTGGAATTGGGATTTGATTATTTAATATTTTAAAGTAAAATATAATTTTTGTGTATTATTATTAAATTAAACTTTATTCTATTATACCTTAATATCTCCTTTCTTAAAATAAACTTTATTCTATTATACCTTAATATTTTGCTTTTATTTAAATTATGACAAAATAATATATTTATTTTCAAATTATAATAATTATGTAACAATAAAACACAAATAAATAAATATATTAAATTTGAAATAATACCTTCTTAAAAGTTTTATTTTATGCGCGTTCGATACTATTGATAATCTTAAACTTTAATTAATTAATATCTACAAATTGCAAACAATAAATTAAAATTTATTTAATAATAATACACAAAAATTATATTTAACTTTAAAATATTAAATGATCAAATCCCAATTTTGCAACCTTGTTGTGGCATTAGACAGGCGGGCCCCACCCAAAATTCGAAATTTCATGGACTTTCCCCCTCCACTCCACCTCTGGGCCCTGCCAGTCTAATTCTGCAGTGACTGGTTGTGGGAATGAATTGGGTAACTCCATTTTCCCAAATAGTTATAAAACCACCCCATTTTCCCAAATAACTTTTGGAAACACCCCATTTTTAAAAAAGTCCCCCTTTTGAAATTATTTACACTCATAACTTATTCTTGTATTTAATGCCAAACACTTGTAAAATTTTCTCTTAGTTATCATTTGCTTAACAAATATTCAGATACCTCAATTATAACTCATGATTTCCTTAAATTTCAAATTCAATTAATCATTATGTTTTACTTAACTTTATTAAAAGCATGATAACATCAATCTATATTCATATAAGTCATTTAAAACTCATAGAACTTTAAGTTAATAAAATTGAATCATTGTGTATAGACAAAATATTAATCATTTCCAAGACACATAATCATATACAAATATATCTTATGTACTCAATTCATGTATTATCATTATCATACCATTCTCTTTAATAATTAGATGCCATTCCATTTTACTATTATATTGACATGCTAATTTACTCCTAATTCGTGTATGTAATACTTACCCATGCTTATGAGATCATAACCTATTAAATAATTACAAGTAAGGAATCACACATATTTCTCTTATTATTGCACAGTGTTATGCAAGATGCATGTGGTTATAAGGAATACATATTAGCCAATATCATAGTTGAAAAGCATTACTATACACATACCAATACTTATATCTTGTATTTCTAAGTATAGGAAATACCATGAAATTACATCTAGGATTTCATCACTTTCATATATAAGAGTCACACAAGTCATTTAATAACCTCAAGTAAATAACATATAACTATAGAGAATATACTTTCACCAACATAATTATTGACTAGACATTATTGATGCACAAGTTCTTTATGCATCTAGCTTTTTATTCTAATATGTATATGTGATACAATAAGCAGTAAATATGCATAAATAAAATGTAACCTCTTTTAGTATCACAATTTCCATATGCAATATAGAGATTTTATATAAGAATCATATGAAGATCAATATAAGAATTGTCATACTTCTTTAATATTTTAATTTACTATGATACTTTTCTTTTACTATGAATTAGGCCTGCACTTTTCTAAAGAAGTGGATAACTGTAACACCTCAATACATGTTCCATGAAATGGGTCAGATACGGAGTGCTACTCTTCTTAACATCCAAAGCAAAACTTAAATAATGCCTCCAAAGTCACTTAAATTTCAGAGCTTTCAAAAACTTTTCAAGAAAACGGACAGAGTTTCCTCTATACGGGTCTCTATCCCCTGTTAACAAAGAACAAATAATATCTCTATGAATCCACTATAACATCCATCTCATATAAACCATTACTTAATGGATCTCTAGTCAATACTCATGATGAGATCTCAACTAATAAGCTTAAATAGGTATACGAGGAAATCTAAAAACAACATATTTATGCTACAAACCGATTACAAACCAAGATATCATTACAAAGGCAAAATGTACAAATCTATCAGATACAATGTTCAAATAAACCGTAATGATTAAGCTCCCATATCACCACCCTGGGTTGACCAAACCAGCAGCAGCAAATCATCCTCACCAAGAAATTCAAACCTAAAACCTACACGGATAAACACCTGTGCTAAGCCATAAAGCTTAGTAGGGAACAATAATATTCTATAGACAACTTTTATGAAGTCATCAATTTAATGCATAAGCATTAAAATATACAATAAACATAAATGTATTAACCACAACTAACAATATATATACTATGTTTGTAGTGTTTTAACTTTAGATAAGCTTAGGTAGCCTTTATAAGCCTTACCAATTATATGGTTAAAATCCATTTCTTATTAAATCTGTATAGCTATTGAGAATATATACATCAAGTTCGCTTTTGCATGCTTGAAATTCAATTTAAAGCAACTTGTGTAACTTATGTACTTTTCATATTTCATAAGCAATATATATATATATATATATATATATATATATATATATATATATTATGTATTAATTTTCAAATAATCACCCTTTATCCACATCAAATCAATTAGTGTTCTTAAGCTGCCAGTTTAAAGTCCAATTACAAGTATGAAAAAGAATTCACATATTTATTTTCAATACCAAGCAAGACATATAACCATGCCTGAAAGCATTGTCATGCACAATTCTCAATGTAAATCTTATAAACCCGAGTATAACAAATCTTTCAAAAACACATCAATATCCATATACATATATAAGTATAGTATTTAAAGCACCATCTCTATATAGTACAATATATGTCATAGCATAAAATGTTGCTCCTTATACCAGACATTGACTCATAACATAACAATATAAGGATAAAATTGATTGTACAACATGTAATAATAAAGAATATATATTTAATCATAATGTCGTTAGATCAAGTTACCCAACATGCATGCATACTTTTGTAGATTCCAAATGCAAATGAGATCCAGAATATACACTGATAATTCAGATTACTTATACTTTGACACTATACCATAATTAGTTTGCCTAAGTTTTAAAAGTGGATAACGGGAACAAAAGATATCCGAAGATATCAAATCAGAAGATACCTGAAGATATCAAATCAGAAGATATCCGAAGATATCAAATCAGAAGATCCCAACAAGATCAAACAATGGTTCAGTACAGACATTTAGAAGTCCACGAAGGATAAAGACCTAATCGGGGTCATCAGAAGCAGCTACAATATCCCTATAGGCGCCTATTCAATCCACGACTGAACTATGACTGCAGGCTAACAGATACATAACTTCCTTTCCAAAAGCCTTAAATATCATTTAGGCATAACATGGCCTGACAGCCAATATCGGTGTATATGTATACACATATAAAAATCAAATATCCAGAAGCATTTATCCAACTCTAAATCATGCCAATACAAGGTTAAAACATTGAATCATGCACAAAACGCATTAAAATTACTAATTTATAGAAATAAAAACTTTACATATTACAATCATGGAGGAATCTCTCACTTAACCATGCCTGTAACATGCTCTTTGATCCAGATTTGTATCTTTACGAACTTTAATTATGTCAATCACCCAACATAACTTTTAAACATGTTATAATTGCATCAAATAATCACATAGTTATGCAAGATAATTTATAGAGAGAGAAAGCCTAAAAGAGCCTAAAATATCATATAAAGGATGTACCTTCTCTAGTGCATAATATACATATGCGTAATTCATATAATGTTTTATACAATTTTTCTTGTAAATAATCACATGAAAGGTTACACAGTCTGATATAGCATTTCCTGCATACTTTTTAACATGATTTCCATAAATAAACACAGGTTATTGTAGTTATGTACTTTAAATACACTAACCGAAGGCATATGTTCATAACCACACTATTTTAATTTAGAAACAATACATACTCATTTATACTTTAACATATGACATGTCTCATTTTCAATACTTTACAATAGTCTCATCACTTAAATGTCAAGTTATATCATGTTTCTTCCTACTGTCATACTTCATAATAGCATTATCCTTGTAGCCCTACATTTAACACATAGATATGATATATAATTATTTTCATGCTAACTCAATTAAGTAAATAATAATATATTTTATTTCTCAGTTGTCATATACAAGCTTCATTAATTAATTATGCTCATTTTTTTATAAAATGAGGTTATCTTATATTCCATGTACATTTCTTTCTTAATTAATTATTCCAAACCTGCATTAGGAATTTAAAGACGTGTTGGGTGTATCTCACGAAATCTTACTTACTCGAGCGCTATAATATAGTACTTATAAAAACATACACATATAAGTTACACTTGCATGAAATATTACTTAAGTATGTCAACACAGCATGTGAGTGTACCTTTCTGATCCATCAAGGCTATCTTCCATGCCCCATTGTACTTACTTACATCATCTCCCATTCATACTCAATTAATACAGTTATCAAGTCAATTAAATCATCAACATACTATAATTAATGATATCATTTCTCAATATTAAGCATACGCTAATAAGCATATAGACATATATCATATTTATACATATATATACACAATTTTACGAACTCATGTCCTTTAGGGATAGGTTTATAATTATGCCATATTGAAAATATTTATACCTATACGATTACATATACATTTAATGTCCATAATCATTTATGTTAACTTCGCAACCAATAAGTTTAAGTCATTCTAAGTCCCATAATCAATATACCCTCTATTACTATTATTTGTTCCTTACTTCGTAAATCAATGCTCAACACATTTCATTTTTTACGTAATCATATCATACATATAATTTAACTTGTTGTTTAAGTAAGTTATAGGATAGTATCTTACATTAACTCTTTTTAATTCTCTTTTATAGTCTATTAAATCTCAATGAGATTCAATTATGTATTTTCTTTGTAATAACATTACAGTGGAGTTCCTTTAAGTTTCTCTATATACATGTATTTTAGTCTGAATGTTATTTATGAAACAATCATTATCTAGATTATATTCTCAGAATTATTTCTGGGATCGTTTAACAAGACAAATTTTCTTAACATTTTAACAAATATGAACCAAGCTAGATTTTGCCTACAATGCAATTGATTGATGAATTAACTTTAATCAATTAATGCTAATTCTTAGTTTTGAACCTAAATTAGCTTGAAAAAGCTTCTAGTAAGTGTAGAGGCTCATCGCACACTCGGACTATGGATTTAGAGCATGTGATAGAAATCGAAATTTTTAACATTATTTTCTACTTTAAGAAATTGTATAACAACTCATTTGATTCTGCATCAGAAATGAAAGGGTTTCATATTCCATATTATTGCTATGCTTAAATCAAGTTATCATATATGAACTTTTCATCTTTACTGGGACAAAACCTCAAAGTGAACCTTTTACTCCAGTAAGAAGTTCCATTAACCAAAATTGAAACTAAAGCCTCAAAAGACTACTCATTAATTCAGGAAGAGCTATTAGACATATAAATTGCTATAAATCTTCCCTTTGTCACCAAAACCATTTCTCTATCTTAAAGTTTATCACTATCACCCTTACCACAATTATTGCAAAAATTGCCTTTAACATATACATCTCCTCACAATACCATCATTTGACATAAGCTCACAAGACACGTATTAATACATTTATAAATGCTAAATTATACATTCTTGCATAAAATTAGGGAGCAATTCTTAAGAAAATTAGTTCCCATACCGTAGAATCGAAGCCCAGAATGCTTCCTCCGTTCTGCCTCACTGGAGCCTCGCCGGAGCCTTGCACTTGAAGCCAGAGTCGCCGATAGCTTCCCGGTGGTCTTCACGTGGCCCAAGGCATCATGGTTTGGCTGAAAAATTGCCTAGAACCGCCAGCTACCTCTCGCTCCGATATACTCTTCGTTGGCGAGTGGGGAAGATTGGCGGGCATCGAAGGATCTGCCTCATTACAGGGAGCTTTTTGATGGTTTTCGTGATTCCAAACGCTGTCGTCGGTCACTAAAAAGAGGAGAAGATCGATCCGATCAAAGAGAAGAAAAAAAATACGGATTGTGAGCTATCGCTGCTATCGGAGGAAGGAATCAACGAAGAGATGATGGACGGTGGTCGAGGTGGCGGCAGCCACACTAATCGCCAGCCAAAGCACCGTTGATTGGCGACAGCACCTCCCCTCTGCCCTCTCCTTCTCTTCCTCGATTCCCCTCTTCCTTCCTCCTCTCTTCTTCTCTTTTCTTTTTTTTAAAGGCAACTTTGGGTCTTATGACAAAACTGACCACACTAGCCCTTTAAAGACATATATTACCTGTAGCCTCCACTAACTCCATTTTTAACATAATTCATTCCTCAAATCTTGACCTTGACCAAATTATTAAGTCACTAATTTACTTTAATATCATCCAAAAATACACATTACTATTAGGGCCACTATTGGGGCCTTACAATAACGGGTTATACGGTAGTACTCGAAGGTACGAAACTGTCTGATTATAATGATGGCACCCAAAGTTATTAAACGGTAGTCCTCTTATGCGAACGAAACTATACTGTAGACTGATCAAGTGGACTCAAATTGAGTTGGCTAAAGACCCAAACGGGGTCAAACTGTATTGTATAAAGACCCAAAAGGGATCGACAGTAGTCCTATATGGGACAACGATAGCAGCTACAAAATTATCCTTATAAGCATGCCTATCTATCAACAACCTAGATACAGATGCAGGCAAATAATTTTCTTTGCTTTAACTTTCTTTACTATACTTTACTGTGTTCAATCATATACATATATGTCCATGTATAATCATGTATATCTATGTAAAGGATAATCATAGATACATATATTCATGTTCACGTATAAACTTTCTGTAACCGTCATATCATGTACACCTTGTGAGTAATATTTTACTATATTTGAAATTTGTTCGAAAATATATAACTCTTTCACATATTTATGATAATGATGCTTATCACCATGTTGTATTGAATTCCTTTAATCATATGCTATGTATTTACATGTCTGTAACATATTCATCTTTAAAGTGTATTTTACAATTAGATTCACATAATATCATGTTTATATCTTCATATGTGTGTGACTGTATTTTACAATTAGATTCACATAATATCATGTTTATATCTTCATGTTTACACACACATACATTACTAACATTCTTATATGATATATTTATCATCACTATATATAATTATATGGAAAAACCATATGCATTATTATTATTTCATAAACACACATTTATACCATCCGCTGCGTAACAATACTATACATCTTATATTTACAACACATCATCATTTATCAAGCTTAGATTGGTGTGTCGAACATATATGATCAAATTATTATATTTAATAACAATTATTCAATTATACACATCATATATTTTTTCCAAGGTTATCACTTAATCTTTATGTGCTCATAATTTTGTTCATATCTATGAACACACACACACACACACACATACACACACACACACCCACCCACACACACACACACACACACACACACACATACACACACAATCTTAAAAACACACGTGAATATACAAATACGTATAAGTATATGGCACTCTAACTATAGGTTCGCACATGATAAGATAAGAGTATAAACATATAATTATAACTTTACTATTTTCAATAAGTAATATTCATTATGATTATTCAAGCACTTAATATATATCTACAAGTTCCTTTAAATTCATAATTAGTTTTACATTAAAGTGTTTCCATTTCTCTATATATATACTTATACCATATTGTAAACCAATTCTTTATTGTTAAATTAGTCTACATATCTTTAGTTTCTTTTTTAAAACCTATTAGAATCATAAATATATGTAATTTTATGCTTTTTTTAAACAAACAAGTTAATTGAGGTCTTAAATGATTTACCAAAGTGATTTAAATATTCTTTCAAGTAATTATATGATAGATGGCATTTTGAAATTCCATGGACAAATTTTAGTGACTAACGTGTACACTAAATTAGATATATTAAATGACAATTTTAGGAAAAATGATCTTCTATAAACTTATTCCTTTATATTTCGAGTTTTTGGAACATTAAAAATCAACTCATTATCACTTCTAAATCTCAAAATAATCAAGAAACACTATAAGTTGTTCTCACTACCAAGGCAGTAGGTATGACCAATTTTAATCCAACATAAGACCAACTTAGAGATAGATTTAAAATTCCATTTCTTTATATGAAATTTAGATATAGAATTCTAGATTATAACCAAACAAGAATTATTCAATTTTTTGTTCTACAACTCAAATTATAAGCAAAACACTCCAATTAGTTCCTTTAAATTCATAATTAGTTTTACATTAAAGTGTTTCCATTTCTCTATAAAAATACTTGTACCATATTGTAAACCAATTCTTTATTGTTAAATTAGTCTACATATCTTTAGTTTCTTTTTTAAAGCCTATTAGAATCATAAATATATGTAATTTTATGCTCTTTTTAAACAAACAAGTTAATTGAGCTGCTTTTGGTAATTTAGAGAAAGTACTCATTCCCTATACAAAGACAACTAAGTGAGAAAATCAATTTAAGCCAAGGATATATAAAGATAAAAAGTAAGCTCCCCAAAAGTGAAAGAAAACAAACTTGCCTCCAATATGTAAGCTCCCCAAAAGGGAAAGAAAACAACAATATCCTCATCACATTACTCATTATTTTTATCAAAAGTTATTAAAAAAATCTCAGTCTATTAGAGTATAATTAATTACTCCATACGAGATTCTCTCCAATATATATATATATATACATGTCATTAAAATAAAATAAAAAGTGACAGAAAAAAGAAAAAGGTAGTTAAGTAGCATTTTTCTTGCAAATATTACGAATATTTAATTGTTAACATAGAAAAAAGAAATAATAATAAAAAAGCAAGACTGTTAGATGGTAGAGATTCCATAAACCAACCAGTCTAACTATTAGAGTCAGCATCCATATCCCCTAATTTTAACAATTCTTAGGTATCTGAAAGTCAGATATCAACCACATTAATTTAAGAGAAAGTTAAAAGCCAACAACTGAATATAATTGGAATCTAGTGTGAAATCTGAATGTGAAAAAAGACTAGCAGGAGCAGACTTTACCACTTTTTCCTACTGGATAATGCAGACAAATAAGTGGTCGGGTTGTCGACGCCCTCCAAAAATAAATACTGATTCACCTAAACTAACTTGTAGAAATAGTGAAACCAGGTCGAATCCCAAGAGAACTATGATGATTAATTTTTCGATTTTGAAAATAAAAGTATAAAGTAAATGGGGGGTTTTGAATCTTTGGATTAAAACTAAAAGTAAAATAACCAGAAATTAGCAGAAAGCAAAAATATTGAATTAAATGAAAATCAATCTTACCAAACTTCCAATTCAAAGGCGTAAATCTCATCCAATTGCAACTTTAATCATAGGCTTAAAGATTAATTTCTCAATCCAAGAACTTAGTCTACTTAATCGGAAAAGCCGTAGAAAGCAATAATTCTCCTAATGTAATTGACTCAAACAAAGCATTTAAAATCAAATCTTACTATAGATTTAACTGGGCACAATAGCGTTCCATATCATTTCAATGATAGCATTAAGAGTTAATGAGAATGACTAAGACAAAAATTAATTGATCGAGATAGCTACAAATCAATTAACTTTGCATCTTAATTTCCCTAGAATCTATTATGCAAGCTATGTAAATCAGAAAGCCGAATTCACACACACATAAACCAATTCCTTGCTACTAAAATCAATCATTCATGACAATTACGGATCACAAACTCATGGATAGCAATAGAAAAATCAATATTGAATTAAGGCGTCAAGTTAATCAATACAAATAATTCATAGAAAATAAGAACAAGAAAATAAGAATTACTTAGATTGAAGAAATCCTTGTTGAGTTCAAAGCCTCACAAAATTACAATTGGAATCGAATCACCCTTGAATCGGAATTAGAAACTTAGCCGCTCATGCTAAACATCAAAAACATTGTAAAAGAGAAGAAGAAAATAAAACTCAAGAACTCAGGAAAAATAATAAAACCAAGCCGCTGTCCCCTCCTTAGAGTCTCAAAATGCCTCTTTTATATCCTAGAAGGAAGAGTTTAACCCTAACCTTACTTCCTCCTCATTGCCGAAATAAAAACTTCTTATTCAAGAATCTCAGGAGTCCTTGCGTGTCTTGGAGAATCGATTCACTCGGTGGAGTATTTGTTCAATCGGTGGAGTGTGTTGCTTAATTGGTGGAGCAATCCTTCACTCGGTAGAGTAGCTTCTTCACTCGATGGAGCAAGGCAAGCTTCTTCTTGTTCTTCACTCGGTAGAGTAGTCTTTTACTCTACCTAGTGCCTTGGCACTCCACGGAGTGGATTTACACTCCACGAAGTGTCAAGCCTCTGCCTAAAACGTGAGAAAACAACTCTATGCCAAGCCATCTCAAAGCCAAACTTTCCCTCAAGTCCTTCTACTTTCTTTCCTTCTTTCAATTAAGTCCTAAAAACACCAAAAAAAACTTAATTAGACAATTAAAACATCAATTGAAGATACTAACTATTAAAACAACTAAATTAACATAAAACTATCCTAAAAATATAGTAAAAACACATTAAAATCATAGATAAATTCACATTTATCAAATACCCCATACTTAGCTTTTGCTCGTCCCCGAGCAAATTTGAACAAACCAACTTCTCAGAATAATCAAACTCAAAACTAGATTTAAACAATTCAAGATTAAATTCAACATTTAACAGGAGCACTTAATAAAATCATGGCTAAAACAAACTCAAACAAGGAGATAAGAATCAGTTTCCATGTGTGAAAGACCAAAACAATTTAGACAATTTTCAAAAACAAAACCCCAATGCATCTCATAGTCAAGCTTAAGAATTGAAGTATACTAAGTACACTTAAGGTTTCGCACTTGAAACTCTAGAAACACTATAGGCCTCTCCTTTAGTACCGGAACCCGAAGGTCATCTCCGCTAAACAACTCAAAGCAAAACATAGAATCACTTAGGTCTTAATTGGGTTGTAATGAGGTTTAAGGTATTGGCTATTAAAGAATGGTCAAAAGATAATCAAAAAGAATTAGCAACTCTTTACTTGAATAAATCATATATCTACCTTTTCAAACTAATAAGCACAATTCCCTTGTCAAGCTTGCTTATTGACATTTTTAAGCATTGAACAAACCCAAAATAGAAGTAATAAGACTGAAATCCCTCTTTTTTTTTATCTATGAGAAGTCCCAATTTCTTTGCCTTTTTAACTACCCCACACTTAAAATTTTGCCATATGCTAGCTTTAATTTTTTTTTTCTTCTTTTTTTTCTTTTAGCTTCTTTTGCTGGCAAACCACATAAACAGGGGTTAAACAAGGATATTTATACAAGCACTTGACTTCACCACACAATTCTTGCCCTAAATGATGCAATCATTCTCATTACACTTAATTTAAGTGCCCAATAAATGTAAACCTATCCAAATCTAGAGTGGCCAATTCTAGAGGGTAGATAAAAGCTTTTAGGCTATATGGTTTATGATGAGTGTAATAAAAACAATAAACATGGTACGCTTTAAGCATACCTCATTAAGCTCAAGTTGGCTAACAAAGGTTATTCATATTAAAAGGGTAGGAAAACAGTCTTTTTATTAGCTCAACAAGAAAAAAAAATCTGCCTAGATCACTTTCTAAGTTGCTTGAGTTGCTTTTATGCTTCGAAGGGTGATGAGGAAGGTTCTAATGTCCTAAAATTCCTGCTCAACTATTTTAATGCACTGGTTTTTCTAAAGTTTAAAAATTGGTATTTTATGCATTAAATGTGCGGAAACTAATAATTATAAACCAAGCTGAGTAATAGATTAGCTCAAAATTTCAGTGAACAACCTACTTGCCTTACTGCTAAATCATAATTTTGATTATTGCACAATCTAAATTTAAGTTCAATTTGTTCAAATTCTGAGAAGAACTGGGGCAAACTAAGCTTAATGTAAGCTAAGTGATACATGCTAATTAACTATGTATTCAAAGGACAAAAACAACTAAGTAACCAAGAACTAGCAACTATTCATATCATCACTGAGTTAGTTACAGCACCAAGTTGCTCCTAACATTACTATTACACACTAAAAATAAAAACAAAACAACATAAAACAACAAAACATAAGTGTTTTCATGATATAAAGAAAAGGAAAAGTAGACTTCCTGGATTTTTTTGCAACATTCTAGAGCTTAGAGAAGCGCTACCCCCCTCACAAAAGGTGTTGTTGTCCTCAGCACGCAAACATGATTCACTCGGATGGCGGAGGTGGTGGTGATGGAAAGCTTCCAATTACATGCACCTAACTCAATTACAAGCATAATTACCTCAAATCATATCAAGAACAATGCAAAATCTCATTTCAAAATAAGTACGAATGCACAAATTCTGGGGAATAGATTAAGAACCTATCAAAGAAATTAAACAATTCAAAGGTACAAAGGAACTTACTTGAGTGTTGAGTGAATTTAGAAGGAAGATCTAGTAAGCAAAAGACTCGCTCGGTGGAGTAGAAATGAGAGAACCCGAGTAAATACACAGCAACCGGGAAAACTTAGCAAATAAAAGTGAGTGTGTGTGAAAAAGTGAAGAGAGGGGCCTTTAAAGTTGTGGTCGGGCTCGTTGGATGAGGGACACTCGGTGGAGTGTCCTCACACTCTACCGAGTATCACCTCATGGAAAACCCAAGCAAAAACTCGATTTATTTTTTTTTATTTTTTTTAATAAAACTGCCACACTCCGTAGAGTAAGAAGACACTCTACCGAGTGTGATTCCACTCGGTGGAGTGTGATTCTTACTCCACAGAGTGGTCACACTCTGGACAAATCAACACGAATTTGATGATTTTTTTTTGTTTAATAATATTTCACCTAAACCTTACTAAAGATCATTCCCTTAGAAACACTTGAGACACCTAAAAATTTAAGACGAACTCTAAATGACAAGAATTTTTAAATGACACAATTAAATCTATTGTGAAAATTAAAACCTATTACGAGAAAAAAAAAGGGTAGAGAAATAGTTCTGAGTTTTTGTTAGTCCTCAGCTCGACTTTTAGGACCGTCTTACTTTTTAAAAAGTATCAGAGTATCGAGGATCATTCAAATGTGTGCTAATGACACATTGAACAAATTCTCCCTCGCGAAAAATCTTCAAGTGATGGCCATTGACTTTAAGAACTTGACCGGTATCCAAGCTTTTAATTTCCACTGCACCATAGGAAAACACATTAGTAACAACAAATGGGCCAATCCAGCGAGAACGAAACTTACCAGGCATAAGCTTCAAACGAGAATTGTATAACACCTTTTGACCAATCTCAAATTGTTTCCTAATAACACTTCCTTGGGCAAGAACATCCTGCACAACAGAATCAATTACATCAATCTGACAAAGAGAATGCACATCATTAGGGTATTTCATAGCATCAAAAATATTAAACTTAACAATCTCTCCATCAAATTCAACAGAAAGAGTACCCTCATCTACATCAATTTTTGTCTTTGCCGTTTTCATGAAAGGTCTTCCCAACAAAATCGAAGCCGATTTCGAAGAGGGATTACCTTCCATCTCTAAAATGTAAAAGTCTACAGGAAATATAAGCTCATTGACTTTCACCAAAACATCCTCAACAATTCCTAGGGGGTGAATATAAGAATGGTTGGCCAATTGAATAACTACACCAGTCTTTTGCAAGTTATTTAAGTTTAATTCTTGGTAAACAGAAAGTGGCATTACATTAATTGAAGCTCCTAAGTCTAACATAGCATGCTCAACTTTCTTTTTACCAATCACAGATGGTAATGAAAACATACCTGGGTCTTTGCATTTTTCTGGCATATTTCTTTGCAAAATTGCGGACACATTCTTACTTACCTCAACCTTCCCTTTTTCTTTCATTTTTCTCTTATTGGTACATAGCTCCTTCAAGAACTTTGCATATTTCGGAATTTGCTTAACAGCATCCAACAAAGGAATGTTGATTTGGACTCTCCTAAATGTATCCAAGATCTCTTTTTCTTGCTCATCTTCCTTTGGTTTAGCTAACCTGCTAGGAAATGGAGGGATAGGAGTGTGAGAGGAAAGAGATAAATGTGGGTCGAATGTTACCTTACGCTTTGTCCTAGGGAGAGCTTCTTCTTCATCATCTTCTTTGCCTATGTCAGCTTCTTTTGATGGAGTGGATCCTGAAGGAATTTCTTTCCCACTTCTTAGTGAGATCGCACTGCAATTCTCCTTTGGATTCACTTCTGGTTGTGAAGGTAACTTCCCAGAATTTTGAGCTTCCAATTTACTAACTGAAGTGGCCAATTGAGTAATTTGGTTGCCTAAATTCTAAATACTTATCCTTGTCTCCTGAATGTTGGCTCTTGTTTCCTGTTGAAATTGAAGAGTATTATTAGCAAGATTTTTAACAATATCTTCCAAAGACATACCTGAAGTTGGAGCTTGAGTTTGCATGAGAATTGGAGGTGGTCTATTGAAATTTTGAGGGGGTGGCCTTTGTTGTCCTCCTTGATTTCCATAGCTAAAATTGGGATGATCCCTCCATCCAGGATTGTAATGATTAGAATAGGGATCATACTTCCTTTGAGGTAGACCAGGAAATCCTCCTACAGCATTGGCTTCTTGTATGGAGTCTTGTTGTAATGTAGGGCACATATCAGTAGAATGCCCTTGAAGTGAGCATATTCCACATGCTTTTGCTGTTTGCAGTTGCCCTACAGCCATTTGACGAACTAAAGCAGTTAAATCAGAAAGTTGACTTTTAAGTTCACTTACCTCATTGACTTGCTTGGTAGATCCTCCACTTCTTGTACCGAATTGCTGGGAATTTTCAGCCATGTTAGAAATCAATAATTTGGCTTCTTGAGGTGTCTTGTTCACTAAGGCTCCACCACTTGCTGCATCGATCATACTCCTATCCATTGGTAGTAATCCCTCATAAAAATATTGAATCAGGAGTTGGTCAGAAATCTGATGGTGGGGAAAACTAGCGCACAGCCTCTTGAACCTTTCCCAGTATTCGTACAATGTTTCTCCTGTGATCTGTGTAATGCCATAAATCTCTTTTCTAATGTTGGCAGCTCGTGATGCAGGAAAAAATTTCTCCAGGAATAACCTTTTCATCTCACTCCATGTAGTGATTGAACCCGACGGAAGATAATAGAGCCAGTCTTTAGCTTGATCCTTCAAAGAGAAAGGAAAAGCTCTAAGGTTGATTTGCTCCTCAGTCACGCCCTGCGGTTTCATTCCAGAGGAGACAATGTGAAATTCCTTCAAATGTTTATGGGGATCTTCACCTGCATAGCCACAAAAAGAAGGAAGTAAATGAATCAAACCAGATTTTAATTCAAAATCATTTGCAAGGTTAGGAAAAGTTATGCATAAAGGTTGTTGATTCAAATTTGGTGCAGCTAGCTCCTTGAGAGTTCTGTCAGCCATCTTTTCTTTAAATTCTTCAAATATCGAAATTCCACCAATTGTCGATTTTATCTCCAATTCTTCTTTAAGGCATCTCTTCCTTAATCTAGTTTCTTTTCTCAATCGACGCGTTGTCTTCTCAATTTCAGGATTATAATGCAAATCAAAGATTTGAGAAGAACGAGTCATAAACAAAAACAGATAAATAAAACAATGAGAAACTAAAAATATAGTTCCCCGGCAACGGCGCCAAATTTTGGTCGGGTTGTCGACGCCCTCCAAAAATAAATACTGATTTACCTAAACTAACTTGTAGAAATAGTGGAACCAGATCAAATCCCAAGAGAACTATGATGATTAATTTCTCGATTTTGAAAACAAAAGTATAAAGTAAATGGGGGGTTTTGAATCTTTGGATTAAAACTAAAAGTAAAATAACCAGAAATTAACAGAAAGCAAAAATATTGAATTAAATAAAAATCAATCTTACCAAACTTCCAATTCAAAGGCGTAAATCTCATCCAATTGCAACTTTAATCATAGGCTTAAAGATTAATTTCTCAATCCAAGAACTTAGTCTACTTAATCGGAAAAGCCGTAGAAAGCAATAATTCTCCTAATGTAATTGACTCAAACAAAGCATTTAAAATCAAATCTTACCATAGATTTAACTGGGCACTATAGCGTTCCATATTATTTCAATGATAGCATTAAGAGTTAATGAGAATGACTAAGACAAAAATTAATTGATCGAGATAGCTACAAATCAATTAACTTTGCATCTTAATTTCCCTAGAATCTATTATGCAAGCTATGTAAATTGGAAAGCCGAATTCACACCACATAAACCAATTCCTTGCTACTAAAATCAATCATTCATGACAATTACGGATCACAAACTCATGGATAGCAATAGAAAAATCAATATTGAATTAAGGCGTCAAGTTAATCAATACAAATAATTCATAGAAAATAAGAACAAGAAAATAAGAATTACTTAGATTGAAAAAATCCTTGTTGAGTTCAAAGCCTCACAAAATTACAATTGGAATCGAATCACCCTTGAATCGGAATTAGAAACTTAGCCGCTCATGCTAAACATCAAAAACATTGTAAAAGAGAAGAAGAAAATAAAACTCAAGAACTCAGGAAAAATAATAAAACCAAGCCGCCGTCCCCTCCTTAGAGTCTCAAAATGCCTCTTTTATATCCTAGAAGGAAGAGTTTAACCCTAACCTTACTTCCTCCTCATTGCCGAAATAAAAACTTCTTATTCAAGAATCTCAAGAGTCCTTGCGTGTCTTGGAGAATCGATTCACTCGGTGGAGTATTTGTTCAATCGGTGGAGTGTGTTGCTTAATTGGTGGAGCAATCCTTCACTCGGTAGAGTAGCTTCTTCACTCGATGGAGCAAGGCAAGCTTCTTCTTGTTCTTCACTCGGTAGAGTAGTCTTTTACTCTACCTAGTGCCTTGGCACTCCACGGAGTGGATTTACACTCCACGAAGTGTCAAGCCTCTGCCTAAAACGTGAGAAAACAACTCTATGCCAAGCCATCTCAAAGCCAAACTTTCCCTCAAGTCCTTCTACTTTCTTTCCTTCTTTCAATTAAGTCCTAAAAACACCAAAAAAAACTTAATTAGACAATTAAAACATCAATTGAAGATACTAACTATTAAAACAACTAAATTAACATAAAACTATCCTAAAAATATAGTAAAAACACATTAAAATCATAGATAAATTAACATTTATCAATAAGCATTTTTGTTCCTTCTACTTGAAAAAAAGAATGCATTTTTTCTTTCTGATGCTTTAAAAGTCCCTTTCCAATTAAATTAATCAAAGTGTTTAATAAAGAAAAAAGGGAAAAAGAGAAACAACCTATTATTTAATTATCTATTTGTCGGGTTTCTCTTTATGCAAGACATGGAAATATTCTTTTTTAATCGAAATCTGACTTAATTTAAAGAAGAAGAAGAAGAAGAAGATGATGATGATAAAGAAGAAGAAGAAGTTGACAACCTGAATTGAATTTCTTCTTGAGTACAAAAAATGAAAAAATTTAGGAAGCTATCAATAAGCAGAAGAAGATGACAGATTCTGAATTTGGAATTTCACATAATAAACACAACAATCATGAAAAATGCTCAACTTAAACGTAGTAGATAAGCCAAGAGGAAATTTATTAAAAGATGGCTAACAAAAGGCCAACTAAAGCAGCAGAACAACAGAGATCCAGTAAATCTATCCACGAAGACAGTAGATAAAAAAAAAAAACCCAAAACAACAGAACAAAACCAAAAAAAAATAAAGCAGCTCCATTGGCTAATTCAGAATGATATTGAAGTTTTAAGCAAAGCCAGTTATAAAATATTATAAATTTCACATAACAATAAACATCAAGAATGAACCAAGCAATGGAATAAAAAAATCAAAACTTACTTCAATTTGTCCTTGAGAAACTATATATTGCCAAAGGAATTTGTAAAATGTAAAGTAATAGAGTAGCTATTTATTTCCAATTTTAGAACCAATAAACAAAAGATATCATTAACTGAAAAAGGAATTCCCAATAGCTAACAACAATGTAAAAAAAATTCACATAAGAAAATTCAAAACTAGGAAATAAAATCTGCAGACACTTACAATATTACAATAGCTTTTCTAGTTGACAGTGCCTTGAAACTAAGATGCAGCCAAAATAAACTATCAACTATTAAACCATTAGGATTCAAAATAAACTAAGATGCTGGCAAGATTGATGCTGATTTAACTTTGGCCTATAGTTACTCCCACGATGATCCCACCAAATCTTTTCAAACCAGGCCACTTCGATTTTAAAATAAAAACATCCATATATATATATATATATATATATATATACACACACACACACACAAACACACATTCAAATTAAAAAAATTATAAATCCAAATAAAGGCACTTTTGCGTACATAAACTGCTAATAGCCAAAAATCAACTTTTTTTTCTTTTTTTGATAAACCAGATTTGCATTAATCACAGTCAAGACAAATACAAAACAGAGGAAGACAACAGCCTTACTCAACTTAAACCGTTCTCAAACCAAGGAAAAAAAACCAAAAATAAAGAAAGAACAAAACCAGTTACATCAGCTCAAAATTATAAGAGAAAAAAGACACATTCTTCTCATCTTCAGCCCTAGGAAAAAAAACAGAGCCTCCGCAATATAAGCAAAATTAAGAAAGCCAAAACCCCCCAACACAGTGGCGAAGCCACATTGAGAGGAAGGGGGGCAATTGCCCCCCTTAATTTTTGAAAAACTTTTTATTATATATATATATTAGATAAACAATTTTGACTCCCTTAAAATTTTTTTTTTTACCTTTTTTCTTTAACTTATTTCTTATATTTTTTATCAATGAAAAGCTTGATGTTTTTTTTTCAAACACTACTTATATTTTTTCCTTTCTTGAATATAAATCCTGGCTTCTCCACTACCCCAACATCTACAGTATCAGACAGGAACAGGGCCCAAAACGGTCTTCATATTTAAAACCATCACTGCCAAAAATCAACTTAACTTTTAATATTAATAATAATTTCCTTCAAAAGCTTTTAAGAATTATAGTAATGTACAAAGATTATGAAGCCCAAAATATAGATTTCCTAGGGAAAACAAAAAAACAACAGCGCAAAAGAAAATTAAAATTTCGTATACTATAACTTAGCCACTTCAATCACGCAGCCCCAATTACCATACCTTTTCCTCTTTTACTCACAAATCAAAACATGCATGCAAACTATTAATACAAAAACAACATGAATCTTGATGATGATTATTTTGCTACAACAAATGCAATGCATCAGAGATAATTGAGTAAGAAAAATCATTTCTGAAGAAAGAAATTCGCCTAAAATTGCAGATTAAGCAAAAATTTATTTTGATTTAGCCACCACAATCAGTTCAAACAATCAGAAGTAAAACAAATGAAGAAAACAAGTCTACCCATCCACGGAGCAGAAGCAAAAATGAAGGGATTCGGGAAGCTAACCTGGTCTGGCTCCTCCTCCTTCAATCGTTCCCTTAACAGATGAAGAAAATTGCATTCATTAAACACAAGTGCGAGTGCAACTTGCGGCCAGTGAAGATAGATCGTTGGTCGGCGACTTGCTGCTTTGACAATCGGAGGGAGGGGGTGAGACAGCGATATAACAGTGGAGAAAAAATAGGGTTAGGTCAAATGAAAGGTTTGTCTATAAAGGGGTATACTCGATACAGATAGGGGTAGGTTTAAAGAAGTATAAAGCGACGTAGTTTAATGGACCTTAAAAATTTTCAGTAGGGAAAATAGCAACCGAAACCTATAGCAATTGAAAAAATATTTGATTGCTAAAATAGCAATAGAAAAAATATTCGGTTTCTATTTAGGAGAACCTTAAAAATTTTCGGTAGAGAAAATAGCAATCGAATATTATTTCGTTGCTAAAATAGCAACCGAATCTATTTTTTGTTGCTATTTTAGCAACGGAATAGATTTCGGTTGCTATTTTCACTATTGAAAATTTTTAAAGTCCCCTAAATAGCAACCAAATAGTTTTTTATTGCTATTTTAGCAACGAAAATTAATTTGGTTGCTAAAATAGCAACGAAAAAAAATATTTGGTTGCTATTTAGGAGATTCTTAAAAATTTTCAGTAGGAAAAATAGCAACCGAATATTATTTCGTTTCTAAAATAGCAACCGAATCCATTTTCCGTTGCTATTTTAGCAACGGAATAGGTTTCGGTTGCTATTTTCACTATTGAAAAATTTTAAGGTCCCCTTAATAGCAATCAAATTTTTTTGTTGCTATTTTTGCAACCGAATTAATTTCTGTAGCTAAAATAGCAACGAAAAAAATATTCGTTTGCTATTTAGGGGATCTTAAAAATTTTCAATAGTGAAAATAGCAACCGAAACTAGCAACGGAAAATAAATTCGGTTGTTATTTTAGCAACGGAATAATATTCGGTTGTTATTTTAGGAAACTTTAAAATTTTTAGTAGCAAAAATAGCAACGAAAAACAAATTCCGTTGCTATTTTTAGCAACAGAATAGGTTTCCGTTGCTATTTTCCTACTAAAAATTTTTGCATGATCTGTTGGCGCCTTATTTAGCTACGGAATAAGAGTTCCGTTGCTAAATTTTGGTGCTAAAACTTCCCTCCATATTTAGCAATGAAAAATAACCATATTTATTTTTGTTGCTAAATAGAAAAATTTTAACTAAATTTAGCAACGAAAGTTATTCTGTTGCTATTTTTTCATTGCTATTTTAATATTTTTTTTTGTAGTGGGTCCAGTCCCAGTGGTTAATTTGGATTTCATATGTTGATTCTCCTCAACAACCTTGTTATTTTTTTCATCAAGCATCCTGTTGCAGCTGTCCTCCACTTCTACAGCATAGTACTGTTCACCTGTAGGTTTTTGTGCAATTTGTTTATGCTTAATAAAAGCATTTGATTCTCTACTAAACTTCTTAAACTTGGGTTGATATGCTCCATTTATGTCAATTTCAAGTTGCAGCTTGATCTTATGAGGACCATACGACTCCCTAGACTTTGGCACTTGACCATACGACTCCTCATCATTAACATAAATTTCTGGAAAAAAATAGTTACCTGATTCATCAATCCAAGCAATTGGTTGCTGCAAAACTGCACTCATTTTTTGCTGGAACATATGTAAGAAATCCAGAACAAAGCGAGAAAATTACCACTGGTGTAGTGTGTGTGTGTGTGTAGCATTGCTTTCACTAACCATAGATCAAAAACAAGATACTGAAGGAAAAATATAGCAACAAGACAAGATTCAATTCCATAAAAACAACTTGAACAATTTTGCTAAATACTTCTGGAAACTAGGTAACAGTCCCTGTTCCTTGATAATTGATAATTTATAATTTAATTGTTCATCCAACATTAACAAATTACAGTTTATTTTTCTATTTACCCGATAGAAGATGAGTTTATTTTTCAAATAAAAACAACAACTATGATCTAAGTTGTGCACAAAGAATAATAAATACAAACACACACATATAGAAAAGTTTATATATTTAATAAAACTAATCATGAATTATGCTGGTTTTGGACCACAAAAGCACCAATTTTACCTTTTGTACATGTTAAGTAAGAACAGAAATTGGTTGATCAGTGTCATCTGTTCTGGTTTCCCCCACAATAGCTATGACCATTGCTGTTGTAATTTCAGAAGGCCTAAATTCCAAGAAGTCAATCCTTGTATTCAATTCCCACCCACCAAAACATTAGCTTAATTATTTCAATCACATCTGACACAACTGTAGAGTGATATTATTATAATTATCATAATTGCTAATTCTAGTACATTGGCAAAAACGTTTACGAGAATAGTGAGAGAAAAAAGACCTCTAATTGTGGTTAATATGAGCTGGATTGATTTCAAGATTAAAGATCTAGGTGGGGTTTCATTATTATTGATCTTGTAAAGAAATTGGTCTATGAAGGAGAAGGGTGTAATTGCTTGCATTCTCCAACTCAAGGTGCTGAGTACTAGAAGCTCCATTCTTTGGATAGTTCTGGCTTCAAATACAAATTTAGATTCACCCACCTGTTAAAAATATATCCGGATAGTTAAAAGCTAATTACATTAAAATGGAAATGCAAACATATATTTCTGATGGAATTTTTACCTATAAGTCTAAGGAAAGCAAAACTTCAATCTCCTCCATTTTAGCTGCAAGAGATAAACATGCTAAAACCAATAACTGCATCATCCAAGCTTTGCCCTTCTGCAGATGCATCATCAGATAAAATTTTTTTCAATGAATCATAAGAAAGAGATCAGATAAAATTTTTGTTCAATTTATAGTGGCATCCTAGAATTTATTAAAAATTCACGCTTGACCAAACCAAATATATCAATAAAATTCAGCAATTATAAGTTTAACAAGCATTACAAACAATTTCCTCAAACTTAATCAGACACATATTGCAACTAAAACAGATGAACATACACAGTTTACTGCTCAAGGTGAA
The DNA here is from genome assembly GCA_037975025.1 of Excoecaria agallocha. NCBI lineage: Eukaryota > Viridiplantae > Streptophyta > Magnoliopsida > Malpighiales > Euphorbiaceae > Excoecaria > Excoecaria agallocha. Next base: position 49,575,892 of record CM075815.1, read on the forward strand.
TAGGATTCATAGTTTAAGACACACACACATTTCTTAAGAAAATGTCAATAAGCAAATCAATCAAAACTCATTACTTTACCAAATAAAAATATTGCAACTAAACCCAAGGCTAGGGGTACGATTACCTGTAATTTCATGAACATGGTTCCGTCCAACAGGAAGAGCTAGGGGTAGGGTTACCTGCAATGTCATAAACAAGGTTCTGTTCAACAATAAATTTCTATACACCTCGAATAATGCATAAACAGCTATTGAAACATCACATACCTTTGTTTCTTTTCTTCTTTGGAAATTTTAACAAACAACAAAGAGAAAAACACAAGAGTCTTTATTTTTTGACTTTTTTAGAAGAAAAATAAACAGAGATTATAATTAACAAGTTCAAGCTTCCAACAAGATACAGAAAAGCGAAGTCCACTAACCCTAAGCTAAAAAAAATGGAATCCAAAAAGAAACAGCAAGGCAAAGGGACGAGCTAGTGATGGAGGAAGGGTATAGTCATAGGGAAAGGGAAAGGGAAGCGAGGTAGAGGGAGAGAGCGAGCCAAAAGGAAAGAGGTAGACGGGGAGGGCAAGGGAGAGAAATAAAAGGTTGTATTTATACCCAGGGCAAACTCAGCAATACCAACAAAATAATAATATGGTAGCTATTTTAGCAACATAAAACAAATACCGTTGGTATTTTGGTCAAAAATACCAACGAAAATCATTTTTGTTTCTAAAATTGCAATCGAATTTTAAAATAGCAACGGAATTTCAGTCCGTTGCAATTTTTGGTCCCAAATCTGCTTGGGTCCAAAAATACCAATGAAAAATTTTGCAATTGCTAAAATTGCAACCGAATACAAATTTCGTTGCTATTTTAGTAACAAAATAGTAATTTCATTGGTATTTTTGAACCCAAAATTATTTCACATGTACCGAAAAATAGCAATGGAACCTAATTTTTGTTGCTAAAATTGCAACCGAATTTATAATCTATTGCTATTTTAGCAACAGAATTCAATTCTGTTGCTATTTTTGGAAGAAAAGTTAGTACACCTCCTTCGGCACCAAAAATACCAACGGAACATATTTTTCGTTGCTAAAGTTGCAACCGAATTTGAATTATGTTGCTACTTTAGAATTGACTTTTTGAAAGTTGTATATTTAGCAACGAAAATTATATTTCGTTGCTATATTAGCAACGGAAGAAATTTTTCGTTGCCATATTAGCAATGGAATTTTTTTCGTTGCTATTTTTTGTTCCAAAAATTATTTGTCAAATGTTGGCGCTTTTTTTAGCAACGATTTAGGTATTCCCTTGCTAAATTTTGGCGCTAAAAATTTCCTCCACTTTTAGCAACGAAAAATAACCAAAAATTTTTCCATTACTAAATATTTAAAGTTTACCCAAATTTAGCAACATAATATACTTTCATTGCTAAATAGCAACGAAATTCCATTTTTGTTGCTAATTTAGCAACAAAATCCATTCCGTTGCTATTTTTAGATTTTCTTATAGTGGGTATGGTAGACTTCCCATGTTGGCCGAAATGTACCCTAAAGAGAAATAGTATTTAATTCGTGTATTTTGATGAAATTAAGCCTTAAAATGATAACAGAGATAAAATATCATGTCCATGAATTTTTATAGAATTTATAAAAATTATTTGAATATTTTGATAAAGAATTTTGGTTATGTATAAGGTAAAAATGTTGAGTTAATGTGAATTAATTCATAATTTGATGAGAAAATAATGAATTATTGTGAAATAATTTACAGACTGTGTAAAAGAGACTGAAATGACTAAATGATAATTGACTTCATTGAAAAAGTAATTAAAAGTGTGAAAATTTTGTAATTTCATCAATTTATGCCCTTAGAAATAGTTAGGTAGAAAAAAATCTAACTCAGGATATAATTGGCTGGTCATAGAAATATATGTACCGCGGTGTAAGTCATGGTGACTTGCTTTGCTATGGTAGGATCACTGATCTCCATACTATCTGTCCATTCTGTTATTTGTTATGTGAAAAATGATCCTTCAAGGTTATTTCTGGGTCATTTCTCAATCTGTATGTGGTCCTGTGGGATTCACATCCTGTATATCCAATCTGAGAGTTTTTACCGGGATTGTACTAGGGGCATTATGAAAAGAATAAGTTAAAAGTGTGAAAAGAAAGCTAAAAATGAAGTTTAAGGTGAAAAATGACCTAATTAAAAGAAATAAAAAGTTTAGGGGTAAAACAGTAATTTTACCAAAACATGCACTTAACAAATACAAATGATTAAGAAATGACTACGAAGGGTAAAATGGTAATTTGGTGTTCCAACAGTGCAAAAATGAAGCTTTGTATAACATAGGGACCAAAAGTGTAATTTTGTATGAAAATGTTAAATTAAGTGTTAATTGGTAAATTGTATGCAAAATTATAGGTTAGAAATAAAAATAAATGAGAATAATGGCAATTTTGTAAATATTAAGTAAAAAGGGTAATTTTGAAAATAAATGAAATTTAAAGGACTAAATTGAAAGGTTATTTAAAGTTATGGTATTAATAAAAAATGTGAACAATAATTGCATAATTGTAATTATATTGGTAGTTTATTAATTTAATTGTTGCATAATTAGAATAATTATGTAAAGGAAAATATTATGATTGTTAGTCACTATTGAACATATTTAATGCTCAGTACGTAGAGTTTACTGCATGCAGATACTGAAGGTCGGGAGCAATAGTACACTTAAGCAAGAAGTTTTTTTTTAAGGGAGTATAACTGCATGCAGATACTGAAGGTCGAGAGCAATAGTACACTTAAGCAAGAATTTTTTTTTTTTTGAAAGGAGTATAATTTTGTATTGTATTAGTATGTATATATAAGTGATAAAGATTGTAGTAGAGTAGCGAAGAATTATTTATCAAGATTGTGTAATGTTATATGTGTATGTATGGATATAGATATGTGGAATGGGATGCATATATATGATTATTTGAACTGTTGTGCCTCTGAGAGACTGTAAAAAATTGTCTGCTTTTCAGGGGGCTAATTAAGTTTATAGCCATTATATTGTTGGATTTTTGTAAAATGAATAGTGACATTGAACAGTTATAGGTCAGTGGCAAATTTAACTTGGGAATTATGTATAGTAATTAAGAATTCGAAAAAAAAAGTTATATGGTTTAAAAAAAATCCAGCTTATTGCACTGAATCATTAGGTCTGTGTAGTATGGGTGTTACATAATCCTTTACATCTCAACCTTAAACATATGTTATCAACTCAAAATACATTCCATCACACATTTTATCCACATTTCCTCAAATTAAATTTACATGCAATATGAGTAAAGATCCCTAACCTTTAATAGAACACCAAATCTTTCATCAAGACTTATTTTTCTTGACTTCTTCTTTCTCTTTACTTGCTATGGCATTTCTTGATGATTTCTCATCACCGACCCTCATATGTAACTTTCAGCAACTCAAAAGTGTTTTAAAAAGTTAAGAGGCCAAATTTATCACAAAAGAGAATAGAGGAATTAATGGATTTTCAAGAGAGAGAATAGGGATAATCATTTCTTTTTTTTTTCTTTCTCTTTTTTCTTGCAAATTTCATCATCCCCCTCTTAAGAACCAAGAAAATGTTTTTCTCTTCAACATGTAAGGGTTCTAGCACTTATATAGAATAACAAAGTACCCTTATGCTCCCTCATCTATTTGCATGTTAAAAATGTGTCCACATTTGTTTATTTCTTTCCAATTTGACCCCATGATTACTTTTTTTTTCTTTAATTGCACCCAAACTTCCTCTATTTTATTGATTTGACCCACTAATACTTAATTATATTATAATAGATCACTTAACTAAATTTTTTTTTTCAATTATATACTTGTATACCAAAATTTTAATTAATTCTCTAACCCTTTGCCACATAAGACCATTAATTCTCAAGGTCTTAACTTATAATAATTTCTCTAATTAAGCTTGATTAGACATTAATAACTTGATAATACCTTTGAATTCTACTAGGACCTATTTTGGTAACTTACAGCATCAGCATAAATTATCTTTCCCTATTGTTCAACAGTATAAATTATCTTTCCCTTGTGTTCAGCTATAATAGAAAATCTTTGATTAAGGATAGAACAAAATTCATTTTGCATCATATCTCAATGACTCATTGGTTCAGGTTGAAAAAGCAATGTCACTCAATCATTATCAAATTGACTGTATTTTTTTCTGTGCATGAGGATTCCACTAGAGCACCTTCTAATGAGGCCACTGTAAAATACTTACTCATGAGTGAGGCAACATTTTCTATTCTAATTCATGCTTTCTCTTGGCTATATGGTTCGTTCGGTATATGCCTCCATAACAATAATATATTTTGGTTTAGACATTTACTTACATAATTTTAATAAAGAATGAGCTATTTTCATGGTTATTGTGTCGGCTATTAAAATTAGGTCCACTTTTCTAACACAATAAAAATAGGTGGCGAGTACTCAATATAATTGATAAGATAATGTAGGAACAAAGTTCAAAGTCTAGCGGTTTGTTAGAATGTCTCGGCTGCATACATCACTGTACTTTCACTTGACACTTATCATTAGAGGTGGCAAATGGACGGATTGAATGGGTTTGAATTGGGTCATTAATGGATGGGTCATTAATGAATTAAAAAAAATATGGGTCATTAATGGGTTGGGTCATTAATAGGTTGGATTGATTTGGATCGACTCATGCGTTTGGATCATTTAAAATATACGATACATTCATAATCTGCTAATCACTTTCCTTTCTAAGTTTTATATCTCAATTTGTTTAAATCTTAATTTTTATTATGAAAAAAAATAATTAAGTCAAGCTTAATTTGATTTTCATGAAGCAGACATAATATTTATAAAGGTATAAAAATATAATTCTAATGATTTATGAGTTAACTTTTAAAATTAAGATTAGATGAGGGAGCGTATGGTATAAGAAATGATTGCATAATTAAGAAATGTGTGCAAAAGTAACAGTGGAATTGACGTTTTGGTAGACAAAAGGGAAGGATGATTGATTTTTAAAATATATAAATATAATAACTGTCCTTGCAAAACTATGCTGATGGCTGAGTTTAATACTTAGGTTTCGTGGGTCACTATAATATACATTTACTATATAAAGAAGCTATTCTGTCCTCTCAAAAGGACACTGTCATCATTTCTTTCACGTAAATGAAAATTAATTAATTAATATGATTGAATAAATAATGTATTTTTTAAACATATTTTTCATATATATATCAGCAAAGGGAAAATAAATTTTTTGATTTCAATTAATTTAAATACAAAAATCAATTTTGAAACAAAAATACATGAAAAATTCGTTTTGTTTCAAATATTTTAAGGCTAAAACACTATTGTTCTTTTATATATTTATTTTATTCCATTTTCATGCATATTAAATTGATTTCAAAATAAATAACTATTGAATTGGGAAAAAGAAATATCAAAATTGAATTTATATTTATTGAATTGGATTTGTAAATTAGCAGCTATTAGTCATTGGATTAATCAAAATCAAAATTTTGACAATCCACATAAAATATCCATTGGATTAATACCCAATAGGTTAAAATTTTTGAATCTTGAAAACATCCATTAGATTAATATTCAATGATCCAATGGGTTAAAAAGTGAAATGAGTCAATTTTGGATTGACCCAATGAGTATTGGATTGGGTTGGGTTTGGTTGAAAAATAAAATAGATCAATTTTGTGTTAACCCAATGGGTATTTATATGGATTCGGTTGGATTTGAATCAATTTTTTTGAGTAAATTTGGGTCGATCCATGAGTTTGGGTCAATTTTGCCAGGTCTACCTATCATAATGATAAATGAAAAGTCCAATATAATCCCGTGCTTCATAGTTTTGGACTATTTACAACTAACCAATTAAGAAAGAGATCTTGGATTAAATTGGTATATTAATATTGATTGATACGAAATTTTAAAATTGGAATAAGCTCGACAGCGTATCATGAAATCTTGTGATATATATATATATCAAAACTTATCTAATTCAACAATTTTTTTTAATTTTAAAAATTAAAAAATACAATTAAATTATAATAATATGAGGAGGAATATAAATCAAAATTAAGTAGAAAATTGAACTTTTATATGTAGCATGTTCAGGATTAAATTTTGCTTCTAGTCCGAAACCTCCATCCGCATAGCACAACTTTCTTCATCCACACATGCCAATTAATTTTTGGGTCATCTTTTTTTGGTTTTAATTAAAGATATGTGAATAAATGTAAAAACCAAATTCTGTGGTTTCATGATCATAATTTTTAAGCAATGTGAGAGGGATTGCTTGCCAACCCAAATTCTTCTTCAACCATATTAAATAGCGTTCTGATCATTTCATTGTTAAGATATTCCAAAGGAAGTTGAAAGCGTTTTTGATCTTTAGAGTACACAACAAAACATCCCTTCTGTTGCGATCCATCTTATCTTCCAGAGGTTTGCAGCAAATTAATGTGATTCTTTTTCGCCTAATAGCTGCTAATTTGTGCCACTTTCTTGCCAATTTGATGAGTTTCTGGGCACTAATCATTTTTTTATTTGAGAGTCTAAAAGTAAAAGTTTGTTTAAGAGAAAAACTGAAGAAAGAGATTGAGATTCTTGAACTAGTGAGCAGTAATCTTGTGATTGGTGTGGATGGGAAGTGCATAAGCTTCAATATATAGTCACAAGTCCATACATCTGGAGATCCCACAAAGTAGGGCTACAAAGGAAGAAAAACCATTTGAGGGAGGTGGGGATGTCTAGTTATATTTGATAGTCAATATATCAAGGTAGAGCATAGAGTGTGATATATCAACATTATGCTTTTCCCAGTTTAATTAAATAGCAAAATAGATACTTAAATCTATTATCGAACGAGAGGAAAGCCATTAGGACCGTAAGAAAATGATGGTAAAATAGCTGAACAAAATGAGTAAAATTAGCAGTCTTCACCAATTGATTCAAGTTTTATTGTGAAGCCTAAACCTACGCGGCAAAAAGACAATTAAAGTTGAACCCAGTATATCAACGGGCTTGGTCTTTGGCTTTTGGTTTGCAGGAACATGCATAGTGTCCTTAAGCATTGTAAAGTTTTTTGATCCGTTTTTTCTTTCTTTATTGCCTCAAAGCATGGCGATGCGAGCAGGAGTAGGAATTTTAATCAACAATTTCTGCATTAGAATGTAAAATCTACAGCTGCTGGAACATGCATAGTATCATGAAAAATTATTTACTTACTGTTGCGTTATTTAGACATAAGTTGAGAGACCATTAGAGAAATTAACCCGTTGTAAGTGGTGTAAACCGATCATCCATTCAAGTTGTCCTTGTTACTTAAGGACTAAAAACTGTATATGGTTGATTAAAAGAGGAACAAATGACATTATTATCTCGTCAGCTGAAAGAGGATTTATCACCTTGAAGTATTTTTCTTGACAATCTCTATCAATATCTTTCCAAGGGGGAAAGAGCCTCTACCTCAAGGCATCTAGTGTCAACCATGCGAATATACTTATGAGCCCGAGACATTAGGGCGATGAAATAAACATGTGAATTTTTGGTCAAAGAGTCGCTAAAATCTTGCACCACATTAAACGTCTTCGTATATGCTCATAATGATTTGATTTTCTCCTGTATACCTTGGTACAAATCTTTTGAGACCTAGGCTGGACGATAGCACTAACAAACTTGGCAATGAAAAATTTACTGAACTGGCTGAAGTTATAAATTGTGTTGTGGAAAGTTGTGGAACCAAATTTGTGCTAACTTTGTAAGCACATGGGGAATATAGGAATGTTCAATTTCATCTATAATCACTGGACGTATGCCCAATCGCCCAAAAATAAATAGCTTATTTTTCATGACTTAAATATCACTGAACTTATCACCTTTTGTATAAAAGTTATCTTAATCGATTTTCAACGATTACTCTTGCCGGAATGCTGACATAGCATGTCACTTCATATGTCTGGACATAAGTGGCACAACCGTTAGCAACCACATCACCAGAAAAGGCCATATGTATCCTGAAATATGACGTGGTGTGTTGACGTGTCGTGTAATATGGCCTTTTTCGGTGACATGGCTATTAATGTGTCATGCCATGTGTGTTCAGACATATGACGTGACATGTCATATCAACATTCCAACAAGGATTATCACCAAAAACCGATTAAGATGACTTTTCTACAAAAACGTGATAAGTACAGTGACATTTAAGTCACGAAAAATAAGTCAGTTACTTTTTGGCGATTAGGCGTAAGTCTAGTAACCATGGGTGAAATTCACTCACATAGGAATGGTAGAGCAGATAAAGTCTTTTCGGATACTGGATTCTATATTATCCTAATAGGATGAAATAGGGTAGTTAATAAAGGGATTTGGATAGAAACTTTACTAAGCGTGATAGGTACAAGTAGGATTCGTATTTAACCTTTTGGATACCCATTACCTGAATCCTAAAATATACAATTGTTTTAATTATTTTTTTATTGGATATTGTTTTCATTATGATTGTATTTGATTTGATTTATTTTTATATTTAAATTTAATTGAATTTATGTCAACGTTTATATATATATATAGGGATAACAATGAATTTTGCCCTTAAACTTTTTTTTGGTCGGATTATAGCCCTGAACTCACTTTTTTGATTGAAATATACCCTTATTTTGGACAAAAATACATGTGGTAGACGGACTTAACGACAGCCAATGGAGATGTGACACATCAGCATCCGCGTGGCACCTTCTCTCCTAGTTAGCATCCACATGGCCACCACGAACTTAAGGGTATTTTTACACTATTTACGCAAGTTTAAGGGCGAAAAACACACTCTCTCCTCTCTCATTCTCCTCCTCCTCCTCTTCTTTAATAGTGAGACTAAACTAATAGATCTCTTACAAAAACTAATTTTTATCTTTTGTAGAGCCAAAGATAACTAGGGATTTAATGATCATATGAAGAAAATCACAAAAGAAAAGATGATTTTTACAAGAACAATGTTGTTTGGTTTGAGAGAAAATGCAAGAAAATTACAGAGAAAAATTGAAGCTAAAAGAGAAAAATCTCTTTTCTCTTATTCTTTTTCTTCCCGAAAGCTAATTTTAAATGCTTCTCTTCCTCCACAACTACTCTAATTCTTCAATTTTCAAATCCCAAATTCAATTTTCCAATCTTTTTCTCTTTGATTTTCCTTAAATTTCTCTTTTTTCTTTGCCAATTTTATTGCTTTTCTCTAACCCCATTTTTGTTCTTGAAGGAAAAGGGACAATTTTTTGGTTCCCTACTTCTTTTACAGTCAATTTCTTTACATTATTCTCTATTTTCTTGAAAATCTCATCCATAGAAAGAATGCAAGGAAATACCATTCCTTTTGATTTAACATCCAATTCTTGAAAGATAATCATACAACAATCCTACAATTGTTCTTTTAGTATCAATCCTACAATAATCAGAAAAATAGGGTCATCAATCTTGAAAAAAAAAAGATGAGAAAAAAGAAGAAGATAAGGATGAGGAGGAGGATTGCCACATCAAATTTTCTTTTTTTTTTAAATTTTTTTTATTGCTGACTAAGAAAGAGATGTTGCTAACTAGGAGATATGGTGCCACAAGGGTGCTGACATGACACGTCTCTATTGGCTGTCGTTAAGTCTATCTATCACGTATGTTTTCCGTCCAAAATAAGAGTATATTTCAATCAAAAAAGTGAGGTCAGGGGTATAATTTGACAAAAAAAAGTTTAAGGGCATTTTCACTCCGTTTTGAAAAGTCCGAGGGAAAAATTCACTGTTATCCCATATATATATATATATAAGCTGTGTATTTTATTCCAAAACTGGAAGAACCAATACCCAACAATACAAGGAAAAAGAGCAAAGCAACCAAAGCCTAAACAGACATGAAACAAGGCCTGAGCAAAACTAAAACAAGATAAATCCTGACCAATAGCAAAAACACAGGACAACCCAAAAAAAACCTTAGGAACAAATTAGCACCTAGTACAGAAAAACAGAGCAAGACAGAAAATAAAAATTGGGTGCTCAGCGCAGAGAGTAAAGTATATATATATATATATATATATATATATATATATATATATATATATATATATATATATATATATATATATATATATATATATATATGAATGGTCTAATTAATTGAATTATAAATTCACTTGTTGTATTTATTTGATTTGGTTTTTTTTTTTTGTATATTTTTGAAAGAATATTGATAAATAGTTGACAACAGGGCCTAATTTATAGTTCAGATATGATGGGCAGCAAGGCCGTTGCATTTAATCAGTTCGAAAAAAGAAATCATCATCATATGGTGCTTGGTTAGACCAGAGAGTTTCGATAATATGCAACCCAATATGTCTCATGAGACAAGGATCAGATTTTTGAAAGATAACTCTTCACTTATCTTATCTCCAAAATAGGTATATTATCCTACTTAAGGAAGATAGAGTTCATTTCGGATTAATTTCACTCATAATCACTGAACTTATACCTAATAGCGCAAAAGTAATTAAATAATTTTTCATGTTGAAATTGTTACTGAATTTATCACTATTTTGCGCAAAAGTTATCATAACCGGTTTTCAGTGAAGACGGACACTAGAATGTTGACGTGGCACGTCATGTGTGCACAAGTAGATGACATGACATGCCACGTCAGCATTCTGGCAACGGTTTTCACTGGAAACCAGTTATCATGACTTCTGCACAAAATAGTGTTAAGCTCAGTGACAATGTCGACACGAAAAATTATTTAGTTACTTTTATGTTATTAGGTTTAAGTTAAGTAACTATAGGTGATATTAACCCAAACATTTTCCAAAGATGAATCTACCATTAGTCTACTATATAAATAGGTAGAAACTCTAGAACTCATCTTTATAAATAGAGTTAGAATCAGCTATGAAAGCAAGTTTTTCCAATTTTTTTACTATCGTCAAAATTACTGACTTAACTGTCGGAATCTCCCTAGTTGGAAAATTCCGATTAATTTTGTGTGAACCTTTTCAGGTGACTTATTCGTAACAAAAAACTCGGAATTTCATAGCCAAGTCATCAATAGTTATTAGGTAATATATGGCATTAGTAATCAAATTTGGGATGGATATAGATATTATAATATTAATTTTAAATGGATAAGAGTAGAATTTGAATAGTTTAACTAATAAACGGATCTGAATATTGGTATAATAATTTTTATAGGTATCATATTCTTTACCATGAGCACTTTGCACTCTTTGCAGAGCATGACATTCTGAGTTTTGTGCACTAACATGATATGGTGAAACTAATTTAGGTAAGCGTGGGGATATTTGTTGCCATTGAACTTCAGCATAGCTTCGAGAATGGAGCTGCCAGAATTTCTTTGTACTCGTATATACGAAAAAACAAAAAAAAAATTCACTTTAGTCTTTTGCACAAAATAAAAGCCAATTTATTAAAATTGACTAGCTTGCCAACAAAGGTATGTATGTGTACAACTGATGCAACTTGTTGGACTTTCTAAAGGAAATATTTACCACGCAATCGACGAAGTAATCAAAGAAACAAAGATTTAGGACAATTATATTGATGAGGGCTTTGTTCTACAAAATAGGAGTAATTAATTACTCAAAATTAGATTAAGTGTTAACCTTAAATTCTTGGCGGCCAGAGCAATATTATTATATCCAGACTCCAGAGGCACTTATTCAGCATGAACATATCTTAATATAATGTTCAAATGTCTATAAAAATATATATTTTGGACTAATTGACTTCAATCATTCATTTATTTAATGTAGAATTAATTATCCCACATAAATATCCGCACAATTATTTCCTTTGATAAAAAATCCCACTTCCAAATAGGATAATCATGCTTAAAAAATATAATTGACTATAATAAACTTATCCTTGACGATAAGTAAAATAATCAATTTACTAATCATGAATCTTCTTAGTATGCAATTAATAATTATCACTTTACGTATACAATTTTAAAATTTGATCATCTTAAATAGATAAATTCGGTAAATTTCTGATAAATGAAATTCCGTTAGTCAAATCATTTTATGAAGAGAAAAGTGAAAAAAAAAAATGCAATGTGTATAATAGACTTATTATAAAGCGTATATGTCAGTGCTGAAGATCCTTATATAGTATTTGTCCAGGTTATATCAAATGAATTAGGCCATTAATGATAAATAGTAGTTTATAACTATAGCTCAATGGTAGAGTAACGGTTGATAGTTACTATAAATTCTTCAATGGTACTAATTATAACATTTAGATATGAGTTTGGATTAGATCCGGATTTAAAGAGTCAAACATTTTTTTTTTTTGACAAATAAAACACTTCATTATAACATTCAGATATGAGTTTGGATTAGATCCGGATTTAAAGAGTCAAATATTATTAGGCACAAACATCGATTATAGTCTACTATTATTGTTGACTCTCCAATAGATATCGATTATCCATCTTTTACTACTAATATTATCATTTTTCAGCTGCTAGAAGATATTGATATTGCATCTATTATCATTATTATTATTATTAGCAATCTGGCAAGGGTTACAGAGGTTACGTATTAACCATGGATGAGGCTATTTAATTACAAGACAGCATATACAAGAATAGTATTTTGGTCAAATATCAAATGAGCCATGCATGATCTCATGGATTTCGTAATTATCCTGTCTTCAATCACTTTCTAAACTTTGTCATTAAAAAAAAAAACCACTTTAATATATATATATAAACAATTTCTTATAACGAGGATGGAGAAAAGTGGTACTTCAAATCGATAATAAAAGTGTTGTGATAGCCATTACTACCAATTTAGATATTCATCCCGCTCATAGTCCTATTATTTTTCGTATCCAGAATCTTTTATATTGCGATTGGCAAGTTAAGGTTAATTATATTTATAAAAAAGTTAATGTTGCCGCAGATTTCTTTGCAAATTAGACTCTCAATTGGGAGTTTCGTTTTGTTTGGCATGATTTCTATCAAACTGGCTTGAGTAATATTGTAGCTGCTGATGCCATGGGAACCTTATTCCCTTAGCTGGTTCTAATGTAGTTTTTGTTCGCGTTGCTTTCTTCTTCTTCTTCTTCTTCTTCTTCTTCTTCTTCTTCTTCTTCATAATAATAATAATAATAATAACAACTCGTGCGCTTAATTTTTATACTTGTATCCGATATATGATTAATTGATTATAGCCTTTATTCTTGATAAGCTTTTTGTGCAAGCGCTTTAGCCATTATAACATAATCTTTATAAAGCATAATTAATCTATATTTAACTTTTGATTCTTGATAATAAAATAATTAAAATAACCTTTTTAAAAACTTCACATATTCACCAAATTATTAACTATAACATTTTCTTATATTTATATAATTTATTATTCTACATTCATTAAGCTTAATAATTGATAACAGAGCTTAGCTAACAGCCCAGTTCATCCATATAGCCATATTAGCCTGGCTTAATAGCTCGGTTCGTTTAGTACCATTCATAATCTGGAATGACCCCGGAATATCAAAAATAGATACCTCTTTCCTTATCCTCCTTCAAACTAGGAAAAGATGAGAATTATCCTATAAAAGAAGAGCAAGAGTTTTTCATGGAAAGGGACGCTACGAACTTGATTCCTAAACAAAGAAGAATTCCCGGCTTATAAATAGAACCAGAATCAGGTATGAAACCCAAATTTTTTCCTGTTATTTCCTTTAATCATCAAATTATTGACTTGACCGTAGAAGTCTCCCTTGTTGGAACACCCCGACCAGTTTGTGCCTTTTTCAGGTGATCGGTGACACCGGAGAACCTGTACTATCCAATCATCAATAATAATTAAAAAAAAAGACTATTAAATACCAATTGAATAAAATATGTAGCAACATATATAGACACAACTCATGATTATAGATTTTTGTATATTGAAGCATAATAATAATAATAATAATAATAATAATAATAATAATAATAATAATAATAATAATAATAATAATAATAATAATAATAATAATAATAATAAAAGGCCAACAAAGGCACATTTTAATCAGAAAAATCGAGATGAGAAAAAAGAAGCAAGATTTAATAATTTCCCTGCTTTCTAAATTATTTTCTTAATAGGATTTTTTTAATTTGAATAATAATTTCGATTTAAACAAAAGTAATTAATTTAGGAAAATAGTATTTTGAGAAAAAAAAAATCTAGATATATACATACATAAATTTCAAGTATGTGAGGGTAAAAGAAAACGTTATATGTATGTTCTTTGTAAGTCGTGCATATATTCTTTTAAAAATATAATATATTATAAACTTTTTCATCATTAATTTCTAACTTATATAATAATGTAACATAAAACTCATTATTTAATATCAATGCAAAGTTATCTATATTCATAATTATTTTAATATAATATTAATTAAAATTTAAATAAACATAAATTATACAATCCTTAATTAAAATTTAAATAACATAAATCACTTATAAATGATAATTGATTTAGTTGACTAAAATAAGTATAATAATGAGTTGTAGACTTCTTATGTTTATGAGAAAAATGAATGGTAGGGCTTAATTAGTTAAAAATATATGGTCAAGAAAAAAAAATACAAAGAAGCACATAACCAAATACGAATAACACTACAAAAAAAATTGATTTTACCGACGGAAATATATCCGTCGCTAAAAGCAGATATTACCGACGGATTAGCTACGGAATTACATATGTGTCGGTAAGTGTCGGTAAAAATTAAAAAATTGCAAAATAGCGACGTTTTAGCGACGAATAAATTCGTCGGTAAAGATATCAGTGAATTTTGTTATGTACCGACGGTACGCCGTCGGTAAATAATGGCAGCATATTTTGCACATTATGTACCGACGAAATAGCGACGGAATATGGGGAAATGGAAATATGAATGGTTGCGATGGTCATTTCTGTCGGTAATCCGTCGTTATTATTATTATATTTAATTTAATGTTTAAATTTTTTTTATTTTTTTATAAAATATTATTGTTTCAAAATAAAGCCTAGACTAGATATTTTTTCAATTTAATTATATATAATTTTTTATGTAAAATAATTAATATATTTTAGTTATACTCCTATTTTTTAATTATATATACAAAATATTTTTTGAATATTTAAATAAAAATTTGTTATATTTTGATGTGATAAGTTCGATCCATACGACTTGTATTTTTTATTATTTAAAGTTCAAATCCATTTTAAAAATATATATAGCACTGATTTATTTTTAAATATAACATAAAATATTTATTTTGGACCACATTAGGTTGAATTTTGACATATCAAATAAAATAATATAAAATTAGCTTAACGCTAATTAGGTATTTATTTTTTTGAATTATTATAAAATTAAATTTAAAAATATTAATTACGCAGTTTATAAAACTCAAATTCGAAAATATGAAACTAATTCAACCAATGAATTTTTGTTTATACTTGACTAATATTAAGAATAATTAAAAATTTAATAAAATGCATTAAAAGGTAATAACTATATAGAGATAAAACATAGAAACACACAAAATTTGAAGTGATAAAATATCCTTTATGCCTTTCCAATTTTGATTCATTAACAATGAGATTCTGCCACTACTTCCCAACTACTGTCCGGCCTTGACTTCAATTAAGTGTTAAATACTTGCTAATCTTATATTATTCCTGTTATCATAATAAAAATAACAATTATAATAGTGCTAATAATTCATATTCAAATATAGTTTTGTCTGCTACACATGTCGTATGTGCAAGGCAAAGACCCAATTGAAAGTTGACTCACTCAATTAAATTATATATATATATATATATATATATATATAATGGGGCCAGTGGAGTTAGTGGAGAAAAAAAAGTTGGGTTTTATTTTTATTAGAAAGGATAAGAATAAAAAAAGGGAAAGAAAGAAAAGATGAAGGGAGAGGAGAGAGAATCGGGTTTGAAGGGGAAAGGTGATCGGGCCGGTCAACAGGGGCAGACCACCGGCGATCTCGCTACCGGCGTTTCCCCCCTCTTCCGGCCACTGGCGGCGTCGCTCCTCCGTCACCGAGGTACTTTAATTTGTTTTGCTCCACTATCTTTCTTTCTTCTCTCTCATCGAGGCTTCTCTCTTCTTTTCCGGCGAGCGACGACGGCGGCTAAGGGCACGAACACCACCGAAGATTTCCCAACAGCGAATCGACTCTCTCTGTGCCCTTCGTTTCTTCCCACTCGCCGGCATTAGGGAGATCGAAAGTGTGGTGGTCGGTACTTTTCAGTGTGTTTTTCGGTGGATCGGGACGGCGTAAAGGCGTATGACCACCGCCGACAAGCTTGGGGTGGCGTGAACTCCATTTCGGCACTGACCGTGCATCTCCGATGAGGATTCGGCGAAGCACCAGTGACCGGTCCGGCAAGGACAGAAATAGGTAGATTGAAGCTAATTTTTGACACTATATAGGTATGGGATACTGAACTTATCTCCCTCAATTTAGTTAAATAAATTTTGAATTTTAATGAGAAATTTATTGTATGTGTAATATAAATGTTTGCCTCTGTGTGTGTAAATTGATATAAATATTTACACATGCTTCAGTTGGCCTACATCAACTGCATTGTTGCTTGTTTTTGAATAATAAGATATAGCAATCTTATTAGTGCCAATTACTCCCAGTTTGATGTATTCACTATAGAAAAGGGATAGGTTGAATTTCTATTGTGTTAAATGGGTCATGGAATTTTGAAGCTTTATTTGAATGTCATTATGATTTTGGCAATTAATATACAGTTTACATCTTGGCAATTGTTTCTTTGATATTTAGTTAAGCTCAGTTACTTGAATGCTTATCATGTTATGAGTGAATTTAAAAATATCCATCTTGATGTCTTTTGCTTGTGCATTTGGATGATCTTAGATATTTGTGCTTCATTTTCACGAAATGATTGATGATGGTTTCAAAAGTAATGCGGGGGCACTCCTTGCAAGAGACCAAAAAGGATAGACGTTTCCATGTTCACACCAAAACATAGCTAGATGGTTCAATACTTAAAGAAGTGGGATTTCTTTTGCATATGCAATTTTAATTACTTTAGCCATTTAACCCATGTACTATGATGCATTTATGTGGGCAAAAACCTTGTTGTTTGCAATTTAGTTTTTAATGACTGGGGAAGTGGATTATTTTAGATATGCATGGTTTTCTAAGGGACTGGCAACTTATTCTATGGTCAATAGAGAGTAATTACCAATTTTGATGGGAAAAAGAGCCTATTTACTTTTCTTACCTATGTAATGATGCCTCCAGATTGCCTTTGTTTCTAAATTATGTTTGATTCATTCCAAAAGGATTATGTGGTCATTGGATTTCAAAATAAGATCACACAGCAAATACATAGGCTTCATCTCCTCATTTGTTTTGTAGCCTAATTATTTGTATCCGAAAAGTTTTCGATAAGCACATGTTGCAGAAACTATGTTCACATTTTGTAGATAAATTTTACTAGAAAACTTCTATTTCCATTCCAATATCTCAATGTTAGTTTTAAAACAATTTTGAACGATATAAATCCAGGATAAATCGTCATTATGCATTCTTTTGGTACTGCTCATTCTTAAGGTAACAATGTGATTTGTGGTCTTTACTGCAGCTTTGTCCTATCATTAGCTGATGTGGACCCACACCTTATGATGGAGGGTGAAAGCTTTGTTTGGACAAGCAATGATGTCATCATTGTCCTTAAGCATCAACATGAAAAGATACCTCTGAGGTGAGTGACACACTGCGTCATATTTTCACTGGTCAAGAAACAAATTAGGAAAATCACATCCATTTATATTCCTGCTGGCAGATTTTAAAGCTAGCAATAGGATAGAGTATTATTAGATAGTGTTTAAATATGATATTATAATTTTATTGACAAAAAAAATATATTATGAAGTTTAAAATGACAGCAAGCTGTTTATTAGTGTAACAACAAGTTGTTCTTGTACGCTTATCACAAATTGAAATATTAGTCAATCACCTGGTAGCTTGCTAATACTGCCTTAAATTGACAGGAACAACTTAACATTGATGACAAATTTGTTCTTATCCTTTTTTCTGATGTTATCTTCCTATTTTGCAAAATGACATTGACTTATCTTTTGATGCTCTTTGAGAAAAAAATAAAAGAAATATAATGTTTATATAGTATTTTGTTCTTATGATGATTCAATTATGGCAATCTAATTACATATTTTACCAAAGTCAATGCTCAATATTTCTATATGTTACTCCCATTGCTTTTTATTTGTTAGGAAAACAATAAACTGAAAATACTTATGCTAGATATGAACAAGAAAGAGGAAAAATAATTCTCTATTGAAAAATATCTTTACTATTTCTATGATTGCCATTGGTTTTGCAGTTTGCTTACTTGAGAGCTCATCAGTTGACGATGATCTTGCGACCTGAAGAATGACCTTTCTACAAGACCTGAAGAACCTTTAGACTGACATGGAACAATGAGAAGATTAAAGCCTCTTATTAACGGCTAAATTGTCATTATCTTCTTTCTTAAACATGTTATATATTTTTATTATTGTCGTTCATCTTTAAATTAGAATTAAATAATTTTCACAGTATTGGTTGACATTGTGTACAATATTGATATTATTTGTACAGTAATTATAATATATATTGGTTTGTTTGGATATTAAAATTGTTAATTCATATATGTTTTTAATTTTAATTTTAATTTTTTTGTATTGAATGTATTGTGCCTATTTTTGCTTTTACGAACAAGAAATATATAATTTTAAAAAAAATTGAAAAAGAAAATAAATAATTCAATTTTACCGACGGATATATCCGTCTCTATTTTTCTAAAATAAATTAATAATTTTATTAATCAAATTTTGCCGACGGATTACCAATGGATTTAAAGTCAAACCGACGAAATATCCGACGGATTTGTTAACAAAACTACCTACGGAATTTTTTTGTGTTTCCGTCGGTAAAATCCGTCCGTACCTCTTACCGATGGACTTTTCCACCGGTAATTTGGTACCTACGAGCGTTTTACCGACAGATTAATTCCGTCGGTAATCCATAAAAAACCCGTCGGTAAGGCCTTTTTCGTCGGTAAAATGCCCTGTTCCGTCGGTAAAATCAATTTTTTTGTAGTGTAAGAAATTCCTTTATATTTTTCAAAATTAAATTAATTTATAAGTGGTCTATAATCTTTTTTAGGATTAATTATGTCTGTGGTCATTGAATTTTTTGATTTATAACCAAATGGTAATAATAAAATAATTTGGAATACAAAAATTATCAAAATTCTATTTTGTTTCAATTGAAGTAAAAATGATATGAAAATTAATTTTTTATATTATTAGAGTGATAGTTAAATATATCACGTATGATTATCACGTTATTTTAAGACCAATAATTTTTATAAATTGAACCATCAGATGAAAAAAATTCACATTATATCATAGAAATATGAAAAAATAAAATATATAGAATACAAAAGAAAATCCAAGTAACTAATCATAATCTATTTGTAGAGTTAATTGATGTTAAAATGACATGGCAATCATATATGGTCTACTTAATTATCACTTTGATGATATAAAAAATTAATTTTTAGATTATTTTTACTTTAATTGAAATAAAATAAAATGTTGATAATTTTTATGTTACAAATTATTTTATTATAACCATTTGGTTATAAGTCGCAAAATTTGATGACTACGGATGTAATTAACCCTCTTTTTTATCTTTAATTTATAACTTCTATAATAGTGTAATAGAAAAACTTATTATTTAATATCAATGCAAAATTCTGTATATTCATAATTATTTCATAATTTAAATAAAAATAAAGCATAGAGTTCTCAAGTGATAATTTATTTAATTGACTAAAATAAGATACAATAATGAGTTGTAGACTTGTGTTTCTAAAAATGAATGGTGGTGGCTTAATTAGTCGATAATATAATGTCAAAAAGAATATATATATATATATATATATATATATATATATATATATATATATATATATATATATATATATATATATATATATATATATATCAAGTGATAATTTATTTAATTGACTAAAATAAGATACAATAATGAGTTGTAGACTTGTGTTTCTAAAAATGAGTGGTGGTGGCTTAATTAGTCGATAATATAAGGTCAAAAAGAATATATATATATATATATATATATATATATATATATATATATATATATATATATATATATATATATATATATATATATATATATATATATATATATATATTTGATAAACTGAGATTATATTAATCAAAGGGAAGTGGGAGCTAAAGAACTGCCCAGTAACAAACAACAATCAGCAGGAAACAAAACCCTCAGGCTCCTACGACAACTGCAAGCCGAAGATCCAGAAAACGAAACCAACCAGACAAAAACCGAATAACTAGGAAAAAACACGAAACAAGAGAGCAAATATAGGAGCTCAAAAACTAAGAACCAGAAACAGGACCAAAAAACACCACCAGCTGATAAGGAAAATAAGACCTTTTCCATCATGGCTCAAAACCAGCCACTACTGTAACCTACTGAAACCATGAAAACCTATCACACCTCCGTCGTAAGCCAAGCAATCAGGTCAGACGAACAAAGAGCTCCTTGTTTAGCCAAGTCATCAACAAAATGGTTTGATTCCCTCCGTTGGTGAACAAAAGTAATATTGCTAAATTTAGCCAAGCAATTATTGATGTCATTAAAAGCATTATTCAGACGCCAAGGTTTGGTGCCATCGGAACGGTTTAACCAAGCAACAACCGTAGAGGAATCAAGTTCAAAAGAAACAAGAATGTTTTGCTGAATAAGGAAATTGACGAAGATCATAAGAGCTTTGCGCACAGCAAGAACCTCAGCTTCTACAGAGTTCTTTCTCCCAACATTATAGGAGAATAAACATAAAATTGAGCCTGATGAGTCCCTCAGCACTCCACGAATGCTAACAGGACCTGGGTTACCCAAAGAAGAGCCGTCAGAATTCCACTTTAGATGGCCTGGAATAGAAGGTTGTCAGACCAGATTCGGTCTATTCTTGGGGAGCTTAAGTAGCTTCCTAATCCCGTTAGAAGCTAAAAGGAGGTCTTGGCCATTTAGAAAGCTTAAGTCTTTGTGAGCTTTAATCCAAAAAGCAGAGCGAGCCAAGCAGAGTTGAAAGAGATAGGAGATTGTCAGCATTTTTCCAGAGAAAATCAGAGCATTTCTTTTAAGCCAAATTGTCTAGATGTAAACCAGAAAAAGAATACTCTATACTTTACGACGAGGCCCACTACCAACAAAAAAGGACCATTGTAATAACAGATCTGAGAAGCTATTCGGAATACAAAAGATGTAACCCCACCACCTAAGAATGGAATACCATAGTCTGGAGGATAAACTTGTTGAAGACTGATTCAAACCTCAGTGACCTAGTCTTTAGGAAGTAGTTAGTTTGTTTTCTGAAGTCCTATTCTCAAGCATAAAATAAAGGCTGTAATCATGCAGTTAATTGTTTTTGAATTTCTTTATATAAATGTCTTTGTATTCATTTATGACTCAAGCGAGTGCAGATTAATAAAGAGCCATCTTTCTTCAGCTTACAATCCTTTCTTCTCCTAATTGAGTGTGTGAGTATTGTGTGTTGGTTGTTTCTTATTAAACCAATAATTCCAACATTGTGGTATCGAGCCATCATGAACACTAATGGAGCAAGCCAATAACAGTCCATGATACCGATTTTCAAAGGAGAAAACTATGAGTTCTGGAGCATTAAAATGAAAACTCTTTTCAGATCACAAGAGTTATGGGAGATCGTAGAAGATGGCATCCCTGACACTCCAGATGCAGATTGAATGAGGGAACTCAAGAAGAAAGATGCCAAGGCTCTGTTCTTCATCCAGCAAGGGCTGTATGACACGGTTTTTAGCAGGGTTGCAACTGCTCAAACAGCCCAAGAAGCATGGGAAGGTCTGCAAAATGAATACCAAGGCACAAGCAAAGTTAGGGCAGTCAAATTGCAGACCTTAAGAAGAAACTTCGAAACACTATTAATGGCTCATTATGAAACAATACAAGACTATATGTCAAGAGCCATGATAGTTGTGAACCAAATGCGAATGCTTGGAGAAAAAATCTCGGATGAAACAATTGTGTGTAAGCTTCTTCGAAGCATGCCATCCAGATTTGATCACATTGTTGCAGCCATTGAGGAATCAAAGGACCTATCTGTCCTGACAATTGATGCACTAATGGGGTCACTACTTGCTCATGAAGATAGAATAAATAGAAGTGGTGACAAAGGTGAAGAAAGAGCTTTCCAAGTCAGCTACAATGCTGGACAAGGAAGTCGTGGATCAGGCAGAGGAGTTGGAAGAAGTGGAAGCCGAGGAAGAGGAAGAGGGAGAGGAACCACAGAGACAAGAAGGTGTTATAATTGCAACAAAGCTGGACATCTGGCAAGGGATTGCAGACTGCGAGTGAATCAAGCAGAATACGCTGAGCAAATGGAGGACGATGAAGAGCAGGAAAGTTACCTGTTCATGACAACTACAGACGACACCCAACGAAAGAAATCCACTTGGTACATTGATAGTGGTTGCTCCAATCACATGACAGGTATAAGGAGCTTGTTCAAAGACTTAGATGAAGAGCAAAGAAGGATGATTAGTCTCGGCAATAATCACAAAATTCAAGTGGAAGGCAAGGGCACTATTTAGATTCAGACCATTGGAGGCACAACCAAACTAATCCGCAATGTACTGTATACACCTCAACTGGCGCATAACTTACTAAGTGTGGGTCAGTTGTTACAATCTGGATTTAGTGTTCAATTTGATATTGATACTTGTGTCGTCTATGACAAACACAGTAAGGAAGTAGTGGTGCGGGTACCTATGACACAGAACCTTATGTTCCCATTTGAGGTTACTGAAATAAAGAAAAGTAATCCAGCAACAAAAAACAGTGCAACACTATGGCATAGACGCTTTGGCCACCTGAACTATAGGAGTTTGAAGGAGCTATCAGACTCAAGCATGGTTCAGGGACTTCCTCGAATCAATAAAGTACAGGAGGAGTGTGAGGAATGCATCTATGCAAAGCAAAGTAGAAAGCCATTTCCCAAGGAAGGTGCGTGGAGAGCATTCGAACTCCTAGAGCTGGTACATATGGACCTTTGTGGACCAATGAACACAACTTCACTCGGTGGAAGTAAGTATTTCATGCTGATCATCGATGATTTTAGTCGGATGTGCTGGGTCAGATGTCTTAAGCTTAAATCAGAAGCTTTTGAGACATTTAAAACATATAAAGCTCAAGTTGAGAAGCAAAGTGGCAAAATGATCAAGGCAATAAGGTCAGACAGAGGTGGCGAGTTCCTATCAACAGAATTCAATCAGTTCTGTGAGAAAGAAGGGATTAGGAGAGAACTGACAGCCCCCTATACACCAGAACAAAACGGCATTGTGGAGAGAAAGAACAGAACGGTGGTAGAAATGGCGAGAGGGCTGCTGAAAACTAGAGGAGTACCAAATTTCTATTGGGCAGAAGCTGTGACCGTGGCAGTGTATATATTAAATTTGTCACCTACCAAGTCATTACCTGGAAGCACACCATTCGAAGCTTGGCATGGACATAAACCCTCTGTAGAGCATTTGAGAATTTTTGGATGCGTGGCATATGCATTTAAAAATTCTCACGAAAGAAGGAAACTTGATGAAAAATCAGAGAAGTGCGTGCTCATTGGTTACAGTGCTGAGAGCAAAGCCTATAGGCTATATAACCCAACTACTAAGAGGATTTTCATTAGCAGGGATGTGAAGTTCAATGAAAATAAAGGATGGAACTGGGAAGAGAAGCAGGAACAACACGCACTCCAGCCTGAGGAGGAAGAATCAACACCTGGGTATCAGATAGAAAGCCCAACTCAAAGCCCAGAAGTTCTAAATGGCCCAGTTAACCATGATGAAGAGGAAAACACGGAAGAAACCTCAAGTAGGAAAACAAGGCTACTCAGTGATATATATGAGTCCTGCACCTTTGCGTTGTTCACTGCTGAACCTACAACATATGAAGAAGCAGCAAGGCAAAAAGAATGGGAGGAGGCCATAAAAGAAGAAATAGATGCCATCAAAAGGAATCACACTTGGGAGTTAACAACCTTACCTCATGGGAAGCGTGCGATTGGGCTGAAGTGGATCTTCAAAACAAAACATCATGCAGATGGCACAATTCATAAACACAAGGCAAGGCTCGTAGCCAAGGGATACTCAAAGATTCTAGGGATCGATGTAGGAGAAACCTTCTCTCCTGTAGCCAGACTTGAGACTATCAGATTGGTGCTGGCTGTAGCAGCTTACAAGGGATGGAAAGTGCACCAATTTGACGTGAAATCATCATTTCTTAACGGTGAGCTGAATGAGGAGGTGTATGTTACACAACCAGTTGGATATATTAAAGAAAACGAAGAAGAGAAGGTATACAGGCTGCATAAAATGTTATATGGGCTGAAACAGGCGCCAAGAGCATGGTACCTGAAAATCCATGATTACTTCTCACAGTATGGATTTTCAAGAAGCAACAGTGAGCCAATGTTATATGTGAAGAAAGAAGGAGCTAACATACTGATTATGTGTTTATATGTAGATGACATGATATATTGCGGTTCCAATGATGCCACTGTACATAGGTTCAGAGAGGATATGAAGAGCAAATTCGAAATGACTGACTTGGGCCTTTTGCATTATTTTCTTAGAGTCGAAGTGCAGCAAAAGAAGGAAGGAATTTTCATCTCCCAAAAAAGGTATGCTGAAAGTCTCTTAAAAAGAACTGGAATGCAGAAATGCAAACCAATCACTACACCTATGAATGTGAATGAGAAGTTGCAGGCAAAAGATGGAACAGAGAAAATGAATGAGAAGATGTACAGAAGTGTGGTAGGTGGACTGATTTATCTGACATATACTCGACCAGATATTGCTTTCTCGGTTGGAGTAGTGTCTAGATTTATGCATAATCCCACCATGCATCATATGGGAACGGTAAAAAGAATTTTGAGATATATTGCAGGTACAGTTAATCTTGGAGTGCTATACAACCACGGGAATGAGTTGAAGTTAATGGGATACAGTGATAGCGACTGGGCAGGGTGTGTTAGTGACAGAAGAAGCACATCTGGTTACTGTTTCTCTTTTGGTTCAGGGGCAGTAACATGAAACTCAAAGAAACAGAATACAGTAGCATTATCGACATGTGAAGCAGAATATATAGCAGGGACTGGAGCAGCGTGTGAAGCAGTATGGTTAAGAAAAGTGTTGGCTGAGCTTGGACATAAACAAACTGAAGCAACAATAATCCAGTGTGACAGCATCTCTGCTATAGCACTTAGCAAGAATCCTATGTTTCACAGCAGGACCAAACACATCGAAATCAAACATCATTTTCTGAGAGAGTTAGTAACCAAGCAAGAAGTGAGGCTGGAGTATTGTGACACTAACGAACAAGTTGCTGACATTTTAACCAAAGCACTGCCCTATGGGAAGTTTGTATGTCTGAGAAAGAAGTTGGGTTTAACTGAGTTTGAATCAAGGGAGGATGTTGAAGACTGATTCAAACCTCAGTGACCTAGTCTTTAGGAAGTAGTTAGTTTGTTTTCTGAAGTCCTATTCTCAAGCATAAAATACAGGCTGTAATCATGCAGTTAATTGTTTTTGAATTTCTTTATATAAATGTCTTTGTATTCGTTTATGACTCAAGCGAGTGCAGATTAATAAAGAGCCATCTTTCTTCAGCTTACAATCCTTTCTTCTCCTAATTGAGTGTGTGAGTATTGTGTGTTGGTTGTTTCTTATTAAACCAATAATTCCAACAAAACTGCAGGTTACCAAGAGATGATCCATTGTTTCAAGTGCGAGTTTGCAAAAAGGACAGAGACAACTACTAGGATCAATAATGCCACGATCTGCCAAGAACACCTTTGTACTGATTTTGTTCTTAATACACATCCACAAAAAGATTTCAAATTTTGGAGGGGCCACGTGCTGCCAAAGTACCCAGAAGAATTTTTGAAAATTATCATCAGAGAAAGAGGATTTGCCCAGGACCTCACAAGCAAATTTAACCGATAAAACCCTTTGCGAGTCATGGATCCAAATCTTGCGATCTGGGCGACCAAAAGAGAGGGCAAAGGAGTTAAGAAGCACCATAATATCATCAAGTAGATTTACTTCCCAAACCAATAAGTTCCTCCTCTATTTGAAATGCC
This sequence comes from Excoecaria agallocha, assembly GCA_037975025.1. Taxonomy (NCBI): domain Eukaryota; kingdom Viridiplantae; phylum Streptophyta; class Magnoliopsida; order Malpighiales; family Euphorbiaceae; genus Excoecaria; species Excoecaria agallocha. Next base: position 49,602,258 of record CM075815.1, read on the forward strand.
AGTACCAAGAGCCTCTTGACCAATAACCACAGCACGAAATGTGTGCTTCTTTAAGAAGTGAGATGCTGAATAGGCGAGGGAATTTATCTTTAAGGGGCATATCCCTAATCCAGCGATCATATCAAAAAAGTCAAGAGCTACCGCCACCCACATCAATTGCTAAGTTATTTTTAAAAAATGGGATGTTGCTGATCTTCTCAATGTCTCTCCGGATGATTGAGGGGCTATGTACGAGAGATGTACCAGGGCACCGAATAATGCTGGGCTTGTATTTACTGAATACTACTTTCTGCCAAAGTGAATTGTTAGAGGGATTGAGCCTCCAAAACCATTTGAAAAGCAAGCTATGATTCCTATGTACCAATGAGCCAACCCCAAGTCCACCAAATGCCTTTGGTTTCATAATAATATCCCAGCTTGTTTTGTAAAAGGCTTTCTTTTTATCAGATCCTCCCCAAAAGAAGTTCCTCATAATGGAATTCAACTTCTTAGCAATGCCAGCAGGCATTTTGAAAAGAGACAAGAAATAAGTGGGCAAGCTCATCAAGGTGGCTTTAATGAGGGATAAGCGACCAACAAGTGATAGAAACTTCCCTTTCCAACCACTGAGCTTCTGTTAAAATTGATGGATTATTGGCTTCCAAGTGTCCTTCGTCCGAGGATTAGCACCCAAAGGAAGACCCAAGTAAGAACATGGTAGATGCTGGACTTTGCATTTGATCATATTTGCACACTCTTGTACCCAATCCTTACTTACATTAATACCGATTAAGTAGCTTTTGTGGAAGTTAATCGCAAGCCCAGACATCAAAGCAAAGACTTTGAGCACCCTTTTCAATTGCAAGATGAAGACTTGGTACAGATCAAGAAAGACAATGGTGTCATCTGTGTATTGAATATAGGATAGGATCAGATCATCCCCACTCCGGCTGATAGGCTTTAAACCACTAATTACTCCGAGGTGCATAGCTTTCTTGATGAGAATTGATAATCCCTCAGCTGCTAAAATGAAAATGAGAGGGGAGAGTGGGTCCCCTTGCCTCAGACCACGCCCCATCTGAAACTCTAGAGTTGGAGAGCCGTTAACAAGGACAGAAACGAAGGCATTAGAGATACATTTTTTTAATCCAGAACCACCATTTGGCCTCAAAATTCATCTACTCCATAACCAAATCCAAGTAGTTCCAGTTTACAGAGTCGAAAGCTTTGTGGAAATCGACTTTAAAAAGAACTTCGCTGTGATTACTCTCCTTTAAAGAGTGAATGACCTCATTAGAAACAAGAACACCATCCAGAATTTGCCTTCCTTTAATAAAAACACATTGTTCCATTGAAATAACCTCATCGACCACCTTTTTCAATCTGTTTGCCAGCAGTTTGGCAATTATTTTATATATACTTCCAATTAAACTAATCGGGTGAAAATCTTTAAGGTGGCAAGCTCCTTCAATTTTTGGGATGAGAGAGATAAAAGAAGAGTTAGTACCTTTAGGAAGCACCCCATTGACAAAAAAAGAATCCACCATAGATAGAATATTCGAACCAATAATATCCCATGCTGATTTAATGAATGCAAAATTGAATCCGTCAGGGCCAAAAGCCTTATTGCTATCACAACTCCAAATAGCATTTTTTATTTCCTCGTGCGAAACTGGGGATTCCAAGAAAAGAGAAGATGAGGTGGAAAGCTTTTTGAAGGAGTTTTGCGAAAAAGAAGGCCTGATGGGTAGCTTTTCTTTGAATAAATCACTGTAGAAATAAAAAAACTTCCTTTCTGATGAGGTCTGGGTCTAAAGTAATACCCACACTGGTGCTTAGCTTAGTAATCTGATTACGACAACGACGAATAAAGGCCAATAAGTGAAAGAAATGGGTGTTTCGATCTCCTTCCCTAAGCCACTTCAGCCTAGATTTTTACCTCCAAATGGATTCCTTAGCCCTCATTTTACCCCATAACATATTCACCAAGTGACTCCTTTTCAGTAACATGAATTTTCTAATGATTTCATTAATGTCTTCATTTTCTAAATCACAGTTAAGGCTGTCGATTTCACCTTCCAGCTTCAAGATAGACTGATCAACCAAACCAAAGCAAGAGACATTCCACTCAGTAATGTAATTTTTGAGCAGTTTGAGTTTCAGATGAACCTGCTTGTTCTGAACAAAACTGAGATTAGACCACCAGGAGCGAACGTAATTCAAAAAGTTTGCATCTAACAGCCAGGCATCGAGGAACTTGAACGGCCTAGGGCCCCAGTTGATTTCATTATAGGACAAAACAATAGGGGTATAATCTGATATACCTTTCGGGAGTGAAAACTGAGCCAAGTTACTGACCTTGAGGAGCCAAAGATTATTCACCAAAAACCTATCTATCCTGCTCCTGCTGATAGAATTGCTCCAAGTGAATTTTTTTTCGATCAGAGGTAAATCAATTAATCCAGATTTATTCACAAAGTCTGAGAAGGCCCTATCTTTAAAACACATACTCCCATTCCATCTTTCTTTAGAGCAGAGAACGGCATTAAAATCCCTCCCGAGAAGAGCAAGGATGTTATTACCTAATACCTTTTCCAACTGAGACCAGAGATTTGTTTGTTCTAAATCTCCTAAAGGCGCATAAACCCCAACAATAAGGCAGTCCAATTTGCATTCCACTAAACAACCTTCAATTGCAATCCACCCCTTCCTTTAGTAGTATTCTTAAGATTAAAATACCTCAAGCACCAAGAGATAAGGATACCCCCACTATTCCCTGCGACATTTTGCGAGACCCACTTAAAACTTCTATTGCCCCATAATTTTCTGATGTGACTAGAGTTTAACTCCTGCATTTTTGTCTCTTGCAAAAGCAACATGCCAACATTATTTTTACCCACTAATGACACAATAGAACTCTTCTTAAGGGCTGAGTTCAAGCCTCTTAAATTCCAAGAAAAAAAAATCATAGGTACTAAGGGGAAGAAATTCGAACCGTACCTTTGTACTTTTATGGCTAGATTATTGTTCTTTTTGGGAAGTCCAATTTGCCAAGTCTTCCTCTTCAGACCTGATGAGAAACTCGAGTAGCTGCTCCTTGTTCTTTATCGTATTGATACCCAGCATGTCTGCAACTTCCAAGATTTTGAGAGCTTTAGAGGAGGCAGAATTCACTTCATCAGGTTCAGATCTGCTAAGGTGATCATTAACATTCAGAATGCAGCCATCAGAGAGGGAGTCTATAACAATACTACCGCTATAATTGAAGGATGCCGAACTAGTTTCTGCCATAGCCAATGTTTTCCTATTATTCCTTCCTTTCTTGCCTAACTTTCTCCCCAATTTAGGATATCGTAGAGAAGCCTTAACTGGATTAATTGAATAGAAGGTTTGGGTTTTCTTAACTCTTGCCTTCCTTTTAATTGATTTCTTCCCTGATGAGTTTTTTCCATTAGAACCAATTCTAATAACTAGTTCATTAAGATTGGGCCTAGCCCACTCTGATAAAGGCTCTGTCTGGGTTATGTAAGGGACAATCTCCTAACCATCAGGATTTGGGCTGAACTCAAAATTAGACTGGGACAAAATGGATGAATCGGGCCCAATAGAAGAATTAGCAAACTTCTCAGCTGGATGTGCCATGGGTGAATTTAATAGGGAGCAAAAGGCTTCCACTTGACTTGAGGAATTAAAGTCTGCCACCTCAAGCCTATTGTCTATTGCAACCCTTATGAGTTCTTGGGAGGTGTGCGCCAACCCCAAGGAATTAGTTTCGAAGCATGAGGTTGAAGCCGATTTCCCAGGTGACTCTTCGTCTTCTTCGACCACCTACTGTTTGTGCCCAGGCTTCGCAGGATGCATTTTAATGGAATTCGACCTTTGCGTAAAGCAAGAGGGCTGGAAGCAGGAAGGTTCTTCATACACCCTAAATGGAAAAGTGACCCCATCTATTCTTGTCTTCAGGGTGTCGATGATTGGCGCTTGGGCAGATGTTGCAACTAAAAGCCTAGCTACATCTAGGCAATACTTGTTCCTTGTGTTATTATCAAGGGAGATAAAATCTTCATATAGGGCAGCTATCGTGGAGAAAAATTTTGGGTTCCATGCATTTAAGGGAAAACCCTCACACCTTAGCCAAACAAATCTTTTTTTGCATATGTTGGATGGTTCCCATGGCTTAACAGCTTCAAACTATTCACTAAGCCAATCTACACCTAGCTCCAGCATTGACATTTTATCTTCAATGGAGGGAAAGGTGAGTAAAACCAAATTACCCCCCCCCCCTCGCCCATCGGTTTGCAAACACAAGAAAAATAACCTTGCTCAATCATGGCATCTTGAATCACTGTCACATTTTGTGCATGATGAAGCCACCCCACCAAACTTCTACCAAGCCAGTCCCTGTCCTCTTTCTCTACCTCATATTGAAAGTTTACTGCACCAGCCTTTAGATTTTTATATAAATCTTTCCTTTTCCCGTCCTTACTCACTAGCCCAAATTTTGTAACATTAGCGTATGATCTGGAGTCTTTAAGGTTGGCTGACTTAGATTTCTTGACATTGAAACTTTTCTCCATGCCTCTTTTAGCAGTATTGGCCCCGAACTTGGCAAGGTTAACTTGCAGCCTTCTACCTTCTAGCCAGGCACCATTCAACCTTTTAATTATATCATCTATATTCTTGGATGTATTAAGAGTAACAAAACCGAACTTGGATCCACTGGAGCTCAACTTTTTTGGGATGAAAACTTGCTCAACTGAACCATACCATGAAAAAAGTTTCCTAAGGCCAAAAGATGGCCAACCCAGCGGCAGATTGTTGGCAAATAATCTATATTGAAAGGTTGCCTTGTTTGACCGCTCAACCTTAAGGAAGGGAGCATCTTTGGAACCCTCATCAATCCTCCTTGTGAAACTGACAAAGGAGCCTCGCGGAGGAGATAAGCATAGATCTCTAGACTTAAAGGGAGGAAACAACATAGGGTTGGAAGGATGAAAGCTAGAGGAGGGGGGAGGAGAGTTCTCCATTCGCTAAAACATACAAAAGTTTTTTTTTATTCTTTAATTGTATTATCAAATTAAGCCAAACTTTATAGAATTATGTCTTCCCTATGTCCTACATGCATACACGATGAGACTGAGAGCAATATGTTGATTAAAACTTCGCTAAGAAAAAAAATATATAAATATTATTAAAAAAAGAATAACTCTTGCACTTGATTTTTCTCACGATTGTTGAGCTTATTTAAAAGAAACTTATAGGAATTTCTTTATATAAAATACTAAATTTCTAAATATAGAAAAACAAGATAGACTTGTATCCATAAATATATTTTTTACTTTTTATTTTGTAAGAAATTATTTAGCCAAATATATGGTCTACATCTAATTAATTTTTAAATATAATAATTTAATAAATGTAAAATCTATTTTAACAAATTCAATAATGTTTCAAAACTGGTTAGTTTAAATAAGATATACCCATAAATAAACGAAATATGTTTTTCAAAAAAAAAATAATATGTGTTTGAGCCAAACAGAATTACATAATTCTCTCAAAGGGAAAAATTCAAAAACCAACTCTTTTGAGGACATTAGAATTATATTCCACATAGAATTAAGAATTAGATGGGTGATGATAGTTACATTCATGGAATTTTTATTTCTTTTAATGTTATAGGCCAATTTTAATTTGAGTCAAATACTACATATAAATTTCTACACGATATAAATATAATACAAGTGACAAAGCTTTTACATTCTTGTAAACATAAATATTTAATAAGGTTATTTTTATAAATATAATAATTATAAGGTTATTTTGTTGAAAAAAAATCCACATATTATCACATTTATATATAGACATATTTGTTTTTCAACGCACATACACTGACATGTGTATGATAACAATTTTTTCTAATTTTTTTTTCTATTTATCCTATAAAGTTATTTAAAAAAATGCGGTAATTTTTTCTATTTGATCCTGTAAAGTTATTTCTATACAAATTAACCTTCTTGACAATGAAATTTTGACCCGTCATTATTTGATCATGAATCTTCATCTGCTTAGAGGACTATATATAGAGTCATAATGTTATACATTTCTCTCATATATACCTGAAAATCCAAAGAATGATAACACATAACATCATGGTTTTGTCTATCTTCCTTCTATTTGCTCTTCCTCTTCTATTCTTATTCCTTCTCCAAAATCATAGAACCAAAAACAGAAATCTGAATTTGCCACCAGGTCCTCCAGGTCTGCCCTTCATAGGCAATTTACACCAACTTGATAACTCAAACCTGCATTCTCACCTATGGAAACTTGCTCAAAAGTATGGATCATTAATGTCCTTACGCTTAGTTTGTGTAAGGGTGTTAGTAGTTTCTTCAGCCAAAATGGCAAAAGAAGTAATGAAAACCCATGATCTTATATTCTGCAGCAGACCCTCTTTTCTTAGCCAGAAAAAGCTATCCTACAATTGCTTAGACGTGGCTTTTGCACCTCATAATGCTTACTGGAGAGAGATAAGAAATATATGCGTAATTCATCTTTTCAGTTCTAATAGGGTCAAAAGTTTTCGACCCACTAGAGAATTTGAAGTATCCCACATGCTTGAAAATATATCTAAATTAGCTATGGCCTCTAAACCTGTGAATTTAACGGAGGCAATGACGTCTCTTACAAGTACTACAATATGTAGGGTTGCTTTTGGTAAGAGGTTTGAGGAAGAAGGAACAGAAAGGAGTAGGTTTTAACAATTGCTTCAGGAAGCTCAAGATTTATTTACAAGCTTTTTTTGTTTCAGATTATTTTCCTCTCTTTGGTTTTGTTGATAAACTCCCAGGGCAGACGCGTCGTCTGGAAAAGAACTTTCAGGAATTTGATGACTTTTATGAACAGTTAATTAAAGAACACCTTGATCCAAACAGGCCAAAACCTGAACAAGAGGATATTCTTGATGTGTTGCTTCAAATTTGGAAGGATCGTTCTTTCAAAATTCAGATCACCTTGGATCACATAAAAGCTGTGCTTATGGTAATTGTGTTTTTTTTTTTTGGTTCAATAAATATCAATATTATCATATTACTTATATTAATTTAAGAATAGGTTGACATTGAAACCTGACAGTTCTCGTGTAAGACCACACCAAGAAGCTATAAATATCTAATTCTTAACATTCCCTTTGTACAGAACGTGTTTATTGTCGGGACAGACACGAGTGCAGCTACTGTGGTTTGGGCCATGACATTCCTAATGAAGAATCCAAAAGCAATGAGAAAAGCTCAAGAAGAAGTTAGGAATATTGTTGGGAAGAAAGGATTTGTAGATGATGATATTCAAAAACTACCCTATCTCCAAGCAGTCATCAAAGAGACTATGAGATTTCAACCCACGGGTCCATTATTATTGCCAAGAGAATTAACTGAAAATTGCAAATTAAATGGGTATGATATACCAGCAAAAACTATCGTTCATGTGAATGCATGGGCAATAGGAAGGGATCCTGAAGTTTGGGAAAACCCTGAAGAGTTTAATCCTGAAAGATTTATTGATAATCCTATTGAATTGGAAGGTCAGGATTTTGAACTGATACCATTCGGAGCTGGTAGAAGAATTTGTCCAGGAATGCATATGGGTCTTGCCACCGTGGAGTTGTCTCTTTCAAACTTACTCTACAAATTCAATTGGGAAATGCCTGTTGGAATGAAAAGGGAAGACATAGATTTGGATTCGCGACCAGGCATTGCTGTGCACAAGAAAAATGCTCTGTGTCTCGTGGCAAATAATTATGTATGAATTATTGGATAAGACTTGCTTACATATTATTATCATTAAAATATTTTTCAATAAACTAAACCTACAATAAAATGGCACATGTGAACGCACTGTACGGTTGATTATATATATATATAAAATAAAAATTTATGGGCCAAGTGTGCGTTAATTATGTCTGTGTGTTTGTGTATATATATATATATATATATATATATATATATATATTCTTTTGCATTTTTCAATCAAGAAGGGGATTTATTCTACGCTCGTCGTTTTGTTAGAGTTTGCATGATTGGCATAAACTACGTTGTGCTATTTATATGTCTTCATCTGGTGAGATTGTGCTTAGATACCCATTGCCATAATAAGGAAAACAAAAAACAATACTTTTATGGAAATAGCCTCTCCAGTTATCAAAGATGTTGGGATTTTAGCTGAGATAAATTAAGGGGTTTAGCAAACTAAGTTAGGTTATAATTTGATGGAAAATTTTGCCTAAAGCATTTCCATGGTGGCCAACCAATCAACCAACTTTCATATATGCTAAAGTAATTTTTTTCATACGTGTCAATTTTTAATTTTTTAATCCACATTTTGGCATTTCTACACTTATTTATGGACTTGATTAAATGTACAAAAAAGTTTATGAAAAAAAAAAGTACAAACTTTAATTAAAAAATCTTGATGTCTCAATAGCAATTTCTGATGTGCTAAATCAGAAGTGATGGAAGAAAATGACGATGTATTTGGTAAATCAGATATCCAAGACGATAATTTAATTTGTGCCTTAAATGGCCTGAATGCAAAATATCTACAGAATTCAAGTTCTGCAACTTTCAGCAACCACAAACTAGCAGATACTCTCTTGTATATTGTTGATGGAAAGTTGTGAATTTTGAATAATAACTATTTTCTATGGATGCAACCAAAGATTTCTCAATATCTTCGGCTAAGCCTTTGTTGATGAGTGAGATAACATACTCCATCAACACAGACTCACATGGCAGTTTGATTGGCCCTTCACTCGGTAATCCGAATGCTTCTTCTGACATTTTGAATAGTTCTATGAAGATTTTACACCTCAGATATGCCAATGGAATAACGAATCGCTGATCATCAGTTGTGTAAATAACAAAATTTCCTGTCTCAGCTGTGTTTCTGCTCGTATTAGTTTTAGGAAAAGACATCCTCTTCCTCCTCATATCAGCTATCTTTTGCCACTTTCTTGGTAGTTTAATGAGCTTCCTTGGGCTGATCATGGTGCTTTTTTTCTTGAATGTGAAGGGATGATTGAGATAGCAAGTAATGGAAGCTAAATGACTGCTTATATACTCAGAAATTCTTGAAAACTCCAATTAATGTAGCTGTCTTTGTGTTGTTATTATCAATGCAAAAGCATGAGGTCAGTTAACATAGAGGGGGTACTTGTCTTTAAGTTTGGTTTTTTCGTTGATAATGAGAAGAAGTACATTTCGTTAAGACTTCATCTTTGTCATGACCATAAAATAAATATTTCAAACAGACTTCAAAACGTCCAAACCAACGTATATTTTCATTTTCTCAAAAATATTATATAAGATTAGCTGTTGCAGATTAAATACTAATCAGATGTTAACTGAGTGCTGAATTTGTCCCATTCTCACCTTGTTAATTAACCATGCCCTAGGCTTTTGGTGCCATTAGTTTCCCGTTTCTTGATAGAATCGCCTAATGGTCTGTACTAAGATTCAGCAAATTTGAAGAGATTTGGCTCATCCAGGATCCAAGAAATTTCTTTGGCTCATTTTATATAATCTACCTTTGGTCTTTAGCAATAATAAATGCAATTTATGAGAGACAAGAATGCATATTATAGAAGGTCGAGGAGCTTGTCTTCATTGTTAACATGTCATTGTGACATTGTCATGGTTGTATTTTATCCAATGCATTTGTTATTTGAAAATAAGCACAGAAATCAGCATAAAGATACAATGATAAAAATCATTCTTATTTTGATCTTAGTGAAGGAAATGAAAGTGAAGTACTCTTATATATATACACAAGGTAGGTAAGATTCCATCACTGTATGGCTTAATTTCCTTTGTGTTGGGATTTTCTATGTAGAAGCATCATATATATTAGTTGGTTTTCAAAAGTTCATTTTATTCTTTCCTTGTATTTATCTTTCTTATCAGTAGATTATGTATTAAAAAAGCAAACTGGCGGTTTTTTAATTACACTTACCTATATGTTATTGGTGTACTTCCATATAGCAGATTAATTAATGAACAAGATTAACAAATTAAATTGCCTTGTCACTTTTCGAAGCTGATTTATGCATTGGATTTCACAAAATGTTAACAGAAGTACTTGAGGATGGAATTTTCAATGCAATGCATATTTTCTTTATTTGTTAATTTCAACACAAATCTGATATGATTAACTTGCTAGCTCCCATATATTTTCTAAAGAAAGATTGGAGAAGAAACATGAATCTTAATTTCTAACTTGCTTTTGATTTCCTAGGTTCTTTGTTAGTCCAACTTTTCTATAATTAATTTATTGACACCTTCACTTCATATATTTTCTATTAATTATCAAATATACATTGAAATAGATAATACTTGCTTAGAGCCACTTGGTCCATGATTATTTCATCAATTTGAATATATGAATGAAATTAATACATAACAATTTTAGGGAAGAAATTTACATGTTAATTCATTTTATTCCAGTGCTTTTAACTCTGAAAGACTAATTAATATAAATAGACATTTTAAGTTTTGCTGATTTTTTTTTTTGAGTCACCAACTACATTCTCATCTTAGTTTGTCTTATTGCTGCCTAGTTAAGTTCCACTTTTTAATTACAGTACTGAGATTCTGTGAAACTAAGTTAAAAAGCCAGCAGGAATAGAAGAAATTTATGAGCTATATAATCAGTCTATGCTTTTTAATTTCAGTGATCCATTTACTTCGTAAAATTTTGGAATGATATATCTATTATATAAGCATTAAAAATTACAATATAAAGGATTATTTACAAAATTAAAACTACTCTAATAGCTAGACAAGTGATTGCTGACATTTGTGGCCTTGATTGAAACCAAGAGAAAATGAACAGCAACTGGTTTCCACTGACATAAGCAAAGCATTCTCTAGCTTAAAAACCTTGTTTGATGAGTGAAATTACATACTCTATCAACACTGAATCAGATGGCAATTTGCTAGGACCTTCACTTGGTAGCCCAAACGTTTGTTCAGACATGCTGAATAGCTCTTTTATGATGTTATTGCTGATATATGCTAATGGGATCACAAATCTCCTCTCGTCTCTAGTGTATATAACAAAATTTCCAGTATTAGTTTGTTGATGTTTTAGAATGTTCATCTCTCCTGAAGGCAGCTATCTGATGCCACCTTCTTGCTATCTTGATTCTTGATGAGCTTCTTTGGGCTGAACACATTTTTCTTTGTGTTGAAAATGGAGATTTTGGATCTTAATCAGGAAAGAATGAAGTTTGAGTGAGAGGAGAAGAAATAGGTCGCTTTTTATAGCCGAAAGAATTATAACGAAATTCCAGGTGATGTAGGATTCCCTGTATTGTTATTTTCAATGGAGAAGCATGTGGTTTGCTATTTATCAAAATACACATACCTACGTATTTAATAAATACTATTATAATATATTCAAGATATGAATATTTTCAGCAAAAAAAGAAGAAAGAAAAAATTACTCACGCAAACAGAGATTAATATTATTTAAAAATACAACAAAACTTTGAAATGGGGATTAATATTATTTAAAAAAACATAAGAAAATTTTGAAATAGCAGATATATTAGGAAAAAAAGACATGAAATAAAAATTAGAGAAGCAATACCAACAAAATGAGATGTCATAACAAAGACATATGAAATTAAAGTTTAAAAAAATACAAAGATAAGCCTAAAAAATGCTATAAATTTATAATAAAAGAAGATATTTAAAAAAAAATCAAAAATTTATCAAGAATATATTATGTATAGAAAAAGTTCATATGCCAACAAATGTCCTAAAAAGGAGGAAAATAAGAGCATTATGAAGCATGCAAAATACATCTCTTTCTCAAACACTGTCTCTTTCTCTTTCCATTTTAGTCTCTCTCTATATACTCTGTTCGTTTTTATTTCTTTTGGTGGAAAAAGAGAGCGACAGATAAGGAATCACCATTGATAGCTAGTGAGGCAAACTAATTAACCAGGTTTTATACTCTTCTCCCTTTCTTCCTCCAAATTTTTTTCAATGTGCAAAATAAGCAGCTAGTTTCTCAGTTCGATCATCCTTTTGATCTTTAAATTCAATCAGTTTTGTTTGTAATTGTAGGTTTTGTTTTGAATTAAAGATGCCTATGGAAGGAGGTTTCAATGGCGGATCTTCCTACGGCTGTCCTCGGGATCCGCTGGGATGCCTCCTTTCTCTCATATCCGTACGGCTTATCGCAAAGTTTTCGAAACTTATACTCAAGAGTCACTGTTGACAATGGAACTACTTCTGCTTTAGCTTTTATTGATATTGACAGTGAGAGTGAACAGACTTGCTTTCTTGTTGATATTGACAGGTATAAATACAGCAGAATTAGGAAGAAATGCAGCTACAATAGGAATGTACAAATGCACTAATGTAGACCCTTATCCTCTGTCATATGGGAGTGAACAGACTCGATTTTCTTATCGATATTGACAGGTATAAATACAACAGAATTAGAAAGAAATGCAGCTAAAATAGGAATGTACAAATGCACTAATGTAGGCAATAATAATAATTTACAGCTGTAGTGATAGAGTTCTAAACCGTGAGGGAAATGTAGACCCTTATCCTCTTTCAGTTTTTATTTCTTTTGGTGGAAAAGGAAAGCGACAGTAAGGAATCACCATTGATAGTGATAGCAAACTTACAAGGTTATATCCTCTTCTCCCTTTCTTCCTCCCAATTTTTTTCAATGTGCAAACTAAGCAGTAAGTTTCTTAGCTCGATCATCCTTTTCAACTTTAAATTCAATCGGTTTTGTTTATAATTTTTACTTTTTTTGTTGTTTGAGATTGAAGGTTTTGTTTTGAATTAGAGATGAATACGGAAGGAGGTTCCAATGGCGGATCTTCTCGCTCTGTCCTCGGGATCCGCCGGGATGCCTCCTATCTCTCATATCTGTACGGAAGTTCTCAAAAGCTAGAGTCACTGTTGACAATGGAACTTCTGCTTTAGTTTTTATATGCACGTATTTTGAAAACCGGGTCAGACCATCCGGTTCAACTAGAAACACTTGAAAACAGTAGCTTGTGAACCGGAGTCAAATTTGAAATTCTGGTTTTCAATTTCTTTAAGACTCTTTCACTTTTTTTTTAAGGGGCACATACCAATATACGAGAGACACATTTATACTTGTAATTTGAAAACCGGATCAGACCAGCCGGTTCAACTGGAAACACTTGAGAAAACAGTAACTAGTGATTTAAAAAACCGGATTGAACCAATGAATTGAATGACCCGATAAAACGTGGTTTTCAATTTCTTTAAAAAAGACGATACAATAATTTAAAACTCAATTCACTTAAAATCACATTAAAAGATAAAATTATTGTATTGGTACAGGTGTTAAATCTCATTTTCTTACGTGTATGTATTTTTTCTTATTTATAATCATGCTATTGCTAACATTAAAATAATTCTAACATCCCATGCTTCTGTTTCTTTAGGCATGGCCTCAGAAAATAAAGTTGAGGATGTAACGAGAAAGCAACCGCCAGACGGAACGCAGGAAGAAAGAAAGAATGGTTGCTCAGCTACTGCCATTCTAATCTTCAGTTCCTTAATCGCTGTTTGTGGTTCATTTGTTTTTGGAGCCACTGTAAGCTAACTTGGGTCACAATCACCATTGTTTGTTACTGGTTAGCTAGTTTGATTTTATAGAAAAGAACTCTTTAATTTGCAGCTTGGATATTCTTCACCGGTTGAATCCGGAATCAAGCATGATCTTCGCCTTTCTCTATCCCAGGTTAGTCACATTTAATTTTAGTGACACGTTGATAATTAATTCTGCTAACATTAAATCAGTTCTCCATGTTTGGTTCAATTATGGCAATTGGAGCAATGTTTGGAGCGGTAATCAGCGGGAAAATTGCTGATGTTTATGGTCGAAGAAGTGTATGCTCCTTAAGCTGTGTCCATTACAAGACAATTTTGAGCTCCATTTTCTTGTAACAATAATACTAATACTTCTGATGATGCAGGCAATGGGGATTTCAGAAATAGTCTGCATCATTGGTTGGCTTGCAATCGCATTTTCTCAGGTTTAGTTTATAGTTTCTCCCTCTTTAATCAGGTCAGATTTTCAATTAATTAATTAATTAAGCTGACAATATTTTCTAACAGAAAGCTTGGTTGCTTGACCTTGGAAGACTATTCACAGGATGTGGAGTTGGGCTTCTTTCTTTTGTGGTAAGTTTTTTAAGTTTGTTTTATATAATTAGACTGATTAAACAAAGCGTAATAATCTTAATTACTTTACACTTTAAATTAATTAAAAACAATATATTTATGATACAGATACCTGTGTACATAGCAGAAATACACCCAAAAATCTTCGAGGAGGATTTGCATCTCTTCATCAGGTAAATCATATATATAGACATTATGATAAGAGAGAACAGAAAAAATAATATGCTATTTTTTTTCACAGTTGCTGCTTTCAATTGGTACAGCAGTGATATATTTTGTTGGAGGTGTTCTCTCCTGGCGTAACTTGGCTCTCATAGGTACATTGATTTCACTTTTATACATATAAACACAATCCATTCTTAGGTTTTTTTCTTTTTTTTTTTTCTTAATGGGATTCTTTATAATTAAAAATATATTTGCAGGAATTATTCCATGTTTAGCCCAGGTTTTAGGTCTATTCATCATTCCAGAGTCTCCAAGATGGCTGGTAATTGTTAAGTTCAGTACTCCTGATGAAGAAGAGAATATATAATGCTATATATATCTTATAGTTTGTACTTTTTTTTAACCCAAAATTCACCTTTAAATTAAAGAAATTTCAGGTTTGAAATAATCATTGAGATTAATTAAAACGAAGGCAAAATATTGGCAGGCAAAGATTGGTAGACAAAACAAATCTAAGGCTGCTCTAAGACGCCTTAGAGGAAAAAATGCCAATATATCGGAGGAATCAACTGAGATTAATGTAAATTTATAGAAGAGCTTTATTAGTAAATTTTTCTTTTAATTTAGCTATTTAAATAGCATAATGAATTTTGCCTTACAGGAACATATTCAAACCCTTACACTGCTTCCAGAGGGTAAAATTTTAGACTTATTTCAACATATATACGCTCGTCCACTGATGGTAAGCATTGGTGCATTATTAAGCTTAACTTTTTTTTATTATTCACCTAATTCTTATCTGTTAATGTGGTAATTAATGCAGGTTGGAATAGGGATAATGTTACTGCAACAATTTGCAGGACTTAATGCAGTTAACTTTTATGCAAATTCTATTTTTGGTGAAGCTGGTAAATAATTCTGGTGATCACATGCCAATTTTCTGAAAAAAGGATAAACATGCTAACAATCTGTACTTAATGACAGGTTTTTCAGCGGAAATTGGATCGGTAGTAATATCTGTAATTAAGGTTATCCAATCATCATCAGTCCGAATTAATTTAAACATCTTTATGTTTTTTTTTTTTTCTTTTACAATTCTTACAAATTTCATTGGACAGATTCTAACGAGCATGTTAGGTCTATTCTTAATGGATAAAACTGGAAGAAAACCACTTATGATGGTACATATCAACGTCGTTTAATATTGCATTCATGATCATATATGGGATTAGATAAATGATGTATTATTTAACTTGGTAATCTTTTGCAGGTTTCTGTGTTAGGAATGTGCTTAGGCTGCTTTTTGACAGGATTGTCATTCTCATTGCAGGTGCATCTTGATATAATTTCTAGTAAAGTTCAATTATTTTATGGATATTTTTTGCCTTGATCAATTCAAAGCCATTTGCCTGAATATTTTTCTTTTTGATATCAATAGAAACTTCGACTGTGGAAAAACCATCTCACCCCTATTTTTGTATTTGTTGGTATAACTGTAAGTTAAGCTAACAAAATTTAATTGCATGAATGTATTTCCTAAATAATGTTTGAAAAGAAAATGAATTATGTAAAATATAAATGGTTTTATTTGATTATGGTATCAGACCTACAATGCATCAACTGGACTAGGACTGTCAGGAATTCCTTGGATTATAATGTCGGAGGCAAGTTTTATAAATTAGTCATAGTTGAAGTGGAAAATCATATAAGTAAACTAACATTATTATTTCAGATATTCCCAATAAACCTGACAGGTTCGGCTGGAAGTTTTGTGTCATTGATCAACTGGTTTAGTTCTTGGATTGTTGGCTATGTTTTCAATTTCTTGATGAAATGGAGACCAGCTGGTAATCTCCTATCTATTTGATTATGCATATGTAGTACATGTTCTATTTGATTCTTGTAAATTCTAATGCAAGTTATAATTATCTGTTCCTTTCAGGAACATTTTTCTTATTCTTCAGCATTTGTTGTTCGGGTGTTGTATTTGTTGCTAAGTGGGTACCTGAAACTAAGGGAAAAACACTAGAAGAAATACAGTCAATGATGACACAATCACAGACTAACACTGCATGACGAATAACCTTTACAGCACAATAATAGATGATCCATCAACACGAAATCACATGGCAATTTGATAGGACCTTTACTCGGCAGCCCAAATATTTGTTCAGACATGTTGAATCGCTCTCTTATGATGTTATTGCTGATACATGCTAATGGGAACAAATCGTCTCGTCTATGAATCCAATGTTATTACTAACTCCATCTTACTATTTGATAGCAACAGAATAGAAATTAAATATCTGATTTGGTAATGTGAAAGAAATAGGCCTAATTCGAATGACTGTACTTCCGTCAGCATTAGATTCTCCATTTTATAGATTTGACCAACATTAATATATTACACTACATTGTCACTTTTCCTAGCCACTGCTTTAGATTAAAACTACAGAATAGTGACATTCAGAACTACAGAATAGTGGGCAAGAAACTGTGAAATTACATCTAAGTTATATATTTATTCACAACATTAATTACCCATAGGATTTCATAACTCTCAAATATAGTATTAATCCGGTAGAGAATAGATTCTTATGTATAAATCCATATTAGACCTTTTAATCATTCACAAAAGTTAGTATCATAATTTTGAGGATATCATTTATTTAATAAAAAATCTTGATATATATAGCACATCATTGCCGCTAAATAAAGACGTATATCTAGTTCTTTGCGGCAAGGGATGGCAAAACAAAGTGAACAACATTCCAATGCAATCAACCTTGGACCTTTCTAAAAACAAAAACTAATTTGTCTTTTTGATGCTGGCTGTGCACGAATTGCTGTAATTATGTTGGTTGGATTTTGCAGGTCTGCTTTATTTCGAAACACCTAAGTCAGAAAACTCCAGATCAAGTAAAAATAAGAATAGAATTAGTCATTTTAGTTACCAATCAGATCCTTAAATTTGATGATGCCATTCAATGCTCGCTCAAATTCACTTTCTTCCAAAGCAAATGTGAAGCGGCAGTAACCGGGAATGCCAGTCCATGAGCCACTGTTGATACATAAACCTGTGGACTTGGCTATGGCTTCCCTAATATTCATGTCATTGAGCTCGATTACAGCAGCAGTTTGATTTTTCAAATCATCTTCAGGTGAATGCTTGATCTTAACAACCTTGTTCAGATAGGCAGAAGGCTTAGCAATCATGGAAACACCACCACAAGGCCTGAGCACGTCCCACCCACATTTCTCCAGCGTCTACAACAAATAGACCATTCCAAGAAGAGTTAGGAGTCAAAATACAAGGACACCTGGAATCCATGAGTTGATCAACTTAAGCAAGCCACTAAAGCTTTCCCACATATGCAAGCAAGTCCGCACAAAATAAAAACAAAAGGGCAAGACAAAGCAGTTAAAAAGGCATAACTAATTTACCTCTTTCATGCGCTGCGATCTGGATTTCAAATTTCTTGTTTGTTCTGCAACAGCATCTGCGAAGTCCCTTGCTTTCTGCTCATCCACGTCCAGCAACTTCTTTATAGCATATTTAGCAGTGGTATGAGGTTTGCTCAGACCCGGAAAGCTATAAAATGCATCAACCGGAAAAGGGTGGTTCAAAGCCAGAAACCCAAATCTGAGTACTCCACTTAGTAGCTTTAGAGACAGTCCTCCAAGTAGCGATACACAGAAAGATGGTTTGCTAGAGGTATTCAACTTTGATAATGTTACCCCCAAATCCCAGGCATCCCAACCTTCAGAATCAAATTCCAGTCCTGAGAACGAAGTATCAATAACAACTCTTGCCCCAAATTTTGCACAAATAGTTAATATGTTTTCCATCTCTTTGTTGCTGTAAAGCAAGCCTGTAGGGTTAATTGTTGGACCAGAAATGTAGACCCATGGTTTATCCACAGTATTAAGTACTCCATTTAGAACACTATCAGTCAGCTTGAAACCTGATGCAACATCAGTAGGGATACTCAAAATGTTTGCTTTCAAAAACTTTGCAGCAGACACATAGTTCCCATTTGAGCCTGCTGGGAAGCAAAATGTTCCACCTTCTTGGATGCAGCAGAGGATCAGTCTATTAAACAGGGATTGCGAGAAGTCTGCATATACAAACTCTGTGTTGCTGTCAGTAGGAAAACAGTAATTGCTTTTAATGAATTGCTTGATGCTAGGGGTGACATCTGTTTCTGATTCAGCCAAGTTCTGTCTTGCAAAGCTTTCAAAGATTGCAGCCTTGACAGGGGATGGAACGGACAAGAAACTTTGATCCATATCCATGTGAATCAAGGAAGACTTGTCTTCCTCACTAATTGACAATTCAGAATCATTGAGGGCTGAAATAGAAGAATTAGCAAATTCAATTGCCTCAACTGATTTATTTCTTTCGAATTCCCTCTGAAGAAGACATTGAAATCAATTTGATAATCAGATTTCCAGAAACACCACCAATGCATAAGAACTTAATGTAATTTTAAATCATTCAATGAGCAGTAATGTAATCAACATTGAGAACAGTTGATCAAATGAGTAAAAAGGGTAAAACAGAAAAAATTAGTGGCTGGTGTTATCATTATCAGTGGTGAATAATGTTTACAAGAGACATTGATTTTCAAGGCTTCAAATTTAATTCAGTGAATGGTGTTAAGAAGACATGTTTGTGATTAACTAGAAATCTGGTTCAAACTTCACAACATACCCCACAAAAGTAGAAAACTCCAAAATTTTCTCCCAAAATGTCATATTATCAATTCAGATCAACTCAAACTGTAACCTGTTTCTTTCTCCAAGGATTAAAACTTAACTTGAGAAATCTTACATGAAAAATTGAAATAAGATGTACTGCAACAAAAATAACTGATGAAGTTTGCCATTTCCGCAATGCCTTTTTTCCAATATTGTAACACAAAATGGACCTTTTCATTTTTATTACAATGTTTCTGGTTGTTTTTCTAGTTAGAAAATGGAACTTTCCTGCATTGACTTAAATTGCATGATGGGGAGATTTGCCCTACAAATTGAAGGATAATATGCAGAAGACTGACAAACCTCTGCAGTAGGATGTCGGACTGCAAGCTGAAACGCTAGAAGCTCATGGAAAAGGCAGCCATAATATAATTGCCTGATTGGTGCAGTATTCCCTTCCAATACTTCCACGGTTTTGGACAAAGCCTTAAGAGTGGCCTCCTCTTCTGAAATGACAAAAGCTACTTCCAAATCTGAATAAACCTGGATAAGCATAAATTCTATTAACAAGGAGAATCTATAACATAACAATATGCTAAATGAACTGAAATGAATTAAAATTATGTCTGCCTTAGGTTGCCATATAAACACATACCTGGTTTTTTACAAGGCCACAAAGGATAGAAGCATGGGAAGATAGACGGGTTCCTGCAAGATATTTAAGGACTCCATTGGGACTTGGAAGACTCGATAGCTCAAAGTGATCAGATATGTCTAACAAGAGCCGAGCTCCAATTTCTCTAGTGATATCTAAAAGCTGAACAAAAGCAGAACTTGTCACAGCCTCAAATTGAGCCATCCCAGTAATCACCATCTGTGGTTGGAGCTTCTTTATGAGCTCTACCATTAAGTCAGACTGTCTAGGTGCCTCAATGACTGTAATTACGTCCTTCGAAGGATCATAATTCTCTGTACCCTAAAGTAGTATGAATAGCTGTAGTGGTTAGATTTGTAGCAAGAAAGTCAACTTCTATAAGGCTTTTGTGCATGTAGCAGAAAACTACTCTATTAGCTTTTTCAAACTTCTACTGACACTGATCCTTCTTCCACAAAATAAGTCCTTAACGAGTTAATAGACAACAATAAAAATTATTACAGTATCCCCAAGAGAAGTGAATCTAGCAAGGGCCATTATAGAGACGAATTTACAAGTTTTTATTAAAAAAATAAATAAAAAAGAAAGATTCATAACTGACATGAGATATATGAAACAGCAAATTGTCCGTGGCCACAAAAGAAAAATCATGTCATAACTACAACATAGATAAGATCCTGATAGTACACATGAGGAGGTGTGGAACACAATAGATTCCAGTTGTTTAGATAAAGCATTCTCGCCATGGGTGGTCCAGAACGAATAGAACAACAATTATCACTCATTGTCCCCAAAAGGGAATAACTACACCAACGACCACAGCAGTATAATTGTCAACTTTTAACTTTCCAAAATCATCATAAGGAATCAACTTTGGATAATGATAGCTGCTGATGCCAATAATTTCATGCCATACTACTCAAAACTATTACTAGTGAAGGCATATCACAATTTTATTTATCTCATGAATTACCTCTTTAAAAATTATAGAAAGCCACTTATGCTACTAAGACGAGAGAAATCAGCAATGGCTAGGAAATAACTTGACAGTAGAACTTGAGCCGAAAAGGAAAAAAGAGTTGTCTCTGATGAATGCATTGAAATATCCTGCACTAAGGTTTACAACGCAAGGAGTAGGGACAGGACTGTGGATTCAATGAAACAATGAAAATTGATTTTTCTTTTCGGAAATCAGTCACACATTAATTGGACAATGTTTATTTGCTGTCTTAGCACCACAAGTGAGCACATTTTAACCTCTTAGCTTTCATAATTCAGAGGAACCATCAGCTCTAGTTTACAAAGGAGTTAATGAAGAATGATCCAACAAGATATAGAAAATATTCAAAGCGGATGTATTAAAATATATCCACTTTCGGGTTCAGCCCGTCAAAGTCGAGCAAAAAAGCATTTAAGAGATCAAGAGTGCAAGGCATATTTGCTAATTACACTCCTATCCTTGAGATATCCTCTATCTCCATCTTGTCTAAGAATATTTAATTGACTCTTCAGTAGCAAACATATAGTATATTTCTAATCCCAACAATTAAGCAAACTGCAACACAAACTTCAATATTTATACAAAAATTGTACATCTGTTCAGAAATATTGGCAATAGTTATCAAAGCTATGGCATATTGACCATACAACATAAAGGAAGCTAAAATAGAATAACAAATACAACATACCTCAATTGCTAAAGATGTTAACCACTGTCGGGGTAAATGTCGAGTCAGATGTTCATCCACAATTGCAAGTCGAGGTGAGAATAATCGAAGAGCATTTTCAATTGCAACAGCCCTTGAAGGAAAGATGACAATATTCTTGTGGAAGACAAAGATAAGTCAACAGCGCAGTTTATATAACAGAACCAAAGATGCATGGGAATGGAGTAACTTTTAAGCCATCAATTACAGGCATCACTATTCTGAATAAAACAAAGGTTAATAACCCACAAATGAAATAAAGTACAATCCGTACAACACAAGAAAATTTCATGGTCCAGTTGAATTAAATATGCCAAGTTACTCTGCCAAGAGAGCAAGCAAGCATCATAAACACTCCCAAAATTAGAAGAAAATACCAAGTCCACATTAAGAAAACTGTGTACCTAATTATTTGCATGTAAAACAATAAAGACGCTCAAATAGGTAAACAAATCTACAGAATAATATTGAAAAATAAATGTTTTGTACTAAACAAAAGCGGTTAATAGGATGTCATTTTTGAGATAGAGCACTACTATGCCAGAAAGGATAAATAACATTATAGTTCACTTTAATCAGATACAGTACAAGGGAACACCATACAGAAACATTCAAACAATACTGGTAGATTCTGAAAGAACATGCAAAGAACTTGCCGTTCTCAGTTGCAACTTAGAAGAAAACATGGAAGAAGAAAATATTGTCAACAACGTGATTGTGCCCTCTAAAACATAGAGACACATAAATCATTTTTGTTTAAGCTATGCATAACAGTGGAAACTTTCAATATGAAAGCAGAACACTAGAAATGCATAACTTTTTTGTGCAGCAAAGACAGGAACTGCTAAATGTTTTTCCAATAAGCCTTACATTCCATCATAAGATTAATCCAAAATTATACCACCTACAGAAAAATATGCGAAGCAGTCAAACTTCTGATAGATGATAAGTTCAGTGGTTGCGTTACAAATCAGACAGAGATAACATTCTCGCTACACTGAGTGGACAAGTCAACTTTCACAATAAAAGCAAGCATACTTAATATTTTTTTTTTCTGTAAATTTGGACTCATAATCATACCAACTGAGAATTTGTTTACAAGATTAATCATTAGAAAGAAAATAGAAAAAAGACTCCTGCAGTTTATTTGAAATTCTTTACAATTCCGTTTTGACATATTTTCCCTACTTAATTGATGAACAGCACAGCCAGCTCATCCAACTATTCCTATTGATAAACATTTTTACTTTGTGGACTTCTTATGCTCAATGGATTAATTCCACATGACAGTTTTAGCCACTCCCAGCCCAGGAAAAATAAAAAAAAAATGAAAGAAAAGGAACCCTGCAGCCGCCACTGTACTCAAACAGAAATTGGAGAAAGAAAAGAAAAAAAAAATAAAGTGGAAGAAGAAGCCTCATTCAAGTAATTCTGTTAAAGGAAAAACAACAAGATAAGCAATTATTAATTAAGCAAGTAATACATCCTTACATTGGAATTGAGTGGAATGTGGTGATATATTTTCAAGAAGCCTGCAATTAAATTACGAAAGCGTAGGCTTCCTGCTGGTGACTCATAAGGGAAAGTTGATCTCTCTGTCAATACACTGGCAAGATAAGCTAGGAATGGGATTTTCTCATCTGCAACAGAATCATCCTCAAAAGATAAATCCAATGAACTGCTGATGTCATGGAACCCATTCTTGAGGAAATCAAAAATTTTCTTAACCTGTCAAATTATTTCAAATAATTTCCATTGAGCAATTGTAAATGAGCAATAAACATATGCTCAACAGAATAAACTATAGTAATGTCAGATTAATCGTAGACCTGGTTTGGTTGACGAAGTTGACAACTATAAACTGACAAAGCATGAGCAATGCGACCACCAGCCTTCCCATAAGCCCATGCTGTTCGAGCACAGAGAGGCTGATCTCCAGAAAGACCCATGAAAAACTCAAACCGATGAGGACTGTTCTTCTCAATTTCAACCAAGGCCGAAATATCTGTGTCGGCAGCCTGCAACAAAATGTTCTCAAGAGCAGTACATTTTTTATGAACAAACAGTTTTTAGTTGAAAAGTTCTCATGCCTGGATAATTTTAGTCTGCCAAAGCTTGTTAACATGAAATCCACGGCGTTCAAACAAACGTTTACACACGGCTTGTCCAGGACGGCCACCCATATTAAAAATCATAATACCCATAGGCTTGATTACAGCTATGCCTTCCTCAACAGCCCTGGCAATTAGACCTAAGCCAAACTGATCCTCAATAAACCCCTACATACAGACGTAAGGAACAAAAATTATCAAAATCAAACTCGATACATATACTGAAGCAACTACCGCTCAAGAAACTCACCCCAAAATGTTGTGCACTCCTTCCCCTAAACCCCAATATAAAATAAAAAGACACTTATAGCAAGTAGGAAAGAAGAAGAAGAAGAAGAAGAAGAAGAAGAAGAAGAAGAAGAAGAAGAAGAAGAAGAAGATGTTAAGTCTCCTGTCTAAACATAACAGGATGCCAGGAAACTGCATTTACATTTTACCAAAAACAAACTACCCAAACTAAAAGCACAAAAGAATCTTTCATTGAGAGTACATGAATAATTATAATCAAGAAAGTGAAGATTGAGACAGCTGCCAATATCAGATAACCCTATCTTCTCCATTCAACCTCTGCCTAGAAATGGATTTTCTTTGTCATTCTCCAAATGCATACCTCTTCTGGAACTGTAAGTTGGTATTTAGCCTATATATGAATTGAATCACTGATCAAACTGTCATGGAATATAAAGATCACACTTTCTCTTCCAATCCTTGCTAATTTAGCTCATCCAATCAAAATTACAGTTAAGGTAAGATTAATAGTTATATTCCTTTAGTGCAATAAAAACTGAGATCGCCATAAAGTTAGATATATATAGCAATAATGAGATTCAATGGTCTAATGTCTTGACACTGCTATCAGCCAGCAAATTGAAACTCGAATGCTTCACTAGAAACCACCAAATCAATTAAAATATGATAGAACAATGTCAAATTAGCACTTTAATTTTCTATACCATTAGCCATTTGAATTCCATAGCACTCCTTTCAAAATTTAGCAAATGCAAAGAACATTCAAGTATGGAGGAAGATATCTAAACAATATTATATGACTCCAATTTTCTATTTCCAGCTGCTAACAACTTTAAACAACAGAGAACAAAAAATTATTGAGATTGTCAACAGACCTGAAGTGCACAGTAGTTACTCAATGAATATAAAAATTCTTCACTTGCATTTTCTGTAATCATTTTAGACATTGCATCTGGATTTGGGTTAAGAATCTGCAAGATGGAGACAAGCAATTGGAAAGCATAAATACCAGACAACCACTGTACAAATAAATTCTCTGCAATTTCACTATGTGTGAGTTCTGATACTACCTGGGGTATGCATCCAACAATCCGTTCGAGTTGAATGTCATGATCCCTACAATATGCAAGTAAATCAGATTCATGAAACTCAACCCTGTCTAGTAGAGTTTTCTTCTCCGCATCATAGACGGGTTGACCCTTTTCATCAAAAGCATTTAAGTATAAGTTTATCCAAGAAACCTTTACTGCCCTAGGATTAATATCAAGGCCATAGACCTGCAAAGGTTGTTTAGGTACTGATTAGAGCAACTGATAGAAGGCCGTATTGACAATACACAACAAAATCGTATTAGACACGAAGGACCAAGGCAACAATAGGAAAAACCATAAACCTTGGAAGGTAACCACTTCTCCGCAATAGCAATGGTTATCCATCCATTCCCACAACCAAGCTCAGCAACTGTCTTATCCTTGAAGATTGAGTCTGGATGTCTATTCAGTCCCTCATAAAAAGTGAAAGACCAGTCTTCAGGAATAAAAATGCTAGGGATAACCATCATTGTCAATTTCTTTCTACCCTGATAAGCTGAAATAGGAAAGAATAGTGTCAGAGCTAATGAACAACTATTCCACAGCTCCAAGATTGAAAGTTCCATAGAATAAACAGAAAAATACAATGATGACCTGTGGTAATAATATAATACGACGAAGACATACAATGTCTATGTTTTATTCCATATTACAATCTTGAACATGCTGTTGCACCTATTTAAATTCTCATGCTTCAACTAAAGATTATAGGAGAATCATTGGAAACTTGTTTAAATTAAGGTTTGAAGCCAAATCCAGTTAAATAAACAGTCCAATGGTCTGTTAATCCAATTAAACATAAGAAAATGTTCTCCAGCATAAAGAGAAAAATCCAATATGCAGGCCCACTTTTAAATGCATTCTGTTCAAATTGAGATTTTCCAAAAATTTTGGTTTCATTTTGCTTCACTTCCATGCATACAGCAATTTTTCTTTTAAAATGTGATTACTGATTTAAAAAACTTAGAACGATAAAGTACAGGATTGTAAAAGCTATGAATTCCATGAATTTTGTCGTTACCAAATTATTGGAGCAATAGATTATTTATGTTTATTTCTGAGATAATTACAAAATCGGATTTCCCTCTAGTTTTGTCTTTCTTTACTTACTACTGGATGGCCTCGTTTTTTGTTTTCTTGGAAATCGCAACTTGAAGCCACAGACAAAAGCAAAATGGCAAAAAATTTTAAATACCGAAAAAAATTACCAACAAATTTTAAGATAAGCTATCCGTTTGCCTGCAGAACCAAAACAGGGAGATGGATAATAAAAATATCATTTTCCCTTATTTCCCTCAGATTTCTCTATTTTCTCAGCAACCAAACACCGACTCATGCGCTACAAGCTGTACCATATGCTCAGTAATTTTAACTGCATGCATTGACCGTAAAGTCAACTTCCTCATTCTTCCTATTTTCTTCTTCCTTTTTTTTTCAGATTCCTCCATTCCTTAGAAACCTAACACTCTCAAAATCAAAAATCAATAAAAATAAAAATAGACTCATGGATCACAAATTCAATGCTCTCATTTCCTATCCAATTCATCATTTCTCTCAACACAAGCACATACACAAAAACAGAGATAGAACAGAATTCTCTATACCTTCAAATTGGTCAAGAAAAATGTCTTGGATCCGGAAATGGTACTTGTTGAGACAATGATTGGGATCGCCAACGTGCTTCTGGAGCTCCGAGAGAAAAATTCTGGCCTGAACGCGGGTATTCGGATCCTCGAGGCGTTCCAAGAGCGACCTAAACGCAGCGTATGCGGAATCACCGGACTGCTCACACTGCTTCAAGAACTGGTCAGTGGATAGAGACGCCGCCATTTTCAGCTCTGCCACAAAGGAATAAAGAGTGTGCGGTGAAGTTGGAGAGGGCAATTGCATTTAACAGAATGAAAGGGAGGGGAGGGTCGTTCCCGGTCTTTATTTATTTATTTTTGAATTATTTATTGTTACTAAATAAATGGGTCGGTTGGGATATGGAGTAAATATTATTCAAAGAATTATTATTAAATGGGTTTTGTATTATAATAAATGGATGGATTATAAAATATAAATTACTTTTTTCGTTTTTTATATGTCATTTTTCAATGAAATATAAATTTTATTTATATGTTATTTTTAAAATTTCAATATAAATTTTTTTAAATTTAATTTTTTGATAAAAATTAATTTATTTAAAATTAATTAAATTTAATAACTTATAAATGAAATTTGGACAATAGCACCCTATAGGGTTAGCTTTTTCCTTAAAATTTGCACAAAAATACCAAACAGTTTCTTGGAAGTCTTTTTCCACTTGCCCATCTTTCATATATCTTTTAAAATATCTATTTTCAGAAAATATCCATTTTAAGAATCCTTTTATTTCTAAATTCTATCAAAATATTTTTCACGTAATCTTATTATTCTGCAAGCCTTTTCTTCATTCATCTTTTTTTAAAATTTACAATTTCAGACATTTTTTTCTTACTTTTTTTCAAGTATTCACAATTTATATTATCTAAATTTGAATATTTAAAGTAATTCATTTATTTTTTTTTTGCAATAATTAAATTTATATTGATTGGGTCGACAAATTACTATTTATCAAAGGATATATTATGATATACCGCATTAAAATTAAAAAAAAATCAATAATTTAATTCAGTATATCGGTTGGTATATCTTGATTCGTATGGATATATATTTGAAATTTTTTGTATACCAAAAGGTATGACTTGGTATACCGTATTAAAAGTAGTAAATTTCAACAACTCAGTTCTGTATACTAATAGATATATTGAATTTAAATGTATAAAATTAAATTTGAAATTTTGTATACCAAAAAAAGTATATCTTGATATATGAAATTGGAATAAGAAAATTTCAACAATCTTAATTTTTACTTGTATTTGTTTATGCAATTCATCTCTCTCTTATTTGATTGAACAGTTTTTTCATCTATTTTTGAAAGATTCATTGAATGGAGTTGATAAATTCTAAGTTTTTGTACTGTGAATTTTTCAATTTGTATTTTGATTTAAAAAAAAAAAGAAAAAAGTCTGCATAAATTTCTTTATCGTCGTTGCTTATGCTATTCCTCTCTCTTGTCTTTTTTGAGCAAATTTTCGGATATATTTAAGAAATGAAAGAAAAATGACTCCATAAGTCTTTTGTACCTTGAAGTTTTCAATTTGTGTTTTAATTTAGAGAAAAAAAAAACTCTGTGTACTTTTTTTAATAAATTAAATCTTATAAATGGGGTATTTTTAAAAATATAAATTTTAAAAAAGAGAGAGTAGGTTTAAAACTTTTATAATTGATTGTGTATTTTAAAAAAATAAAGTTAAAAATGACATGTGATGTAATTCGTTATTATATATTCTTTTCGTTCGTTTTTATCAGTCAATTTTGTTGTTTTTACCTGAATTAAAAAATAATAAATAAATTTAAATTTAATATTAAATTACGTGATTAAAATTAAATTATCAAATCTGATTGGTTCTTACTTTATTGAGAAAGAAAAATAAATTGAAAAAAATAAATTAAATTACATTAAAAGTCTAAAAGTGATGATAAATAAAATTTGAATTTTATTTAAAAGTGACAAATAAAAAAGAACAGAAAGAGTATATATATATATATATATAAGGCCGCAAAAGGCCTGAAGGAGGTGGCAACTTGTTTCCATCTTTTGATTATTTCCACCAACTAAATTTCAAGTGGAAGCAATTAGTATTCTTATTACCTTTAACGCTTTAAGCAATGTGGAAATCATAAGTATGTCCATTGCTCACTATTATTGCTACTTACATATCAATTATATTTATCATATTCTTGTTCAAACTGAAACTTTTTATTCTTTACTTGTTTGTAATCTCTGATCTGAAACCAAATTACAAAGAGACAAGTTGGTCTGATCTTTCCTATATATATGATAAAGAGAAAATTTGACTTGTATGTTCTAACTAAGAAAAGTATATTCTCAGAATTATGCATATAATTATTGTAGGGAATAAAGTAGGTGAAACGACAACATCTGTACCATTCCTAACTTTGAACTTTCCATATAAGCTTGTGTTTTGGTCCAGTTATTGAAGAAGTTCCCATCAATTTACAACCGACCATTTTATACCATTATTCTTAAACACCATACTTTATGAAAGTTAATCCTAAACACTAGATTTTATGAAATAGCGTCGCGCACCTAGCTTTGGTGGGGGAGTCTCCCAGCGGGAATTTTCTGCGTATACTAGGTTTCGAACCCGAGACCTTGCTTAAGCGGAATCAAGCCGCTTACCACTTGGACCAACCCCCGTTGGTCTTTATGCTATTAATGACCAGCCTTTATGCTATTAATAACGACCAGTCATTACTAACCATTATCTAGCATTAATCATTGACTAACCATTAATTGACTGTCGTTACTGACAGTTATCCAAGATTAATGGCTAGCTCATTTCATACAACATGGATAAACACTATATAATCACTCTCACCAAACCAGATACGCTTCCTAAGCTAAAAGCTATGTTAATAGATAGACAGCTGTAAATATCTTTCTAATTATAGTGTAAATAATTTAGCACAATTAGAGCTATTTTATAGGAAGAAAATAGCAGATTTTCAGGGATGTAAATCAAATGTAAATCAAATTTATTTCTATTTAATGAAAGCTCTCTTAAAGGGAGAAATCATTCAGCAAAATTGACATGGTATCAGAGCCTTCTCTTGACTATTTTGGCTTTGCAATCTTGAGATTTCTTTGAGCTTGGCTTCGTTTACTTGTTTCTTGGCTATTATTTGTCTTGAATCTTGGTTACTCTCGGTATCTTGGTTAATCTTGGCTGTTTTTTTTTCTGGTTTTCTTGGCTGTTTACGATAATGACTTCCCATCAATTTGAGTCTTTCAATGTTCGATTTACTGGAAAGAATTATTCTGCTTGGGAGTTTCAGTTTCAACTATTTGTCACTGGGAAGGAATTATGGGGCCATATCGATGGAAGTGATCCAGCTCCTAGTGATGCTACACAGTTATCTCAATGGAAGATCAAAGATGCTCGGGTGATGACATGGATTTTAGGGTCTATTGATCCTCTTATTGTCCTAAATCTCAGGCCATATAAGACTGCAAAGGGCATGTGGGACTACTTAAAAAAGGTCTACAATCAGGACAACAGTGCACGTCGTTTTTAGTTGGAACATGAGATTGCTAATTACTCTCAAGGCAGTCTTTCTATTCAAGATTACTTTTCTGGATTTCAAAATCTATGGGCTGAATTCACTGATATTGTTTATGCTAAAGTACCTGCTGCATCTCTTTCCATAGTTCAAGAAGTTCACGAGCAAAGCAAGCGAGATCAATTTTTAATGAAATTACAATCTGACTTTGAGATTGTTCGGTCAAGCTTGATGAACCGTGATCCACCTCCTTCCTTGGATGTCTGTTTCAGGGAATTACTACGTGAAGAGCAGCGTCTTCTCACACAAAACTCTTTCAAGCAAGAGAATACTGTCACCGTTGCATTTGCTGCCCATGGAAAAGGAAAGGGCAGGGATATGACTAAAATACAATGTTATAGTTGTAAGGACTATGGTCATATTGCTAGTCATTGTGGTAAGAAGTTCTGTAATTATTGCAAACAACAAGGGCACATTATCAAGGAGTGTCCCACACGTCCTCCAAATCGCCGGAATAACTCCTCTTACACAAGCAATATTACCACTGAGTTTGCTGCCCCAGCAATGTCTACATGTCCTACTCCAACTCCAGCAGCTGCATCAGTTCTTACTCCTGAAATGGTACAGCAAATGATTGTTTCAGCCTTTTCAGCCTTGGGCTTGCAAGGTAATAATATTTCATCTCATCTTTGGCTTGTTGACTCCGGTGCTTCAAATCATATGACCAACTCTACTAGTATGCTTAACAATGTCTGAGAATATATTGGTTCATCAGAAATTCAGGTAGCCAATGGAAGTAATTTATCTATCACTGAGATTGGGGATATTAATCCAACTTTCAAGAATATTCTTGTATCACCAAAGCTGTCTACTAGTCTTATTTCTGTTGGTCAATTAGTGGATGACAATTGTGATGTGCATTTCTCTCGTAATGGTTGTCTTGTGCAGGATCAGGTGTCGGGGACGATAATCGCGAAGGGGCCTAAAGTTGGACGACTGTTTCCTATCCACTTTTCCATTCCTCGTTTCCTGTCTTTTGCTTGTACCACTACAGCCAGTAAGAGTGAGATTTGGCATAGACGTTTAGGACATCCAAATTACTCTATTTTGTCTCATTTAACAAATTCTGGTTTGTTGGGAAATAAAAGTTCTTTTTCAAATGTTGCATTTGATTGTTCTACATGTAAATTGGGTAAAAGTAAAATGCTTCCTTTTCCTAAGTTTGGTAGTCGTGCATCCAAGTGCTTTGATGTCATTCATAGTGATGTTTGGGGTATATCACCAATTGTCTCCCATGCCAATTATAAATGCTTTGTGACATTCATAGATGATTTTAGTCGATTCACTTGGGTATATTTTCTTCGTTCCAAATCCGAGGTATTTTCCGTGTTCAAGACATTTTTAGCTTATATTGAAACTCAATTTTCTAAAAGTATTAAAGTGTTACGATCTGATTCTGGTGGGGAATATATGTCTCATGAATTTCATGATTTCTTGTCTAAGAAAGGAATTATTTCACAACGTTCTTGTCCTTATACCCCACAGCAAAATGGGGTTGCTGAACGTAAAAATCGTCACCTTTTGGATGTCACTCGTACTCTATTGATTGAGTCATCTGTTCCATCTAAATATTGGGTTGAAGCTTTGTCTACTGCTGTATATTTAATTAACAGATTGCCATCTCAAGTGTTAAATCTTGACTCACCTTATTATCGTCTTTATCATCAATTTCCTAGCTATCATGATTTACATACTTTTGGTTGTGTTTGTTTTGTACATCTACCACCTCTTGAACGTAACAAATTATCTATTCAGTCAGCTAATTGTGCTTTTATGGGTTATAGTCCATCTCAAAAGGGCTTTATTTGCTATGATCCTGGTTCTAAAAAATTTCGTGTATCAAGATATGTTGTTTTCTTTGAGAATCAATATTTCTTTCCCACTCATGTTCAACCTTCTTCTGCTGGTTCTCTTCTTCCTACATTTGAAGATTTGTCATCTTCTTCTGGGCGGTTCAAACCTGGAATTGTGTATCAACGACATCAACCAACTTTACTCCCTTCCGAGATTGATCCGCCACTTGAGACTGCTTCTCAACCAGAATTCGAGTTACCTTCCACTTCTGCTCCGCTACGCCGATCTACCAGAGTCTCTAAACCTCCTAATTGGTATGGTTTTTCTTCTGCTTTAACTCATGTTTCTATTCCAACGTGTTACTCACAAGCTTCCAAGCATGAATGTTGGCAGAAAGCAATGAAGGAAGAACTTCAAGCCCTTAAAGAGAATCACACTTGGGACATTGTTACTTGTCCTTCAAATATTCGCCCAATTGGTTGTAAATGGGTTTATTCCATTAAACTCCATTTTGATGGCACTCTAGATCGGTACAAAGCTCGCTTGGTTGTCCTTGGTAACAAACAAGAGTATGGTGTGGACTATGAGGAGACCTTTGCTCCTGTTGCAAAAATGACTACGGTGAGAACTATTATTGCCATAGCTACTGCACAAGGCTGGCCTCTTCACCAAATGGACGTCAAAAATGCTTTTCTCCATGGTGATCTCAAAGAGGATATTTATATGAAGCCTCCACCTGGTTTGTTCTCTTCACCTACTTCAGATGTATGTAAGTTGAAGCGGTCTTTGTATGGACTAAAGCAAGCTCCTAGAGCTTGGTTTGAAAAATTTCGGTCCACTTTGCAAAATTTCTCTTTTGTGCAAAGTAAATATGACTCATCTTTGTTTCTTTGTAAAACATCTGCTAGTTGTGTTCTTCTCTTGGTGTATGTCGATGACATTGTCATCACAGGAACTGATTCTTTATTAATCACTCATCTCCAGCAATATCTCAAGGATTCTTTTCATATGAAAGATCTTGGTTCTCTTACATACTTCTTAGGATTGCAGATTGATTATGCAGCTTCAGGTGTGTTCGTACATCAACACAAATACACTCAAGATTTGATTGCCTTAGCAGGTCTTCAACAGTCCAAATCTGTAGACACTCCGTTGGAATTGAATGTTAAATATCGCCGATTGGAAGGCGATATTCTTCCTGATCCTACTCTGTTTCGGCAATTAGTGGGGAGCTTAAATTATCTAACTATTACTCGGCCGGATATATCTTTTGCAGTCCAACAAGTTAGTCAATTCATGCAAGCTCCTCGTCATCTACACTTGGTTGCTGTTCATCGCATCATTCGCTATCTTCTTGGGACATCTACACATGGTTTGTTCTTTCCAGCTGGTTCTTCGATTCAACTTAATGCTTTTAGTGATTCTGATTGGGCTGGCTGTCCAGACACTCGTCGGCCTACCACAGGCTGGTGTATGTTTCTTGGTGACTCTTTGATATCTTGGAAAAGCAAGAAACAAGACCGTGTTTCCAAATCTTCCACTGAGTCTGAATATCGAGCCATGTCCGCAGCTTGCTCTGAGATTGTATGGCTTCGTGGGTTACTTGCTGAGATTGGATTTCCTCAAACTGGTCCTACTCCTCTCCACGCTGACAACACCAGTGCCATTCAGATTGCTACCAACCCGGTTTACCATGAGAGGACTAAACACATCGAGGTGGATTGTCATTCTATAAGAGAAGCTGTAGATACAGGAGTCATCACTCTTCCACATGTATCTAGTGCCCTACAAATAGCTGATGTGTTCACCAAATCCATGCCACGACACCGTCACCAGTTTCTTGTTGGCAAATTGATGCTTCTTGCTCCACCAGCATCAATTTGAGGGGGGATGTTAATAGATAGACACCTGTAAATATCTTTCTAATTATAGTGTAAATAATTTAGCACAATTAGAGCTATTTTATAGGAAGAAAATAGCAGATTTTCAGGAATGTAAATCAAATGTAAATCAAATTTATTTCTATTTAATGAAAGCTCTCTCAAAGGGAGAAATCATTCAGCAAAATTGACAAGCTAAACACACACATACTACCTTTTACCATTTAAATGTACAAGAGAAGCTCTCAAATAAATCGTGTCTTGTCCAGCAAAGGAAGCCAAGTTGAGTCTAGAGCAACAGATACTGTTTCAAAAAAAATGTATGACAGCTCCAGAAATTATTCCAGCTAAAAGACCAAGAATGTGGCAAACAACAGATAATCCTCACATCAGTTCAAAGGAAAAAATTAAAAAAAAAAACATTAAAGAAAAAAGAACAGTAGAATTCATTTTGTAAAGCATTCAGAATGTACATGAGAGCGAGAGATGGGGAGAGATTGAAGTTCAGTTGAAAGTGTACTGAGTGGACCAAGAACTTCAGCAATTAATGAATCTTCTTTAGCTTTTCATCTATGCATGCGCTTTCTTCTTCTTTTTCTGCCCTTTTCCACTATATCTTCTGAGTTAAATTGTGAAAGTGCTTGGAACATTTAGAGTGAAACACTTATCTTATGGGGTGATACTGATCAGAAATGCGCTTTGGGGGCAGCTTTCGCAGTATGAACAGCACCAGTGCAGAGGGTACAATTTCCACCAACTGCACGTGTTTAAGGAACAAAATGTGAAAAATTATTGAACAGAACCTACAAGAATAAAAGCCATTAAGTTTGCAAACAAAGAAGAAAGAAAAGTTCACAATTTTGATCACAGCGTGGTTTCGTTCCATTGTAAAAGTTTAAGCTAACTAGTATTGGATTTCATTTGACTAGCACCCTGCACCATATGGATACTAACGTGGTTTGAGGCAAAGAGATAGGGTAATCAAACAGCGACTTACCTAGACCAAGTTCATGAATAAATTCATAGAACAAACTGATGACTAGATTTCATGTGTGCTTAGTAATATTATTATTTGTATTACATGGCAGTTTGAAATTCTGGCCATCAAATTTCACTATACATATCTTTGGCATTCTGTGTTGATAAGTCATAGACTATTGATCACAACTACTAGGCTTTGGAAACAATAAATTTCTGTTACCAAATTTTGTGTATTTTTGAAAAAGCAAGGCTCAGCAACCAAGAAAAGGAACATATGGCAATCACCTACATTAGGGGATTGGAACTTACCATGTAGTACATAAGATTAAGAAGGGGATGATCCAAGACATCAAGATCGGCTTTCTTGTTAAAGGCTGAGACAGCAACCTAAAACATAGACCCATAAAATGCTTCATAGATACAGAAGTTTGAAGTCGGACTTTTAACCTTCAATCAAATAAAACTCACCATAATACATCTTATCAAGAAACAAGTACAACAAATTCCCGTTACGAAGCCAACCTGCCACAACAAAAATAAATAATCAAGACATACAAATAAAGCTACCCTTCAGGACATTCAGAAGTAAAAAACAGAATTATATGATTAAGAGAAAAGTCGAAGTTTTGTGGCAATGTCCCAACTCAATCACATTGACAAAGAGAAAAATATAGATGACTTAGTTCAAGCTACAGCATGAATCAAATAGATATCTCTGATACAAACCTCGTAAAGCTTCTTTTGCCGACCCCGAGATTCAATAGGGAATCGCCTCAGCATGAAAAACAACCTAAAAACCAAAAAAGAACTTCAGTGAACGTGTGCATTATGCTTTGAAGTATCAAATTTTCTATGGGTTTGATATCCACTGTTACCTCCCACCATATATCAAGAATCCAAGAGCAGCACAGAATGAAATTGCTACAGAAGAAATCAAAACATATTTTTATTAACATATTATCTTTCAATATATTCATATAAATAGAAGTTATGGAATTCAATCAATTTAGGATAGCACAACTAAAACCTATATATTTTATAGCTCTGCAAGATTTTGAGTTCAAGTTGTATCACTATTTTAAATAACAAGGGCCAAGGGGGACAAGAGAAGAAAGACAACACGCTAAATTAAACTGAAGAAAAACATCATTAGATGGATCATTATTGCCAGGACTGACCTGAAAAGAAGAGCTTTGCTAATTCCTCGCCAACAGGACTTCCACTCAATCTCATGTATATCCAGATGCCAGCCTGTAATCATGGCAGAATGACAAAGCATCCATGAATGTCTTATGAGCAGCAATTTGCAGAATAAAAGTTGGATTGTTTTCCACTGTACCAAGATATGACAAATACGAAGTACATATCAAACCTGTATTAGGTATAAAAATCCATTGACGATATAATAAGTGGGTCTGAGTTTATCAATTGGAAGGCTTCTTGCCTAAGGCCATAATGTAAAAATTAGCAAATGTTAGTTATAGCAGCATAGCAGCTTATCGAAATTCATGAAAAAAGAAAAAGCAGATGTACCTGGTGATATATCTCAGCCCAAAACAGCACAAGCAATGTGTATGTTGAGAAGAACAGAAGACTTGGAATATCCAAAAGCACAATTTCAAGGGCCTGCAATAAGAAGTCGTTTTATGTAAGTAGGATCACATCCACAATGGTTCAATGTAGATTAACCAGCAAAGAAATAATATTACTGAAGATTAGAAATACAATCAATATATCCTTCAAATACAAGAAACAGAACATCCATCAAGGAAGGCCTTAGAGAAACTGATAACAAGAAAAATAATTGGAAAAGGAAAAGGTCTGCTACAGCCACGGTGCTGCTGATTTATAAGCTATAGGTTTCTTTGTTTTCATTTGGTGCATATTTGCCAACCCCCAAAATAACCTGAAGTACCATGTAAGTTTCACAAAGAAATGGTTTAAAAAAGGGGAAACAAAAAAAGAGAAAAGGTTCAAGAAGTTGTGATAAAGAAAAACAGAAACTTTCATTTATTCTCCATTGAATAATTTTCCAATACACTGCACTGAAGATTAATGATCTTGCACATTAAACTACTTGATTTTTTAAGTCTCCTTATAATGGCACTGATTAATCTGTAGATGATTTAAAATACTTTAATAGATATAAACCCCAAAAAGCAGCATCCTGAGAGAGAAACTCACCTTTGGTCTAATGAGAAAGACATTCTTGTATAGACCAAATAGGAGAGCCCTCACTGTCAAAAGAGCAGTTTGGTTTCAGCAAGCTTACACAACTGATTAAGGCAAAACTCTAACAATATTATAAGGCCCTTACATCCATTCACAACAAAATTCATCAAGTGAAAAACCTTTTGCGTTGTCCATCCATATTCTGGTACTCTCATTTGGATACGAAAAAGTTGTACCTGAAAATCATACAACATTTATGCTATCAAAATGAAAAACTCTCGTTCTTTTCTGTATCATGCAGTATAGTAAAAGCTGATAAAGCTAAAGAAGAAGATAAGCTAAAAAATATTGGGTGCACAGAATTATGAGTAAAACTATACGCTTCCAATAATCTATGATCTTTAAGGCAAGAGCTTGCAATATAACATGAAAACATCATAAAACAACCTGAATACTGTTACTATATTGAAGAAAACTATCAATATGTCCACTCAGAATAAAGTAAATCATTTACACAACATGAAGCCTGCCAATACAAGCACTCTATTGCAGCAAACTATCAATAAATACACTGAGGAAAAAGCCAGCTATCAATTACACACATGAAACATCCCAAAGCAGCATAGGTAGTCTTTTGAAGAAAACCATCATTAAGTACACTGAGCAAAAAGGGAATGAACAAGTTACACACATCGTAATAGAAGCTACGTTCTAACTTCAAATCCCAAGAAAGAAGCAAATGCAATTAACTAATTTGCTGCAAGAATGATATTTCATCAAGTTACTTTTTCATTTGAAGTTGAGTAATTGAGGAAGCAGGAGAACCCTTCAAGCAGATTACGATGGAAAACCAACTGTGATTAGAAGCAGGTTTCATGTCTTTTATCAGACATAAGCAAGTGAACATTAATTAAGCATGATTGCATATCATTATGCTTGGTTTCTGAAGGCAACTACCAACTCTGAGAATGGCCCAACTAAAAGGCCACTACACATTAAAATTTATCGAGGAAAACAGTATGATAGATCTCAATCTATTCAGATAAACAAATTTTAAGTGGACAATGGGTGATGGGAACTCTAAGTTGCAGATAAAGTGTATCAGCAATAGAAGGGAGGAGAAGTTTGGAATTGCTGGACCACGAGGCCTAAGCAATCTGCAGCCAAAAGGCAGGCAGTGACTAACTTCAAAGATGATGGCTTCATCTTTTTCGAAACAAAAATTTGTTTTATGCATGTCCTTCAAAATTAAAAAGATGATATATGATATTGATATGGTAGTTTCAGCACCCTTTCTGGCATTACCACTAGCTTGGTCTGTGTTTTATAAACACAAAAATAAAAACTATAAGAACTATCTGAAAGAGCTCACAGAAGGCGGACATTAGATATGAGTTCTCTACAGAAAACCACACACACACACACACGCACAAAAGCTATCCTTTGAAAGAGAGAATAATAATAATAACAACAACAATAATAATGATACAAATTGCTGGTTTTCAAAGGTTTCTTGCAAACATTGAAATCTTTTATGAATTAATAAGAAACTAAACAGCGCCAGATGTTCTATTTATAATTAGTTAGAATCAACAACAAAGGCTAAAAGGATCAAAAAGCAAAACATACCAGAGCAACAATGGAGACCAATGCATAAGAAGCACTCAA
Source organism: Excoecaria agallocha (assembly GCA_037975025.1). Classification (NCBI taxonomy): domain Eukaryota; kingdom Viridiplantae; phylum Streptophyta; class Magnoliopsida; order Malpighiales; family Euphorbiaceae; genus Excoecaria; species Excoecaria agallocha. Next base: position 49,640,873 of record CM075815.1, read on the forward strand.
GAAACAGAAAATGCCTCTTTGCCATTCCTCAGACTCGTCGATCTCATCCCACCAATGATGTCCATTTCCACTGTAATAAACCCATCCCTCACCACCACCAAGCTCAAGACTTTTCCCCCTCAAGCTCCATGCCATTGCTTCCTATTTTTATAAACTGCGCCTTCAAGAAACAAAAATAGCAAAAGATTAGACAGGAAAAAGGTGGGTTTGTTGTAGAGATGAAAAAGGTCGGATTTTTACCAGATGGCGAGGAGAAATGTGAGACACGCAGAAGGAGAATAGCGACACGCGTGAGTTAATGAATAAAAGAACAAAAAAGATTAAGACTTGGTTGATGGGTATATTCGTTAATTGCGGAACAAACAATACATTGCGTTAGCTTTGTTTGCAACCGGAGTTTTCCATGTTTTTGTTTGCCATTTTGCCAATGCTAGCCACTTCTTCTTCGTTAAAAATTTCCACACTCTAAAAGACTACTACTTCTTCCTCATCCTTTTCCTCTCTCCAGTCCTTTTCCACCTCTTTATTGCTTGCAAAAATCAAAATCACAGGTAAAAAGAAACATATATAATCCTATGTTATACCCTGATAACTCGTTGATTTTTGGGGTTGACAGGAATCCTGTCACAGGATCCTTACCTGATGAGAAAATATTATTAAATTATATATATATATATATATATAGTGGTAAACTTCATTTGTTGTCCTTCAATTTATCTGGTTAATTTAATAAATTTTTAATCTTTGATTCTTGAATAAGTAGTTCACATAATTGTCAAATGAAATTTTCTCACCTTTTCTTCTGAAGGTGACTAAATCATTCTAAATTGAAATCCAATTCAATAAATTTAGTCGATTTTATGTAAATTAAACAAAACTTTAGATTTATAATTCAATAAATTTAGTCGATTCTATTTAGATTAAATAAAAATTTAGATTTATAATTGCGATGTCTGAAAAACTATCCGTAGTTTAAACAATTGATTATTCTTAATTAATTAAAATTAAAATTTCATTGCTTTAAGGGAAACTTGAGGGACGCAATTGTTTGAAGTAAGAATATAACAAAAAATCAATTTTTGGCCCAACCAAACAAAAGAAGATTCCCGCGGCCAACCATAAGGAATGGTACTGAACTGTAACCCCGCGCACAATAGCACAGACCAAGGGAAACTAAACCAAGAAATCAAAAATGAAAACCCTCTCTCCGCCTCTAAACCCTGCTAAAACCCCTTTTCTCCCCATTTCTCTTTTGCCGTAATTTCCCTTTTAATTGCTCATACAAATGTTAAAGCCGCTGAGTCTGATCAAAGGGCATGCCTCAAACCCCAAGGTATGGGTGGTGATCGGAGTCTCCGTCGCCGGTATCGTGGTTCTGGCTGAGACCCGGCGGCGGCGGCGGAAGGCGATGATGTTGGGGCGGGAGGATTTTGGAGCTTTCGTTGAAAGATTTGAGATACTTCCTTTCCCTCAGCCGCCTCCTCCGGCAGCCAGACAGCTTCTTTCCGGCCTAACATTCGCCATCAAAGACAGGTTTGTTCCTCTCTTACTGTCACTATTACCTTATATGCGTATGGTTATATAGATAATTACTATTTTGATTGCTTTTTTGTAAGTTTATGCCCTTATGTTAAAAAGGTTTGGCTAAAACATTGATTTTTTTTTATGTACTTTTTATATGCTGTCTCTTGGTGGGTACGGCAGTTTTGATGTGAAGGACTATGTGACGGGGTTTGGGAACCCAGATTGGAGGAGAACGCATGAAGTTGCTGATAAGATGGCAGTAGTTGTGACTTCTCTATTGAAGAATGGGGCTACTTGTATTGGCAAGACTGTCATGGATGAATTAGCTTTGGGGTAGAGTTCTTTAACATCATCTTCTTCTTCTTCTTTTCCTCCCTCTATCTGTCTTTTTGAGTGGCTGTCGGGCACATTTTTTAATTTGTCTTATTTGGTTGTCACATCAGGGTCACAGGTGAGAATGTGCATTATGGAACTCCTATCAATCCTCAAATGCCATCGTATGTCCCTGGTGGTTCTTGTAGTGGTTCAGCTGTTGTTGTAGCTGCTGAGATTGTTGATTTTGCTGTGGGTAAGTTAATTTTTCTTAACTTTATTTGTTAAATAACAGATAAGAAGGTGAATTCAATGAATAGCAACCAAAACACTGGAAGTTATTAGCAATTGATAATTGTATTACCCTCCCTCCACCCCCCAAAACAACATACAGACACATGGTGTAATGTTATAGTTTAGGAGGTTGCTGACTTGTCCTCTCTTGTTATTCTTTGGACTAAATCCTTATCAATTTACATCAAAGTCAGTAGCTAGTTTTCCTTGTTATGTAACCTGATTGCTTAAGGCTCTCATAATTTCTACAGGTACTGATGCAATAGGTTGTGTTAGAATTCCAGCAGCATTTTGTGGCATCTTTGGCTATCGACCTTCCCATGGGACTATATCTATGATCGGAGCTATTCCAAACTCGCAAAGTTTGGACACTGTTGGTATGCATATATTCACATAATGATGTAAATGTATTCTAGAGTAATGACATTTTTCAACTTTTTGTTTTGCATTATTTGGAAGCATGACAACTGAATAATTTGACTCTAATTGCTTGAGTTAGCTTGTATTTGTGCTCCTAGCCAGCTGATTTTGTGCGAATAATATAGAATAATTATTATGGGTTTATGGTACAATATGTTTATTTACAAGTTCTTTGTCATCTTTTGGAACTTCCACCCTTCTTTTTGTTCCAAAAACTGTTTTGATTTCATTTTCTTTTCTTTTCTTTTTTCATTTTTCCTTATATGCAATGCTTTGTAGGGTGGTTTGCACGTGATCCTTCTATATTACATCGCGTTGGACATGCTTTACTGCAGCTGAATGCTGTGGAACCTAGAAGGGTAAAACACTTTGTTTTTGCTGATGATCTTTTTCAGCTTTCTAAGGTTCCCAAGCAAAGGACTGAATATGTTATCAGCAAAGCCATTGAAAATCTCTCTGGGTGTAAGTTGCAAGGCTCCAATCTGGTTATTGTGTTGTTGGTCACTGTTATAGTGTGTCATTGATAACTGTGATTAATGATGTGGTGATTAAAATTTATGGGGACAGGGTGATCAAGGGGATATTATAATTACATTCCTACTGAAGTTGCTATATTGTTTTGTTGATTGCACAGACCAACCCCCAAAGCATATGAACTTTGGTCAGTATATTACTTCAAATGTTCAGAGTCTAAAAGGGTTTCGTGGACAATTGACAAACCTGCAAAATGGGACATCTGCTTTGAAAGCTCTCTCTTCTGTGATGGTTTCACTACAAAGGTCCTCCAGTATATTTTTCAATCATTTTCCTCTTACATCTTAATTCCTCCTGTGTGTTTGGGCATTCATGAATTGATTAATTCATTCTGTGTCAAATTGGCATTGAAGTTCTCTTCCCCTCAAACCCTCTATACACACAATAGCACATATTTTTATGATCTCCTTATTGATTATGAATTTATGCTTCAATTTGAGCCCCCCCCCCCCCCCCCCCCCCTCTTTTTTTTTAATTGACATTTGGATAGTTGCCTTAAAGCTAACTCTAGTTAGGAATTTTTTGCTGAAAAATAAATCTGCTTATCAGAGCATGCACTGGAACTGGAAATTCATTTACGCATTAGGTATCTAGAATCTAGAAGATAGCATGAACATCAACAGAGTATTATCCTCTCTGCAAAAATTGAAGAATCTTAGTTTTTTCAATCAAAGATTACTGGTTAGGTAATTCCTCTGCTGTAAAGCAATCTTATTATCTTCCATTTAGCCTGGTGACCTTAAAATAGTTTCAACAGCTGTATTTCTTGCAGTTCAGTGTGAATATTTAGTTTTCGAAATTGATTCCTCAGTCCTCAACATTCAGTTTCCTTGAAAGTGGGTCGTATCAGATGCCTAATTGTGCCTCACAAGGATCTTTTAATTTTTGAACCTTGTCCCTAGTCTGGTCTCGAGACTTCCAAATCACTTGTTCACTGAATTTGTTGCGCTATGGAAAATACCTAATGCACCAAAATCACATTTTACATTTTCTCTTAAAATGCAAAGAAAGTTGGCATCTAAACCTTTAACTTTCAAATATCATCTCACTAGGTCGGTTCTGAGCCTTGTTTCTGTTTTATGCTTGTTGGCATGTCTCCATATTTTAAAAACTATATGAAGGTTCTTGAACTTTAATAAACATTTCTTTTTTGGTATCAAATGATAGAGTTAAGTTTGTGTTTCTCCTGTGATTTTCAAATTCTCTCTTTGATTGTTGTCTTGAATATGGAGAGGCCTTGTGGCATTTGACTTTAGGTCTGACCTCGTTTCATTTGGGACTAACATCTGCATTGCATATATTGCTTTTCAGATATGAGTTCAAAACAAATCATGAAGAATGGGTTAGATCAGTGAAACCCAAGCTAGCACCTGATGTCTCTAATAATGTTCTTGCTGCTATTAATACTTCATATGAGAACATAAAATCATTATATAAAGTCCGATCTGAGATGCGAGCTGCTATGCAAAGTCTCTTAAAGGTATTGGTTTGACAGGATTGGACTCCAGTGATTGATTTTCTTTTTTGTTTTTTACTTTTTTTCTTTTATATTGGTGTTTCTAGGATGCCTAACAACATTGTCACTTGCATGGTGTTACCTTAATGTTTTGGTTATTGCTATCTGCATGTCAATATTTTTTTTGTCATCATAAGGATCATCATTCTTTTATGAAGCAATACAGGGAGATGGGAAATGATTATTATTGACAATATAAGTTCTTTATGCACTTTTGAATTCCTTTAATTATGCTGAAACAATTAACATGTGATAATAGCAGTCAACATATTATACACATTGCAAAGGAGATAAAATACTTGTGCACTACATATCTCATCATTCGATGAAACAATGTAACTATAAAATGAAATCACATACATATTACTAGAAATTACATGCAAATGCACTTGGTTTGTAAGTGTCATGTTTGGGATTAAACCCCTACATAGCATGAGTTGTGTGAGTCGGTGTATCTGTATATCTGTGCTTTCAATCTATTTCTGTCTTAGGTCTCAGTTTCTTATCTCTCTTGTTGTCAGGATGATGGGATATTAGTTCTTCCCACAGTTGCAGATCCTCCCTTGAAGCTTAATCAAAAGAAAGGGTATTCTGCAGAATCTCAAGATAGAGCATTGATACTGTCAAGCATTGCAAGCATGTCTGGATGTTGTCAGGTAATTAGTGTTGTTAACTTTCATATGATTTAAATCCTATAACTTGTTTTATGTATTTGTTATCTTTTGTTTTAATGTTTATATCCCACTGTCAGGTTGTGATTCCCTTGGGAAAGCATGATGGTTGTCCTGTTTCTGTTTCATTTATATCATTCCACGGAGCTGATAAGTTTCTTCTGGATACGGTCGTGGACATCTATTCATCTCTTAAAGAGCAAGTTAGCATTGTTTCTAATTCTGCACCATTGCCAGATACCAATGGAAATATGGATGCCTCTGAACTTTTGAAGGAAAAGGTTGGTTCACCAGATGTATTTTGATAATGTACATTAGTGCCTTTTTAAAGCTCACCAGATGTATTTTGTTAATAGTTGTGATGTGCAAGCAAACTTGGTTCAAATTTAAGAATTACCTTTCTTTGATTTATGGATAAAATTGTGAGATGAAATCCTTTGTGATTGGAAATGAAACTTTTTAAATGTGCGGCACCCTATCCAAGGACCCAAACAAAGTTCTGTTGTTGCCGTACTCCGATAAACATGACCATGGTTTTATTGAATTCTGTTAATTTTTACGCGTGTATTTTTTATTGGCTCAGAATTTGTCAAGGCATGGGCTGTAAAATTGAGTCTGCTTTTGCTTGCAACCCATTAGATTTGGAAGTTAATGGTTCAATGGCTAGGATACTGTTATCATGTCAGTTAAAAATGTGATTTGACAGTTGAATTACAAGCTTGAAACCCGCCACAAGTAGTAGGATGACTTGTCATGCTTACTCTTATATTTGATTAACGGACTGCATATTTTATTGAATCCTTCTTGGGTTGCCAAACTTCATTTTAGCTTCGGGTGTTGGAAATTGAGAGTATCGCTATTTTAGCAGTTATCTTGTGTGGTTGTGCTAAACGTTTGATGAATGTTTGCGCTTAAAATCTGTTTTAGTAGGTTTCTAATTTATGTGCTGTGAAAGGTTTGCCAAGCACATATTTGATGGCAATTACAATTTCTCGGCTCCTCCAATTGTATGATTCTGTTGCATTTCTACTATAAGGTGCAATGGAGATCTGCTACTGATCAGCTAGTAGCATTGCTATAATCCCTCAAACAAGTAGAATGAGTACTTTTTTTTTTTTTTTCCTTTCTCTCTCTTTTCTTTCTTTCTTTCTTTCTTTTTTTGTACTCCTGATGGAACGATTTTGTTTTCAGGGGAATGCTGCATTTAAGGGGAAGCAGTGGAATAAGGCTGTCAATTACTATAGTGAAGCTATTAAATTGAATGGGGCAAATGCAACTTACTATAGCAACCGAGCAGCAGCTTATTTAGAATTAGGATGGTGTGATTTTTTATCTGGTTCTTAAAGTGTATTTTTCACTACATTGCTCTGTATTTCTTGGTTACATTAGCGATTGATTTCAATTTGTGCAGCTTTCAGCAAGCTGAAGAAGACTGCACCAAAGCAATATCACTTGATAAAAAGGTGATGAGTTTGTCTTGTAAGATTGTTTTTCCATTATTTTATTATGTCAGTTTTCTTATATCCTTTAAAATTGTATCTGACTTCAGAAAGGAAAGTACGTGAATAAAGAGTAGGATCCTGCCTTTTTTTTCATCTTTTTATTTTCAAGTCTCTCGTTGTAATGTTCTTTTGATTAGATAGATTACATGCATTTTATGGGACCTTTTGGAATAAGGAAGTAGCTAACTATAGATGGTGCTAAATGGGCCTAGCAACTTAGTTTTATCCATTTATTAATTGATTTATTTTACGTTGCTTCATGATGTTATAGCTAAAATGAGGGTATGCAGAAGAGGAGCTTACATTTTACAGCATACACTTGCAATTAACTTCCCCTTTCAATCCTCCCTAAACATTCCTACAGCTTATATTGGATTTTCCTGTAAGCAGACCAAGAGGCCTTCCAAGAAGACTGCAAAAGGAAGGATGTCATTGCCTCTTTTGTTTCTATATAGTTGCACTTGTGCATGATTGTGCACTGGCAAATGCAGAAAACTAAGTGAAAAATGGTGGACATCTTCTGCATTGCTTCAGTAGCTATCATCTATTTTTCTTGTGAGCTCACATTTTTGGCATTTGGAAATCATGGATGAATATTGCAGTTCCAATATATGGTCCAAAGGTCCATGAGTCTCCTGGCTGATGGCCTGCACCTGTACTTTAGGAGGTTTAGTTGTATCACTCTTATATGATAGAATGTAGGAAGCATGAATAGATTGAACACTTTAATTTAATAGATAAGCATTGCTGAAGAAGAGAAAAGGTTAGAAGAGGTCTTGAATGGCAAATTTCGATAATGTTCTATTGCTTAATTGTTATAGTGATTATTTTATTTATTTTTGCAGAATGTAAAGGCATATCTGAGGCGTGGAACAGCTAGAGAATCACTTCTCTTCTATAAAGAGGCTGCTCTAGGTGAGTTTCCTTTTGTGTACAACTTTTTAACTGTCCGGTTGTGTGTGCTCCAGATGTCTCACTAATTTGCTCAAGTTGTGGCATGGAATATCCTGATGGGTTGTGTCTGTTCTCTATTGTGTAAAATTAGTTATTTACTCTTAGAATTAGGTGTGAATATATTGGATATCTTGAAATTTCAAGTAATTATCACAAATCGATGGCACGCATACACGCATGGACAAACACAAAAATGGTTTTTTTTTTTTCTTATTCAAGTTTTATTTTACTCTTGACCTTAAATGGATTTTCTTTTTCTTTGTATTTCCTTTTCATTCACAGATTTCAAGCATGCTCTTGTTCTTGAACCACAAAATAAGGTAGCTAATCTTGCGGAGAAAAGACTTAGAAAACTGATGAGTTAATGCTATGCATACGCATCCTCTGCATCCTCACAAATAAAGAAGGTAACAATATCACAGTGGATTCTGGGTATTACCTCCTGAAATTTTGGGTGAAAGAAACAAAAAGGAAGGTTAAGGTCTCTGTGCATAGCATTTTATACATTTCTACTTCTGCTATTTCATTTTTTCCTTGATTGGATAATGTGAAAAACAATAGTCTAAAAGGCAGTTTGCTAATTGTGTATTTACCATAGTTGCTCTGTGTTCAAGAGAACAAGGACAAAGATTCTCATTAGTTTCTTGTTTTAATGTACCATTATTCAAGGGAACTTCCTGTGTCTATTGTGAATTAAATCAGCAATTTACAATTAATTTTGAGATTGTAATGTTGTCGTATTCATGTTCTGAGAATTTTGGGGTATTTTCTCTCCTTCTTCTTGTTTAGGATTTTGTGGGAATTCATTTGCAATTTACCACAGATGAAGATACAATTTGCACATATTGTTCCTTGATTTCACGTAATATATATTTTTGAGTGAATGATTTCACGTACCAATTCAAATCCAAATATTTTTCTTAATAATTAAGCCCTTAATGTTTCATTTTTAAACAATTCAGCTCTTCTATTAGAATTTTCATACAAAGGTTACGAGGGTTGAATTTATAAAATAGCCACGTAAGCGTTTTCAAAGCTAGTTATCCAAAAAAAAATATATATATATATTATATATCTATTTGAGGTCGATAGCAATTGACCTTGAGAACGTTGTAATTACCCAAAGTACAATGATATGTACTGACTTAGTCATCCTCCCAAAGCCAATTGAAATTAACAACTGAAGCAGCCCAACTAACTTCAGCCGTTAACCCCGAAAATCCCACGGCCTTCATAATTTTACTTGGTACGACTTTAATTTTTTTAAATTAAAATGTGAAGGATTTTTTTAATTATCCAGATAAATTTGATACGTTTATTTGGCATTTTATCTTATGTATATTTTTTTAATTATTAATATTTAACATTGATAATGAAACTTTTTTTCTGAAAAAAAAAGTCAAAGACACGTATATCTATTTTAAGATTAAAAATGTCATTATGAACTTTGAGAAAATTAGAAAAAATGAAATTTATTTAATTTCTATCTAAATTTATAAAATACTTCCTCCATTTTTTATATTAATTAATTTTATTGTTTTTATTAAAATTAAAAAATAATAAATAAATTTAAATTTAATATTAAATTACATAATTAAAATTAAATTATTAAATCTGAAATAACATAATTTCATGCGTACACGAGAAATAGCGTGTCACACGTCTCCTTTTCAACGTTGCGGCATTTCCAGGTTCCCATCCTAACCAATCCGCCTCTCCTTATCCTTAATTACCATATTTATTGTTTACTACTAATCCTAAGTTTGATCTTACATTATTATTTCCTCCTTCATATCGCAACACGAAGCGAAAATCATGGGCATGGTGGAAAGCTCCTCCACCGCCATAGCCACTTTGTTCTTAAGAAATCTTGTTACGCCTATTTTTTTATATGCCGATAAATCCTTTATTTATCTTGGCCAAAAGTACAAACTTCTTGAATTACTTCGATACTTAATCGCCAGCTTTTTCCTCTTCTTTCTGCGTTTCCTTCCTTCTTTCTTGCATTCTTTAAACCCTAATCACGATTATATTCATCAACTCAAGCAGCAATCCAAAGCCGAATATAACTTGCTCACTTCTGGCGTCGGAGCAAACGGCCACGAATCAGGTATCGCTCGAGCACTTTCGCAAATCTTATCTATGGTTAACGATGTTCCGGTTACCTCGAGGAAGTATGAAGTTGTTCGATCTTTAGCGGAGAGGGTTATAGAGGAGAATCAGAGAGAGGACTTTGTGGTTTTACGCGAAGTCAACAGAAACTGCTTGTCGGCGGCTTTTGAGCGGACTCTTACTCAGCTTGAAGCCGCAATGATTGAATTCAGCCGTGAACCGGTTGGGAGCTTGGCAGTTCCGTTCCGGTTGAACCGGGCGCTGAAGGTGGTTCGGTCTGTTAAAGAGGGGACTTGGGCGGCCTGGGTTGGGAGAGGGAGAGACGGTATCGATCGGTCTGAAGAGAAGCTGGCGGCTGAGCTGCTCTGGCTGGCGCAGAAGTTGGTGGCTTGCGGTTGTGGAGAGGAAGCTGTTTGGAGGTGGGCATCGGCTTCGAATTTGGCTTGGCTTTCTCTCTCAGCCGAGCCGCGGATGCAAGGTTCATTGGTGAAAGTTTCGGGTGAGTTTTGTTCCTAATTAAATTGCATAATTAGGGGATTAAAACTAATTTCATATTATTATATTAAGGGTCAAGAGAGTTTTTTACCCTCAAACTAATGAAAATAGTGTGAAAATACTTTTCAATTTTTTTTTGTCAATCTATATCCCTAAAACCGTGTTAGTATTAATTAGTGAAAAATGCCTTAATTTTGGATGAAAAGTCAAGCTAACAAATAAATTTAATGGCAGTCAATAGAAATATAACACATCCGCACGCATGTGGCAATCTATCTCAATTAATTAAAAAAATAAAAAAAAAGCAAATTTTGACTTGCCAAAAAATTTATAAAAAAAAAAAGAATTTCTCTTTTCTCTTATATTTCCTCTCTCTCTTGCGTTCTTTCCCTGCCATTCAGAAATCAAATTTTATATTTTACTTTTTAAATTTTCGGCATATTTGTTTGATTGCTCATAAAAAAAAGTCAAAAATATTTTGGCTAAGGAAATGTCTAAATTTCTTTGGCATGGCTAAGAATATGCCTTTCTTAGATGGATATTCATAATTATATTATGCCAGTTATTACATTTTTTTTTTGTCCGCGTTAAGATTTTGTGCGGTCCATATGGCCAAATTACTTTAGTACACTTATGGTTAATTATTAAAAATATGGCCAATTGCTCATAAGGTCAATTCATTAAGAAACCTTTGGAATGATTTTTTTTAGTTATCGGAGTTTGAATTTTAAATTTTCACCACTGTCAAATGCAATTATTAAAAAAAAATTCTGTCAATTTAAAAAAAAAAAAGACTTTTACCCCTTTCCATTAAATGATTTTTAAATTTTCAAAAATATTTTGCTATCTGAACTTATATAGAAAATATATATAAACGTGCAGCTTTTGTACTGAAGCAAGCCAAAGATCTGCGGGTAGAAGAAGGGATCAAAGAAGAAGAAAGGCAAGCAAAGAAGAATATGTTAATGGCATGGCTGCCATTGCTATGCAGAGGAAGCAATGGCATTGATGCACCTGTTCTCTCCACAACTGAAAGGACAGAATTGGAAAGAATTTTACAAGATATGATTGGGACATTAAAGATTGAAGAAGATCAGGAACAAGTTTTATCTTTATGGCTTCACCATTTCTCTTATTGCCCTTCTTCTGATTGGCCTAATCTCCGATCCTCCTATGAATCCTGGTGCTCTTCTTCTCGTAAGCTTCTTATTCACCACTCAAATTAATTAAGTTTACGTAGAATTTCTATTTTATTAATTGAGTAAAGTAGTATGAAAAATTATAAATATTGTGATATAATTTATGTTTAATTAATTTAATTTGCCATATAGGATTTTTTTTTTGCAGCTATCAACAATTGTGATTAACATAATTACTACTAATAAGCCTTGATTTACATCCATATATAGGAATGTATCACAGTAAAAATTGTTTGGAATAAATATCAAATTTCTCTGACGAAGACAATTGAGGTTCCTGCAAGATCAGCAAGTAATTGAATTCTCTTATTAGTCTTATTTTCATATAAGACGGTTTATAAATATCTATATTTTCTGAAATTACCTATAACTTATTGTTATATAAAAAAGAGAAGTTAATTTTAACAAATAGTTACATATATATTTCGCTAATTTCATAACAAATAGTTACATATAGGTTCATATAAGACCTAATTATTACTTGTTACAATATATGATGTGCTAATGAATACATAAATAATAAATTAGATTGGTGAAGAAATTTTCTTCAATGTTAACTTGCAATATATGTAAAGTTACCTGTGTAAGCTCAGTGTGAAAGAGTGCTCTATTAATTAAAGAGGCAATAGGACCGGTAAGGCGTAAACCAGCAGTTTTAGCTCCACGAATTGCTTGCCTCATAGCATTAAGCAAGCGACCGTATGTTAAACCAGGTTCATTTTCCACTGCTTGGATAAAACTATATGTTAAGGCACCTGTTGCTGCATTTCCTGCTAATCCCTGCTTACCGTTTCAAAAAACATTTATTAACCCACATCCAATTAATATTTCAACTATGTATAATAGTAAATAACAACGCAACTTAGACTAAAATATTTGGAAAGCTAACTGCTCAAAATAATTATAAATATATATATATAGTGAGTTTCAAAAAAATTTTTAGAGGGCCGTGACCCCTATATATCCACATGAAACTCCGCCACTAACTTAATCACCCAAATTGCTTTGATATCAATCCAATCACATATATGCAAAGTAATTTTTACTCTGAATTGTGATTATATTATTACACAAATTTGTTTATTAAACTAATTTAGGCAAAGAAAAAAAAAAGATGATTTGTGGTAAGGAGAAAAGGTACTCACTGTGGTATCTACTGAAATTTGATTATCATTACAAGCGCTGAAACACAGGGCTAATCCTCCACTTGTTCCTTTATATGTACCCGATGAACAAAATTGCTCGTCCCACGTGTAAAATCCATCCCTATTTAAAGTTTTTTGTTTTTTTTCAAAAAAAAAAAGAAAAAAAAAAAGAAGAAGTACTCTGATTAAGTTATATATTATGGATATATACAATTCATACCTATCAGAAATTTTTATTGCTTACGGTCAACGCAAAACTTAAATATACTAATCAGTTCGGAACCTTGATTTTGAAAGAAATAATTATCTTACAAAACTTGAGTTAATTTCATTTATAATCATTAAACTTAAGTCTAATCACCCAAAAATAACTGACTTATTTTTTATAACTTAAATATCACTAAACTTATCACATTTTTGCAAAAAAGTCATCTTAATCGGTTTTCGACAATAATTTTTGCCGAAATACTGATGTGGCACGTCACGTTAAATATCTAAACACATGTGGTATGACACACCACCTAAAGAGACCATACACATGACACGTTAGCACGTCAAGTCATATTTCTAGACACACATGGCTTCTTCTGATAACATGACTTCTGACGTGTCGTGCCATGTGTATACAGACATATGATGTGATGTGTAACATCAGTATTCTGACAAAAGTAATCGCTGAAAATTGGTCAAAATAACTTTTTTATAAAAATGTGATAAGTTCAGTGATATTTAAGTTATGAAAAATAAGTCAATTACTTTTGAACGATTACGCATAAATTCAGTGACCATAAATGAAATTGATCCCACAAAAGTTAGAGTCTAAGTTGATATTTGATTTATGAATTACTCCTATATGATTAATTTTACCATGCAGAAAAATCCATTTTCACGTGAGGTTCTTTTTCTTTTTCTTTTCTTTTCTTATCTAGCTGCCGGTATTCAAATGTTCATTGGCTATAAATAATTAATCTATTTCAAGCTAGATTGACCCACTTTTATGGATTTTCTATATTCACAAATTCATAAAAGAAGAAAGAAAATAAATGTCTGGACCACTTATTGGTATATGTACATAGTTTTTCCTTACAATTAAGAATTGATAATTCAATACTAAACTTGTAAAAATGCAAGAAAAGAAGAAAGTGAAGTAAAAATGACCAACCTATTCATCTTGCAAGCAAATGGGAGATCAAGAATGGTACCACTATAACAAGAATCAATGATAGCATGAAGCATAACTCCTTTAGGCAATGGCCTTACAATTGTCTGATTGATTTCATCATCAGTTATCATTCCTTGATTTTCGTAGTCAAGAGGGCATAAGGTTTCATCGTAGCCATCTATTTCATCCATGTCATCATCAGCAACCTTTGATCCATGCCCTGAAAAATGGAACACTAAAGAATCTCCTGCTTCGCACCCATGCACTAGCCATCTCAATGCCATTCTTATGTTTTCTTTTGTTGGGATCCTTAGTGGGCTTGTCTCATCTTCTGCAAATTTATTCCAATCCTTTATTAAAATAAAATTACTATTAAAAATGGAAAAATTTGGGTCAACCGGATTCATAATGAACCAACCAATTAAAAACTAACATGTGTACAAAAGTAATTTACATCTTTGTTGGTTTACTTCACGTGAAATTTCTGAGCATTATACACAAATTACGTAAAACATGAATAATAGTTACCCATTAAAATTACAATTTCAAACCCTCAATAGAACCTTAATGATAATAAAAAAAATTTAGCTCAGTACCTAATTTTCCTTATACCTATGGTTAGGAATGATCGCAGGGCGGGACGGAAGCAGGGAGTGCCTCCAAACCTACTACCCTGTGCAAGGACGGGGCAAAGGCAAGACGGAGACCGATAGTATTTCAAGGGAAAAATTCTCCCCGTCCCCGTCCCCGCATAAAAAATATTTTTATTTTTTAAAAAAATTAATTATAACTAAAATATAATATTTAATAATTAATTATAATTGAAATATAATATTTAATAATTAAAAATATAAATTCAATTACAAATCAAACTAATATAAATTTTAACAATTGATAAAATTAAAATTAAATATAATTTAAAAGTAAATTATATAAATATAATTAAATTTAGTAATTAAATTTTGGAGGTGAGGAAATTTCGGGACGGGGACCACAATCCCCATCCCTGCCCCGAATTTTAAGTTGGGGAATACTTTCCCCGTCTTCGTCCCCACAGGAGAATTTTTCGGGAATTTCCCGTCCCATTCGGGACGGTTCCCCACCGGGGACGGGGAATGATCATCCCTACCTATGGTATATCAATGTTTCACCAAAAAATAAAAATAAAAAGAGTCATCATAAATTTCCAATATAATTTTAAAGGTAGGTAAACAAATTATAATACGTACAGCCTGTTTAATTAGCTGTATTTTGCAATATGTGAAAATTTATCAACAATATATAGCGCTGTGATGATATTTTCGAGTAAAATAAAATTACAAATTAAATTATCAGAAATTAATTTAATAACTAACATTCAAGTAAAACTGTGAGAAATTGAATGTTCAAATCTTTTAATTATATTTATAGTTATAATTAAATATTAAGTATCACTTGTGAAAAAGGACGGATAAATTATATACTAAGAAAAAAAAAAGCAGAAATAGATAAGTACCTGTAAGCATGAGAATAGAGTCATTAGGAAACCCTAATTTCTCAACAAGGAAATATCTCATACAATTAACATCGTTAATACTTCCTTTGATCTTATAACTCTTCCCTCTGTAGCTAACCCCACACAGCACTGCTCTTTTCCTTCCATGTGCTGAAGGAATAGGCAAAACCATCGGCCTCGGTGCTTGACCATAATAACCATAACCATATGCCACCGGATAGCTGCTTGCTGAACCACTCACGGTGGTTGACACCTTGTTAATTATCCGATTAGCAGCCTGATTTATCGAATCGCGGACTTGAGCCAAAGTGTCTTGCTGGTGAACCCTACTGCTGGTTATGGCTTGGCATACCCCGCATCGAATTGTTTGAGCTTCTATTGGCACTAGAAGCTGCACGCCGCACCAGCTGCATCTTTCTCTTCTACTTGCCATTTTGATATATTTCAAGAAAATCAGCAATTCTCGTCGCTAAAAGTTTAAGCGACGATAACAATGTGGTCAGGTTTAGTTATAATGTGGATTGATAGAATGGAAATGGTAATTAAAGAAAAAGAAAATAAGAGGAGGAACTGTTGTTCGTCAAACTTAATTATTGGTGAAATTCGATTTGTTGCGCTGGGGAAGAAGCAGAGAACCAGATGCTAAAATTCTTCTTTTTTAGTTTCCTGAGTGGACATACATATTATTCTTTATATCTAATTATCTAATTTTGATTAAAGATAGGTCGCCTGACCCATAAGGGGTATTAGAGAGCCATTTGGCCCCCATCCAGTAGCTAATTATGGATCGATTTGATGTTTAAATTGCCATTTTTTTTATTGGTGATATTCGATATTGCTTGTTCATGGATGCATTCATGAACAAGCAATATCGAATATCACCAATAAAAAAAATGGCAATTTAAACATCATTCATGATGCAGAGGTAAATATCAAATGGAGAATACCTATAGGTTTTTTGTAGACAACCTACCCTTCGGGTGGCCGGCATTTGGTGTGAGAAATATGTTCTCATGGTATGGGAACGTAGAACAAGTCTTTATCCCAAGGAAAATGAGTTCCAAGGGAACTAAATTTGGATTTGTTAGTCTGAGTACATCAATCAAAATCGATCTTATTCTCAAAAAGTTGAATGGAGCTTGGATGGGCAATCAGAAAATCCGAGTTAACTTGGCGCGATACAGCAACAACAAAGAGGACAAGAAGAGGACATATGCCAAGGCTACTAATTTGGGTCTGTGTAGTGAGGATGGCAAACGGAAGGATACATCCATAAACCTTAGTGCTGGTTCGGTGAATTTTCAGTATGAGGTCACAAATGAAGATAGAGAGTGGCTAGATAGAAGTCTAGTTGGCTGGTTACATCAGGCTCAAAACATCATGAACATTCAAAATGCTATGATAGATCAGGGCTATTTCTCTTGCGAGTGTAGACCAATGGGAGGTAATCTAGTTTTGCTTACCTTTCCTTCCTGCATAGAAAAAAATAAAATGCTGGAGCCAGGTACAAGTTGGTTAAATGAATGGTTTGAGATGATTAAATCTTGGGAGCCTTCTGATATATGTAAAGAGCGTTATACGTGGTTAAGGTGTGATGGTTTCCCTTTGCACGCTTGGAACCCGTCTTTTTTTTCTACTATTGCTTCATTGTATGGCAAGTTTATCAGCTTAGACGACAACACCAGCAAAAAGCGTTGCTTAGATGTTGCTAGATTTCTTGTCGCGACTTCATCTACATCTTTGATCAATGATTCTTTATCTTCCAGAATTGATGGGATATCATACACATTTAGAGTTATAGAGGAGCCATCTAGCTTTTGTCCGGATCTATTCATTAAAAGGTCTGTTAAGTCTTCAATGGTGAATGTAGAGTTGCAAAAGCCCGGAGTGCAGGCCACTAGAGAAGCTGTAAGATCACCTTCACCGATTTACTCGTGGACATCCTCTGAGAACAACTCTCAAACGGCGCACTCAGCCCATTGTAAGTCCGCATGCTCGACAAGCCAGTCTGGAAAAGAAGATGTGTCTGGTATTAATTCTAAATTGCTGCACTCACCCCATTGTTTGCCCACATGCCCGACAAGCCAGCTTGGAAAGGAAGATGATTTCATTTTTCAAGGTAATTGTGATGGTAACATACTTGATTTAGTTGAGCCGGAAAATAGATTAGAATTAGTTAAGCTGGGCCAAGAAAGTAGAGCTGATTTGGTTGAGTTAGATCCAGACTCTTTAAATGATTTTGAATCTAGGCCTAAAGCTCAAGATAGTTACACCCTTAATGGGCTTGACTTAGTGCCTTATGCTGATAGGCCCTCTGAGAACAAGGAACATAATTTGAGTTCCAATGAGGTAGTAGTTCAGATCGGGTCTAATGGCAAAGCACACTCAAAGTCGGAGAAAAGAACAACAAAGGCAAAAAAAATTCGTTCGTTCTACATTCTCGACACAAACAAATCCACTTTCCAGTTTCCGAATCTGAAAAAGAAAAAGGGAAGAAAACCAAAGGAAAAATCAAAAAGGTTTGAGGTTGCAGTGAACTCGTTTCCCAATGAAATCGATTCAGACATCATTGCAGGTGAATCTCTGTCTGATGGATGTATTTTTAATGTTAATGAAAGGTTGGGGAAAGCTCGATCAGAGGAGTTAATTTCCCCACCGGATGAGGCACAAAAAGTTCTAGAAGTAGCTGAGTTGCTGGGTCTGGTTCTACCAGAAAATAGAGAAGATCTGCTTGCTTATCTCGTCAGATCTGAAGAACAGGATAGAGAAAACTGGGAGAAATTGAAAGATGGGAATTAATTTGCAGTGGTTTCCAGGAGAGCCTTCAGGTAGCAGTAGTTAGGTGTTGTTGGAGAATCAGTGAGATTTATAGCCCTTTTGGAGGTGGAGGTTGTTCTTCTGTTTTCGTATCAGGGGTGTTGTGGGTCTGCAGGCTTCTTCTTCCGTATGTCTTGGGTGACAGATGAGCTCATCCATCCGTTTTGTTTTTTTTTTTTCTATTGAATTCAGCTGTTGTTTTTCTTGTTTCTGGGCTTTTCTGTGAGTAGTTTTTGTAGTAGGCAGTGGGGTCAGCTCTCAGTTTTTGAGGTCCTAGAAGTGGGTCTGGTGCGTTTTTTCCTGCTTCAGTGTTTGGGTCTCTCTGGTTTGCTAGGCAGAGTGGTTGCAGTGTCTTCTTTCTTTCTGCTATTGGAGTAGAGAGTGCATTCAAATTGCAGGCCATTTGGCTTTCAAGAAACCCCCGTGGGGGTGTTTGCGCTCTTTCTTTGACTCAGTAGGTTTTTCTAGTTGTTGCTTTAGGTTGCAGAGGTGTTCCTTCTGGTTTTCTGGTTTTCAGGTGTGTTTCGCTGTCTTCTTTGGGAGCTGCTGCTGTTTTCTTGTCTTGTGCAGGTTCTCTGTTTTCTTGCTGCCCTTCTCTTCCTTGGTTTATCTGTTTTAGCTTGGTCCCTGTTGCTTAAAAGTTGTTTGGTTTTTCGGTTCTTCTTGCTGCTGGTTTTTGTTTTGGTTTGGCTCTGTAATTGGGTCGGGGCTGCTCTAGTTTGTGTAGGGAGTTGTAGCAAGCCCTGTTCTGTTTTGCAGCTGGCTTTGTTTTTTGTTGCTTGTTGCTGGGGCTGATTGGTCTCCGCCTCCAGTTTGCTTTTTAAATAAATTCTTCAGCTTATCAAAAAAAAAAATGGATGCATTCATGATGAATATGTTTTAGATGAGAAATTTCCACCAACTGAAAAGTATTTTGGCCTTAATTTACTTCCTTAATCATGGGAAGATTCTTCATTTGAAATTTGATAATATTGCATGAATTTTTAATGGATGGGAAAAAAGGATAACTATCTTGTTTATTTGAAATAGAGCAATTTTATCTGTATATTTTTATTTTTATAGATTTTCGCCTCTTAATTATTTGAATAGAGTTATTTTACCCTTAATTATATTGTTCAAAATAGATATACATAAATTAATATAGAGTTAAAATATGCATTCTTACATTTTGTCAAGTAAAAAATAATTAAAAATTAGAAAAAATATATTTTTTATTCATTTAAAAAAAATTTAACAGACAATTGAAAAAAATTTTCGTAATATTTTTTCGTCTTATCTCGACTATTCATTTCTTTAATCTGAAAAATATTCCAGTATTATCTTAAAATTCTTTATCTGAATCGATTTAATAAACGTTAATTTTATCCTTAATTATATTTTTTAAAATAGAAAATTTTTACCTATAAACTCATCAAAATGAATATATTTTACTTTTAAAGTGGACAACATATGACATTTTAAAAATAACACGTGACATTACGTAATTAATTGCCATATAAAATAAATGAAATATCATCCAATGTTATACATTTCAGAGGGAAAAAAAAAAAGTTCCAAGTGCAAAATCAGGGACTTATTTAATAATAATGTGTTTTGGAAAAATAATTGGGATTTTTGGGATGTTTTGAAAATTATTTAGATTTTTGGTGTGTTTTATTCATTTCTGCAGTACTTTCTTGCGGAAATGGAGTGGGTGTGGGCCTCACTCACTCTCTCTCAGGTTCACTCTCCCTCTCTCACTCTCTCTCTAACTATTAATATGTCTTAAATCTAATTAAAAATATCAACTTGATTTATTTCTCTCAACTTTGTATAGATTGAATTTTATTTTTATATTATATTTTTTATGATAAATACAGTTCATTTATCATTTATATATATATATATATATATATATATATATATATATATATATATATATATATATATATATATATATATATATATATATATATATATTAAAAATCTTTTTAGGCAATCTAATATTTCAATTGTTGCTGAAAATAGAAAATTAACTGTTTAAGTAATGTCTCCTCCTATCACAACTTTATTTTATTAAATTGCTCAATCTTAATGCAAATTTTAATTAAAATTAAAAATTTCTATTTTCTAATTATAGTCTAATACAACAGCTAGAATTTACATTTAATGATTATCTAAAACTTTATAACATTTCCTTCTATCACACTTAATTTTTTTATCCAGTCTACCGATTTTAATTTTGAGTTTAACTAACATTGAGTATTTCAAATGATCCAATAAAATGGAACTATGTTTAAAATAACTTTCCAGTTTGTCCTATTAGATTTAAAATTAAATAACTTAATTACTAAAATAAAAAGAAAATCAATAACCACTATACTTCTTAATCTTTTACTTAATTGGTTTGGAAAGAATATCATTTAATTAACATCTAACAATAAATTAAAATGTCATGAAAATGACTTTATTTCATGAATATTCTTCATATCAATTTTCATAAATTTTGTTCTATAACTAAGATAGCTATATATGGTATAGACATGAACTTATAAATTTAATTAATTAATTTATATATCTCACATTTGATTATTTTCATTTTATTTTGAAATCAAAGTTATAAAAGATAGATAATATAAAAAATAAAATTTATACAAAGTTGAGAATAATTCATAAAGTCAATGTTTTTAATTAAATTTAGCACATATCAATGGTTAGAGGGGGGGGGGGGGGGGGGGGGGGGAGTGAACCCAAGAGAGAGGGGAACGCCCACACCCCCACTCCATTTCTGCAAGAAAGTACTGCAGAAATGAACAAAACATACCAAAAATCTAAATAGTTTTCAAAACACTCCAAAATTCCAATTATTTTTTCAAAACACATTATTATTAAAAAAGTCCTGCAAAATCACTCAATGTCTAGAAAAGAAATTTCCACGTGAAATAGTTCAAGAGTGACAATTACTATTTTGGCCGAAAAAAGAAATTGACATTTCTCCATAAATGTTTTAGGTATGCGGACGATGCATAACAAAGGCATCAAAATGGTCCCCGAGCTGGTCCTTGAAAATTTTTGCTGTAGGCCACAAGGTAATTGGCTCGAACCTTCTTAGGTATATAGTACATGCTGCTTTTAGTAAACTTAAATTAGCAAGACAACTGCCTAAAAGTAAAACTTTCATGTTTTTTACTTGAAACAAACTTTTATATCACTAACTAATTCAAATTCTTTTTCATGTGAAGTAAATTATTGCACATTCTACTGTTTTAAGATGCATATCTTCATTCTATTAAAAAAAAAAAGGCAAATCTCCCTTTAAATTTCTTTCTTTTTGTATCATTTGTGGGTTAAATAAATAATAATGACTAATACTTATAGTACTGTGCAACAATAATCATAAAATATAACAACCCATTTTTATTTTTGCACTTTGCTTCAACTTTACATGTTTTGCAGTCGGAAAATTTATACATATGGTGCACAAAAGCATCATTAATTACACAGATATTTTATATATCCCCAAACAGATATTTAGAATATACATATGGTGCACAAAAACATCATTAATTGCACAGATATTTTATATATTCCCAAACAGATGACCTTATTCTTTGCATTTCAATCCTCCATATTAAGCAACTCTTCTTTTATGCACCATTCATTTTATAAACCAAATCGTTTCTCATAAACATAGAATGGCTCGGAAGCGGAAAGTTGAGGCTTCTGCAAACAAAATTTTACAATAAAAAAAAATGCCATCGCCCACTATACATATAAGACCGCATTCCAAGTTCAGAAAAAATAATGAAGAGAAACAAAGGATCACCTGTAATAACCTTTGCCTGAGTACTCTTCTCAAGATCCTAGCAGGGAGACAACCTTGTTGGTCAGCCTCCTCAATGGCTTTATAAATATCATCAAGTAGCTCACCATATGTTATAGTTTCCTTGTTTTTCTTAACGCTGCTTATTAATGTATAGGTCAATGCGCCACTCATTTTCAAATCTGCAGTGCTAAAAGCCTTATCTGGAGCGCTAAAAGCCTGCAATTCTTCCAAAAAAATTAAATACGAAGATATAAATCCACTTGAATCTAAATTGAAGTATAATGTATTGAATTTATTCTTTTTAATATAATAAATGAAAATCAGAAACACCTTACATCAGTATCTGCAGCCATTTGATCATCTCGGCAAGCACTGAATGTAATAGCCAATCCACCGCTTGTTGATTTCTTAACACCAGATGGAGGGCTATTATCATCCCATTTCTTTCTGTTTCAAGCAACATATTAATTTTTCATTTATTTGTTTGATTATACATTAATTCATATCTAACTAAAATCAATCTAAGTATAGGAAAACAGCCAAATTTGTCCTTAATATATGTTTTAGTTAAAAAATACCTCTATGATATTAAATTAGCTCACATTTACTTTTGTCACTACCAAACTAATTCATATTTGACTTCGTACTTATCAAAATAGTTCACGTTAATTTGCTCTTAAAAAATGATCCATATTTGACCACAAAATTACAAATAAGGGTAAATGTGAGTTATTTTAATACCAATAAAGTATTTTTTTTAACAAAAAAAAATAGAAAATAAACTTTTATCATTTTGTACAGTTTAGAGACAAATTTAACCCTTATCTTTGAAGTATTTCGAGCTTGAAAAACAAACTTTAGCTGGTCAAATTTTTTAATGATTTTAAGTTTTCTCTTTTAAGAAAAAAGAAAAAACATAAATTAATTGTCCTAAAAATAATTCCGAATTAAAGGAACACTTACTCTTTTATATTGTAGACATAAGCAAGATCAAGCATAGTACCACTATGGCAAGCATCAATAATACCATGAAGTGTGACATCTCTGGTAAGTGGTTGCACAATGGTGAAAAAAATTTCATTGTCAGTGATCATCCCTTGTTCTCTAAAATCAACTGGGCAAATTGCTTCATCAAACCCGTCTATCTCGTCGTTTTCGAAATCCGGCTGCCTCAGCCCGTGGCCAGAGAAGTAGAACACCAACGAATCGCCAGCCTGGCAATCCTCCACCAACCATTTCATGCCTCTTTGAATGTTCGTCTTTGTAGGACCAAGTTTTTTTTTATCTGGCTCATCTTCTACATATATATATGTCCATTATTCAATCTAATGTTTCCAAATTTTTGTATATTTACTTAATTTTGTCCAATGTTTTCGCAATTAATAAAATTTTGTTCAGTATAATCGAAAGCATACAATTTTTATAAAAAGGGAGACGAAATTTTCACATAATAGTGATGAACTGTATTGGTTTTTATAATAAAATTACTAACAAAACTGCAGTTAATTAAGTAGGGTTGGCAATGAAAGAAAATAATAAGAATCGAATAATAAAAATAATGAATTGAAGATGTACCTGTGAGAATGAGAATGTTCTCAGTCTTAAATTCATAGGAATTACTTAACCACTCTTTCACCTTCTTTACATCATTAATTGTTCCTTTAAGCTCATACCTCTGGTTCCTGTAACTCACTGCAATAAGCAGTGCACGTTTCCTCGGCCTGATCGCCAGCGACGATTTCGGAGCATCTAAGGGCGATGGTCCAGTATTGAGAGACTTATTGGTGATCACCTTCAATGCATTGGTTACCTTCTGCAACTTTCCTTTTCCTGATTGTGTGGTATTATTGGGATTGTTTTGTTTTCTGTTGCGACGATCCATATCTTAATTCTATTATGTAATAGAAAGTTGTGAAATTCAAAGGATATGAGTTTTAGGGAAATTTCATGGAAAGATAAGGCTTGCTTTACCCATTCAGTCTTATAAATTAAGCTTCATATTCTGCTGTTTTATATTCCAATCCACTTAATTAAATATGCTTTACTAATTCTAGATATTGTCTTTATATTTTTTTAAGCGACTGTAGGATAAAGTATCAAACTACTTGAAATACATGTTTGCTTGTGAGATTATAGAATTCACATTTATTTTACATCAATCAACAGTTCCCACTCAGTTATTCGCAAAGGAAAACTAGGAGAATGTTTTCTAAGGGAGATGGTTGTTATCACTAACTATGGGCTCGGGTTATCTTTTTACAAGGCATCTAACCTAAAAGAAGCCTGCAGAGACAAGATACTGTGTATCTATATCAATTAGAAGGGTTATTGATCTGTCAAATCCATATGACATTCTTTCTCCTTGCTTTTGATTCATCTTTCTTTCTATGAGATTTATTGAAAAGTTGATTGAAAATTATATTATCTAGCTAATTTAGATTGTCAAAACATTCAAATTTACTCCATTTGTTAAAAGAATTTCATTCATAATTATGTAAATTTACAATAAAACCTTGTAGAAATAACCTAAACAAGTTCATATATATGTTAACAGAATTCTAATTAAAATTTGAAACTTGTAATTTTTTATAATTCTGAATGTAAATGGTAAACGGGGTTGGATTGAATAGGTTATGGTTCAAATCATGATTGATTGATTCATAAAGGGCTTAATTATAAATAATACATAACCTATAAAAACAATTGTTTTTTTATTCACATTATATATAAAAATTATGAAATTACTAATGATATAAATGGGTTATAAATGGAACAAGTAGTACCATTTTGCAAGTCAAACGAATCAAATAAAGATTATATTTTTATTGCAAATAAAATTAAATTTATGAATCGAATCAAAATTTATGATCTCCAATTTTAAATTTATTATTTTCCGGAACATCCAATAAAATAGAATATCTGGAACATCTTGTAGCTTCTTGCATACTGTATTCAAGAATCCAATTAGAGGCTTTACTTATGAGAAATACCAAGGAATATATTTCATGAAAATCATAGTGAGATTTTAGTTTGTCTAAGTAAAGTTATGTCCATCTTATCAAAGAAAAAGGGAGAATCAGATACGTTGATCTTTATATACGGTAGTGTCCAAAGTGATCGGTTGCTTTTCAAGAGAGAAATTCTTTTCTTTGATTCCTAGTTTAACAGTTTACCACTTTTAAATATTGTTGGCTTAATAGATTCCTGGTGTTTTAACTGTATTTCTAGATTTTAATTATCTCTATTTGGTGTATGATTAATTTTATTTATAAATGTAGCAATTATGAAAAACCTAATGCAAATGAAATAAAATAAAATAAAATAAAATCACTCTAAGCAAGTCTGTTTACCTTCTGAAATCCAGGTATAATTTATTTTTCATAATATAATTTTCCTTCAAATTGTGATCAACGTTTTCTTTTTGGTTTATCTCAATTGTAGCTACAACCATGCAACTTCTAAATAGGCTCCATCCAATTCCAAAATTACTTTTATTTTTTATGGTTTTTCATTAATTACACATAATCTAAAACATTTAAAAATGTACACCAAAAATAAGATTTTATGCATTTATTAACCTATTAAATCATTTCGTGATATATTTTTAGCATTTTGTATAATATATAACATTTTATACAATAAAATTACTTTTTTATTTGAATATTTTTACACTTGGCTAGGTCAGGCCCATCCCACCCAGTTACCTCTCTCATGAGAAATCTCTTTTTATTTTCTGTTCTTGAAAAAAATATTTATCTTTTTGCCTCTCTCTTCTTGCAGTTGATTGAACTTAATTATGACTCTTAGTCTTAACAGGTCTGGGATGGC
This sequence comes from Excoecaria agallocha, assembly GCA_037975025.1. Classification (NCBI taxonomy): domain Eukaryota; kingdom Viridiplantae; phylum Streptophyta; class Magnoliopsida; order Malpighiales; family Euphorbiaceae; genus Excoecaria; species Excoecaria agallocha. The sequence goes on from CM075815.1 coordinate 49,666,658, forward strand.
CCAAATAGTTCTACTACGTTCTTTTTCTTTTGTCGCTTTTCTAATTCTCTGGCGGGTCCCAAAACGCATCATTTGCCATAGATGACGAAACCAATATAAATTAAAGCAAAAACCTATCTCCAACACCTCAAACATATTTTTAAAGTTTATTTTGGCATCTCAACTCTTAAAAAAAACGAATAAATAATTAAATTTTTAAATTTGGATACTTTTAAACACAAATTCGTGATGAAAAAAAAAATCACATGTGCGCGTGAGTTAAAGATGGGCTGATATAGAAAATAAACGAATGATTTGATGACATGTGTCATATAGGTAGAGGAGGTGGCCTTTTTAAATTTACCGACGGAAAATCTGTCGGTTTTCCGTCTGTAAATTTGTTTAATGAAGCTGATCTTTTTTTATGACTAATCAAATGGAGTTTTCAAATTTACCGACGGAAAAATATGTCGGTTTTCCGTAGGTAAATTTTGTTAATGAATTTTTTTAACATCTCCCGCTGATTTTTTTTTAAATCAAATGGAATTATCAGGGTAAGAACATAAGAACTGAGCTCCATAAGGATAGCACCAATACCAGCAAAAGTTCAAAGGAGTATGATACAAGTCAACCCAAAAAAACATTAATGTTTTTGACATGAGCTAATATGGACTTGGGGTTCATAGTTTCTACACTCCTAACAAAACAAAAAAACTGGGCACCTGCTGTGAAGCCATCACAATAATGAAATGAAAGAGAATTGTGATAGATATTGTCCAGGATTATAAGAAGTTATGTAATTTTGCACGTCTAACAATGGAGCATCTGTACAGACATCATGCCATTGGGAACAAAAAGAATAAATGAACTTTATAGTGTGTGTGTGTGTGTACACACACATATATATATACAAGCTGAAATAACATCTAACTAATTGCTACCCAAACTGGCCAATGAGGCCTGCAGCTATTGTGCCAGATTCAGATGGAAATTCAAAAAGTGCTAATTCATCTCTCTTGATGATGGACTTGCTACTGGGAAATCCATTTTCACTTGCAGTCCAGTAACTGTTGGGTTACCCTTCAACATCATATCATACTACTCATCAAATGAAGAACACAGAGTATTCCAAGCTTCCAAGCAAATATATACTATATAACACGTTTGAAGGAGGAAAATCATGATATTTTATGGTTTTATTTTTAGCATTTCTACAATTGTATTATCAAATTATGTCCTAGCCTAAGATGCTAAGAAAGGGATAGTTAGGACCAAATAGAAACAACCTCCAACCTAAGCAACATCAAAAAACCTGAGCACCCAAAACACTGACGTTGATGGGTGATCAAATTCTAGAAAAACTTCTTCATCTTACCTTCATGGATATTATAATTAGTTGCAATCTAATCACAATTGAATGCATACTGAGTGAGATTATACAACTCTAAAAAAAATCAAATTAAGGAGTGACAAATAATGAACTCCTACAATGCATGCTTAGGAAGGCAAGAAAAAAAAACAAGAAGCAACATGACAACCCAATTATACATGACAGATTATACATCACATCTCTACCCTATAAAGAATAAAAGAACTATAAACTAAGATATTGTTTTTCCATGCTTTCTGTTGCACTTCCAGACTCAAACCTGCAGTCTCAAAGTTCTGTTTTTGTCTGTTAAATGCACTTAATCGATTATCAAAACCATATGCTTGTAGCAGGATTTACTAATTAAACCAGACTTAAAAAACAATCTTAAAATTCTCAATACATTCCACTAATCACATATACTGCTACTGCTATAAAAAAAAGGGGGTGGCCTAATTGTCAAGGACTAGGAATTCTTACCTGAAGGCAGAGCCCTTCCTCAATGTCACCAGCCGGGTAATCACTGAGGCAGCAATACTCAATGCCACTACAACAAACAGCATTCTCAAACGGACAGCAACCATAGATCAAGCAGAAATTGAATATTGAGTGAGAGCAAACGATCCCGGAATTGGTCGATTCGTAATTGGCTGGATTCAAAAGATCAGAGCCTTCTCTCTCCTCCATTCTCGCAGTGATCTCCTAATTCGCTACGGTTCGGCCTAAACTTGTCTTCATAGTCCAAATTAACTTCTTTCTCTTCTTGAACTTGCATCTTCTCCACATAAGGTTTCATAAATGCTTGTAGGACTTCTTTAAGCTTCTTTTACCTTGCTCTTATTATTGGTCCTTGAGGAAATGCTAGTTCATTTTTCTTGTTGTCGACGTGCTTGGTCGTGCTCATATCATCCCCTCCCTCTTCGGAAAAGATTCGTCCTCGAATCTTCGTCTTGTTCAAGTTGGGAATTGAAACTTGAGGAATAAATTCATCTTCATAAATGATCTTTGGGATAGGTGGAAATAATATGAGCGCTTCTTCAACAAAAAACTCATCATGTTCCTGCAATTTGACAAAGAAACTAGGCAAAATATGGTTAGTCATTGTTACATTTTTGCGAATGTGATTATTATTTCCTTCGTTTTCCATGTGCATTTCCTCCACCTTAAGCAATAGAGGAGCAATTGTAACTTGTTGATCTTCCATCTTAACTAAAAAAACTTCTTCATTCTCATTCAAACAATCAACAACATCTTTTCTTTCAATTATTTCTTCATCGCTCACAACATCATCAAATGATATGAGCACGACCAAGCACAATGGCAACAAGAAAGATGAACTAGCATTTCCTCAAGGACCAATAATAAGAGCAAGGTCAAAGAAGCTTAAAGAAGTCCTTCAAGCATTCATGAAACCTTATGTGGAGAAGATGCAAGTTCAAGAAGAGAAAGAAGCTAATTTAGACTATGAAGACAAGTTTAGGCCGAATGGTGCAATGGGCCTTTAAGCTACTTTATTTAGTTTCTATTCTTTATGTAACATTTAATTAAGTATATTTGGGCAACCTAGAACCTAGGAAAACGAATTGGGCTTTATTAGAATAGGTTTGCTTTATTTTGGGCATATTTTACTGTTTTGGGTAGTTTAATTGGGTAGGCTAAAGTTGGGCTTATCTCTTCTAAAGAATTGGGCCAAAATAACTATTTGAGGCTTAGAATACCTAAGGGGGCCGAATTTTACATGGAAGAATTGAATTTTAATGGGTTTGGGTCAGATTTAGGTTTAGGCCTGCATTTGTGAACTTAGGGTCCTAAATTTTAGGAATAGATTTTCCTTGATAAATACTTATTATTTTGGGATATTATTAAATAGAGTTTGAGAGAGAAATAATAGCTTGACCATATCTTTAAAGGGCTGGCCGAAATTCACTTGTAGCCAACATTAAGTCTACATTCATTCATTCATTTTCTTAGGATAATAAGCATATTTATCACTTTCTATTAGGATTAATCTTAAATTGTATTTATCTTTATTTCTTCATGTACTTAGTCCATATTATGGCCAAATACATGTAGATAAAGATTAGGAATTATCTTTGTTATTTATTTTATTATTTATCTCTTAAAGTTAGTGTTTGATTTTAATTCATCTAGGGAGGAGTGGCTGCCTAGCCTATATAAAGGGCTGAATTCTTCATTTGTAAGACACTTGAATTTTGATTAATGAGAATTTTCTTTGGCTTGGCCGAATTTGTGAGAGTTAATTTATTATTGATTCTTGCTATTGCATGAAGAATTAGACTTAGGCTATTTGCATGATTAATGTATGCTTGATTCTTCTTCTTCTTGTTTTCTAAATCAATCTATTATAAGCGTTTCCAATCAATCTTGTTTTGGGGTTCTTTAGATTGGGGGTTTATTATCTTATTTATGTTCAATATTCATGGTATGTTGGCGTTCTAGTTTGGCATATAGGCTGGGGTTCCGCATCAATTGGTATCAGAGCATAGTCTAAGGGGTAAATTCTTAACTATCCTTTAATTTTGCTTTTAAACTTCAATTTTCTATTTTAGCCGAATAGGATCTTGCATCTAGTTCCTTATTTGGTTCTTGCTCTATTGTGTTAATTACCTATCCTTAAGTATTTGATCATTAGTTTGGTTAAAGTTATAAAAAAAAGAGAAAAAAATCAATTAGAAATAGCCTTGTTATCAATTCGGATTTACTATCTTGTTAAGTTTCATATTTGATCAATTGATGAATCTTGTGTTCTTGTTGAATCTGAATTTTCCATTGAATATATCAAGCATATAATTTGCAATCTTTGAGTGGTTGAACTTGGTTTGAATATAATTTTGATCTACAAAGTGTCTCGCACCACTTTGAGTAAGTTTTGATCAATCAAGCAAGAATTAGAGTTAGAACTTTCATAATTGGTTTGATTTCTTCAAGATCAGGTTAGTACTCCTAATTTTGGATTTAGGTTGTGTTTATTGCATGCTTTCTTTGATTTTTTTTGTTGAGTCTTACATCAAATCTGTTTAAACTAATCATTAGGTTTAGTTAAACATCACGTTTAAGTGCATCCGTCATGTCCATTTTCTTCATTCTAAGTTTTTAATTTGTGTGTCTAAGCTATTTTTGGTTCCAATTACACTAGTTTGACATATTGCACGTTGTTAAACATCTATATATATTATAGTGCACGAAATCTTCTTCTTGTGTACTAATTTCTGATTTTTGTTCAAATAGGTCATTTTGCCTCTAGAATTAGTATCTTTGTTGTTCTTGTTAGGCTTTTCATTGTTCCCTTAATCAAATTACTTAATTGTGCATATTTGTTGAGTTTGTTTCTGAAGTGCAATTGTGAGATATCAATTTATAAGTTGAGAGATAAACAAAAATGAATGGGATAAAGGAAAGTGTGAAGTTGTTAAGGCAATACCTTAATGATATAGAATCGCAATTTAAACAATGATTCAAACAACTAAGTAGATTGGAAAAGAGCAAAGAAAAGAGAAAGGAAGAGGAAGTTATCCTAGAAGAAAAATTTAGTGAAGCTAAAGGGGACACCATAGATATAGTTTCCTTTGATAGTGATGTTGTGAGTGATGAAGAAATAATTGAAAGAAAATATGTTGTCGATTGTTTGAATGAGAATGAAGAAGTTTGTTTTGTTAAGATGGAAGATCAACAAGTTACAATTGCTCCTCTATTGCTTAAGGTGGAGGAATTGCACACGGGAAACGAAGGAAATAATAATCACATTCGCAAAGATGTAACAATGACTAACCATGTTTTTCTTAGTTTCTTTGTCAAATTGCAGGGACGTGATGAGTTTTTTGCTGAAGAAGCGTTCATATTATTTCCATCTATCCCAAAGATCATTTATGAAGATGAATTTATTCCTCAAGTTTCAATTCCTAACTTGAACAAGACGAAGATTCGAGGACGAATCTTTTTCGAAGAGGGAGGGGATGATATGAGCACGACCAAGCACAATGGCAACAAGAAAGATGAACTAGCATTTCCTCAAGGACCAATAACAAGAGCAAGGTCAAAGAAGCTTAAAGAAGTCCTTCAAGCATTCATGAAACCTTATGTGGAGAAGATGCAAGTTCAAGAAGAGAAAGAAGCTAAATTGGACTATGAAGACAAGTTTAGGCCGAATGGTGCAATGGGCCTTCAAGCTACTTTATTTAGTTTCTATTCTTTATATAACATTTAATAAAGTATATTTGGGCAGCCTAGAACCTAGGAAAACGAATTGGGCTTTATTAGAATAGGTTTGTTTTATTTTGGACTTATTTTAATGTTTTGGGTAGTTTAAGTGGGTAGACTAAAGTTGGGCTTATCTCTTCTAAAGAGTTAGGCCAAAATAACTATTTGAGACTTAGAATACCTAAGGGGGCCGAATTTTACATGAAAAAATTGAATTTTAATGGGTTTGGATCAGATTTAGGTTTAGACCTACATTTGTGAACTTAGGGTCCTAAATTTTAAGGATGAATTTTCCTTGATAAATACTTATTATTTTGGGATATTATTAAGTAGATTTTGAGGGAGAAATAATAGTTTGACCATATCTTTAAAGGGCTGGCCGAAATTCACTTGTAGCCAACATTAAGTCTACATTCATTCATTCATTTTCTTGGGATAATAAGCATATTTATCACTTTCTGTTAGGATTAATCTCAAATTGTATTTATCTTTATTTTTTCATGTACTTAGTCCATATTATGGCCAAATACATGTAGATAAAGGTTAGGAATTATCTTTGTTATTTATTTTATTATTTATCTCTTAGAGTTAGTGTTTGATTTTAATTCATCTAGGGAGGGGTGGTTGCCTAGCCTATATAAAGGGCTGAATTCTTCATTTGTAAGACGCTTGAATTTTGATTAATGAGAATTTTCTTTGGCTTGGCCGAATTTGTGAGAGTTAATTTATTGTTGATTCTTGCTATTGCATGAAGAATTAGACTTAGGCTATTTGCATGATTAATGTATGCTTGATTCTTCTTCTTCTTGTTTTCTAAATCAATCTATCATAAGCGTTTCCAATCAATCTTGTTTGGGGGTTCTTTAGATTAGGGGTTTATTATCTTATTTATGTTCAATATTCATGGTATGTTGGCGTTCTAGTTTGGCATATAGGTTGGGGTTCCGCATCAGTCATCAATTCCTCCGAATTCATCGATGCAGTTCCCGACAGACAGAGATCCTCTAGCAACGAGTAGCTAAGGCATCGGCCGCAACGTGCCACCGTCGATTCCTCCACCGACCCATCAAGCTTCCCAAATCCCGCACCCAAATTCCCCATTTTATCAAGAATTCACTGATTTCTTCCTGCTGTTTCCGATTCAAGCTAAAGATTAAAGAATGGAATTGGAATTGGAATTTGTCTGTGACAAGTAGGAGAATATAGAAATTTGGGCGAGGGCTAGAGGGAGAGGGATTTTGGCGATGAAGAACACAAACGGGAGATAATTATTATATCCCAAATTTTTTACTGTTAATTGGGTCTTTCACGCGCTTAAAGTTTTATATATCCTGTACTCGCTGCCACGTCATCAAATTGTGTTTGAAAGCTTCACAATTTAAGAGTTGAAATGTTTATTTGATTTTTTTAAGAATTGGGGTGTTAAAACGAACTTTGAGGACAATTTCGAAGGGCTGAAGATGAATTTACCCTAAATTAAAACTGATTATAAATATTTGCCTTAAAAAACTAATTATAAATATTTTGGTCACTACAATAAAATTTAGAGAAAAAACTAAAAAAATTTTAAAGGCAAATGGAAATCAAATGGATATAATATAATTTTTAAATACAACATTAGAGCAGAATTGGCTAAACATGATAATATTTAAAATGCACAAAAAATATGTAACAATCATTCATATTTATGGACTAAACTAATAGTTAGTAATTTTAAATTCAATTTTTATTATATCATGAGGTGTTGTTTACTGTTTAGTTTAATTTGAAATTGAGATTTGATGCATTTTTGGAGTCACTATTTATTTATCTTCCTCCTTGAGTTCATAACTTTGAATTCTATATTTTCTTGCTTTAATTTATATTTTTAGTGTATAAATCTTGTTATTTATGCTTAAAAAAATGAGTTTGGGGGTGTTTTCTTGCGTGAAAATAGCTTAAAAATGAATTATTTGGCACACATGGTCTGGTTGGATCTCAATAGAATAGAGATCCACAACCACAAGAACATTCATATTTCTTGTTTTTATTTTCCGATGGATGATGCATTTTACAAAATAAACTGTTTACTCTTCACATCAAACGTCTCCGAAGCTGAAAGCTGCGGTTTCTGCATGCAACAAATAGCCATGAGGAATCATATTTAAATATATAGCGAAAGAGCATTTGTTTGTGCAAAAATAAATAAAACTAAATAATTAACGATAAAAGCTAATTACCTGTAATAACTTCTTGTGAAACACTGATCTGAATATCCTTACAGGAAGGCATCCACTTTTATTAATTTTATCGATGGTGTCATATATCATGTCAATTAGGACATCATATGTTGGATCAGGATACTTCTTCAGAATTTCTATTAAAATATATGTCAAAGCACCATTCATCTCCTCGCTGGTGAAAGCCTGCAGTATAATCAAATTGGTGTAATTCAATCCTTAGTTACAACTGAAAAATGGCAAAAATAAAATAAAGTAAAAAGAATGCTTAGTTGCTATTCTTACTGTGGTGTCTGCAGCCATTTGATTATCTTCACATGCACTGATACAAACTGCCAATCCACCGTTTGTATGTTTCCTGCTCCCATTTGGTGGACTATTATCTTCCCAAGTTTTCCTGTTTCAAACCAAGGAATTCTCTTTTTAATCCAAATATTTTAAGGAATTAATTACACCGAGATCAAATTAATTCATAAATTAAACCAATAAAAAATTGAAAAGAACTAAAAAAATAGTAAATTGGTAGTTAGCAGTCTTACGTTAATATACTATTGGTTTGATTAATAAAAAATTCATGGACAAAATTAAGTAAAGATTTTCTTTCATCATACAGAGGTATCCCAAATTATTATAAAAAACAAGATGAAGAACAGTGAATCTTACTTTTGTTTGTTGTAGACGAAAACAAGATCAAGAATGGTTCCACTATGACAAGCATCAACAATGGCATGAAGAGTGACACCTTTAGGAAGAGGCCACACAATGAGAGAGTTGATGTCATTATCAAGAATCATTCCTTCTTGCATAAAATCAACTGGGCATATTCCTTCATCAAATCCGTCAAGTTCATCTCTATCGAAATCCGGCTGTCTCAGTCCATGCCCGGAGAAATAAAACACCAGTGAATCACCTTCCCGGCAGTCCTCCACCAGCCACCGTAACGCCGCCATAATATTTTTCTTTGTAGGAATTAGCTCGGCTCCTGTCTCCTCTTCTACAACCGCATGGGTTCAATAGTAAGACAAAAACGAGATAGGCTCAGGTATGCGTACCGAATTTTTTTTCTTTGTTCTTTTCTAAGGCTGTCAGTTTGAAATATTGCTAGAATTGCGAGTTCATTTAAACATTGGGAGCTTGAGGTGTAAAACTTTGATCATGACTCACCAACCAATTCAATTCTGTTATTTTCTATGTGATCGAAACACGATATGATTTCTCAATGATGAATTTAATTGTAATTAACAATCTTCTTTTATATATGATATGACTACGAAAATGTTTATTTCATAGGTTATTTATAATTAACAATCTTTTTTTCATATGATATGACTACGAAAATGTTTATTTCTTAGGTTATTAGGTATATATTTTTTTAGAAACTGTTTTAAAAATAGAAAAAGATAATGTCATATATGTCTCAATATACTGGTGATATATATTATAACTTGATTAAATTTATTTATAACTTATAAAATTTTGATGGCTGTACCCAATGGCGAGGCTAGGTGGTGGAGAAGGGGGGCAATTGCCCCCCTTATTTTTTAAAATTTTTTTATTTTACATGTATATATATATTAAATAAACAATTTTTCTCATTTAAAATTTTATTTTATCCCCCTTATTTTTTTTATGAAAATATTAAAAAAGGGCCTTATAATATTTTTGCCCCCCCTTATTTTTCAATCCTAGCTTCGCCACTGCTGTACCCACTTTTGCCACCTGAATTTATATGTAAATATTCCACTTTCGCCAGTCTTTTAAATGAATTTAAAGTGATTATATGATTCTAAAATTTTAAAAGTACTGTCAAGAAAAAAAAAATTAAAAGTAGATGTTTTATTTGTTCGAAATGTAAATTACTTATAACAGAATTTGTAACCGATAAGAAATTAAAACGAGCTCATGTAGCTTTGTACGTAATAAATTAAAAAGGAAAAGCAAGAAATAAGGGAACACACCTGTAAGAACAAGAACATTGTCCTGATGAAATTGAGAATCTTCTATCAAGAACTTTCTCATATTCCTTACATCATTTACAGTTCCTTTAAGCCTGAACTTCCTTTTGGCCATATAAGTCACTCCGATTAGAAGTGCGCGTTTTCTGGGTCTTGTCGCGGCGGAAGACGGTTGGTTGGCGATGCTGAGAGGGGAAGGATTAGATTTTGGTTGGATGGGTTTATGATCACTATCGCTGCTCTCTGGCTTACGATGAAGATGATTCGATAATCTGTTCTTCAACCTTTCCACAACATGAGAAACTGTAATATGGAACTTTGAGGATGTTTCCATGTTCCTGCGAGAAACGCTAACTCTCTTACAAGCCTCACATTCAAATTCTGCAACAATATTAATATTTGATGGGAATCGTTGTCTGCAAGTGATGCAAGTGTAACCTTTCTTATCCAGGATAAGTTTACTCTTATGCATATCATCAACATTCATAATCTAAGGCTGGGTTATTTGATAGGATTTATAAATTGTGATCAATGCTGTAGATATCTCATGATCTAAATATAGTTTAACATGAAGAATTCAAAAATTGTTTACAACTTCAATTGATCAATTCCATTCATATTGCTCACTTTTTAACTTTATTCGATTTCTTGGTTTTTGAATTAATATATGCCATACGAATATGGACCGTCAATATTTTTTATTTGATTATGGCTTATTTTTTTAATGCAAATTAAATCTTTATGAATAATATAAAAAGTATATTTGAAAATTATAAATACATTTGTAAAATTTAAAAATACATAAGATATACGAAACTAATGAAATTGTTAGAATATATCTCTAAACTTTTTCAACAAAAATAATGAATAATGATAACATGTTTCGAGCAATTTGCCTTTCAGTAGAAAACTTAATACATCTGTTGTCTACGAAAAAATTCATTTCAGAAGGATGAAAATTTGCATAAAGGAAGATAATAACCTTCAAATATGAATGACAAATTTACATGATAAAAAATTTAAATTGCATTCAAAATTAGTTAAACGAACCAAATCTATAAAAATACAAATAAAATTTGGACAAAAATGAAAATCAAATCTAAAATAAAAAATTTTCATATTAGAGTTTATTGAAACCAAAATACAAAAAGACCAAATACGAATAAAATTAGAACTTCAAATCTAAATCGATCTGAGAAATTTGAAAAAAAAAATGAAAAAACACATAAAAAAATTGAAAAGCACAGATAAAAATTCAATAAAAGAGCAAAATGAAAGAAAATATAGACTGTCGTCTGTAAATGGACTGACGGCAGCTCCAAAATTAGATAAAGAAAAAAAAAACTTTGAATTAAAAAAAAAAGATTTAGGGTTTTTTTTGTGGAGGCGAGGGAGATAATGAGGCTAGGGATGATTATGGGGAGGGGATCGATTCCCCGACCCCGGCGGGGACCCACCCCATTCGAGGTGGGAAATCCCTGAAATTTTCCTCCGCGGAGACGGGAGGAAAAAATCCCTGTCCTAAAATCGGGGACGAGGATGGGGAATGGGGTATCTGCCCCTCGAGGATCCCCATCCCGCAAAATATAATTTTTTTTATTTTAAAATATAATATTTTATAAATAATTAAAATTAAAATATAACTTAATTTTATAATTATTAAGTTTTAAATTATACTTAATTTTAAATTTTATGAATGGTTAAAATTTATATTAATTTAAATTATTATTGATTTTAAATTTTTTATTTATTAAATATTATATTTTAATTTTAATTATTTATAAAATATTATATTTTAAAATTAAAAAATCGGTGGACAGAGATTTTCGCGGTACGGAAATGGGGAAAATTTCCTTCCGATATCAGTGATGGGAGCGGAGGAATGAGTGGGGGTAAATTTTTTGACCCCGCCCCGCCCCATGATCACCCCTAAATGAGGTTGTGGCTTCTTAATTTTGATTATATAAATAAAATAACGTAAGTGGTCTGATATTTCCTACGGGATATTGTGTGAACGCATTTCAAGCTGGCTTCCAGATGCTCTTTTATTATTATTATTATTATTATTATTATTATTATTATTATTATTAAATTTATTGGTATATTTATTATTTTTTCGTTCTTTTTTATCTGTCACTTTTATTGTTTTTACTAGGATTAAAAAATAATAAATAGACTTAAATTTAGTATTAAACTACGTGATTAAAACTAAATTATCGAATTTGATTGGTTCTGATTTTATTGAGAAAGAAAAATAAATTGAAAAAGCAAATTAAATTATATTGAAAGTCTAAAAGTGACATATAAATAAAATTTTAATTTAACTCAAAAGTGACAGACAAAAAAAATCGGAGGGAGTATTATTTAAAAGTCTTCATTGCACATTTGTTTATTATATGAATTTAACTTTCATTTATGTCTATTATTATTTAAAACTCTTAATTATATGTTCTTATGTGCATGTTTGTTTATCATGTGAATTTAACTTTGGTTTAATGTACCACGTGTCTAACATATTAATTTATTCTTTTTTTTTTCCCTCTCTTTCTTGGCTATTTAATCACAACTCGATGAATGTAGAAATTTATTAATCTCATTGAGATATTCTCTAATTAAGAACTTATTTCACATTCAGTTTGCATAAAAGATATCCAAAGACAAATTCCCACATATTTGGATGTACATGCGTGAAGATATTGCCACATAACAGTGTACAGGGTATAATACAATTCTGATATTTATAAGTTTTGAGAGTTATCTTAAAATTTTCGATATTTTTTTTTTAAAATATTGTTATTATTTTGAAAATTTAAAATAATTCGGTATAATCCTAGATTAAAAATGAAAGAGTTTCAAATTTAATTTTTTAATAATATAATTATAATTAGACATTATATCTCTCTTATTGAAAAAAAAAATAGTATTTGATAAGCTACTAAATAAATAAACATCTAAGCATATATTCCACATACTTCTTTTATTATTATTATTATTATTATTATTATTATTATTATTATTATTATTATTATTCTGCTGATAACATTAAATTAAGGACCAGATGCCTAGCTTTTTATAGGGAGAAAAAAACAACGGTTATCCAAAAAGAAATTCCTATATATGCTAAAATCAACACTAATGTAACATATTCTTAATGGACGAACTAATCTATGCAAAACTATAACTTCTCAAATATCATAGCTCAGTATCGATCCCATACCCTTCCCTTTCAAACAATGGAATTCATTAAACTAAAATTAAATGTTTAATGTACGTCGACAATATAATATTGTCAAAATTAATGTTAGGTATAGAACCGCGTTGGAATTGAAAGAAATTATATATATCACAATATATTACGAGAAATAGACATAAATACCTTTCGAAACGCATATCAAGCGAAAACAAAAATCGAATGTTTCACATTACTAGCAAAACTTATCACCCACGTGTCACGAACTATGAGATAAAAGTATAGATCTACGAACTAAAAATCCCTTAGACAAAGAGAATATGCGATGAGACAAACCAATAGAGTTTCGATATCTCTTATTTTCTCCTCTCTTTCAAATGAAGAAGCTAAGCCCTTATATAGGGTTCTAATTAAGGAATATTTAATTTCCTTAATAATTATGAATTAAATTGGCAGTTACAATATTAATAAGAAAATAATAAATATGGCAGTTACAAAATTAATATGTAACTGTCCATATTAATATACACATAAATGACAGATTCCCTAATTAAGGGAAAAACCAATATGAAACTAATTCCATATAAATTATTTCTTTTTCCGATATTATCTCTATTATATCGAGGCCAATTTATCATCTCATGAGTCATGGGCATATCCCAAACTCCTTCATCTCCCACTCACACATGACGAAATAATTTTCAGTCATTCTCTCCTATCATACAGGCAGATAGTTCGTGTGACCGGCATACGTCGAGAACACTAATGTTATACACATGTTAGGGATATATAGCGTCTCGAGAAACAAGATCTTCTCATTATTGTGTGCCAAACCCTAGATAGTTTTCTCACATTCGTTATTTTATCTGATGATCTCATAAAAATAATTTTCCTGTTCACTATTGTGTTTCTACTTATAAAGACTACAATAAGTATACCGGTGAACCACGAAACTACCAAATGTGGTCGAAAAATATCTTTCCCTTTTTTTATATACCTTTCATCATAGTCCAATTCGCTTTTCTAGTTAGATCCGTCGAGTCGAAATTTTTTCATAATCCTTTGGAGACTAACTAAATTAGCCACACTGAACTATACTTCAGGTATATGTTAAGAGTCTTGGGGGTTGGAAAAATTAGGGTCTCACACTAGGAAAATTTTGAGATCATTCACATAAGATTTTCTTCTCTTGGTCAACTTAAGCACACATGGTATGATGTATGTATTATGGTATTCTTGGCTTTCCCTTAAAGGAGTGCATATTTTATCATTATTTAACACCATACAGAAGCATAAGGTTGCAATGCACCAAAGCATTCAACTTTAGTTTTTTCACTTTAGAACTACTTTTGGCTTTTAAGACGGAACATGATAGTTACGTTTAACTTATCATAAGATTACATTTAATCCAATTTAGATCTCAATTCAAAGCATACAACCTCATATATGTCTTTATTTTGCACCTTAATAAGACTTATCTTGTAATTTCTGCAATATGCCACTTTTATTTTGAATAGGTTCTCGAAATTCACTTCATGTTCAAAAATCATCTCATCTTAGTCTTTGTCAACTCATTATCAAAACTAAGGTAAACACCCATGTTAGTGGGCTATTTTTCTATTCGATATGCTAAATCATATAATAAATAACAGTAAATATTCACACTTATGTATTGTCAAATAATGAACTTTATTATTATTCATAAATAATAATATTAAGGGATCTCATAAACAATACAAATCAAATCCTACGCAAACCCTGAAATCTAATGTGTCTCTCAAAACACATCTCTCAATACTGGTTTTATTAATAGATCTGCAATCACATCTAGCGAGAAAATGTATTGTAAGTTCAATTCTTCTAGTACAATAATATATTCGATTTATTGATACTTAATGTTGATACATCCATCAATAACTGACTGTCACCATAAACCGTCACTAGTTCATCTAAGGCAGTTAATCTCAAATGGTTCACAAACCGTTTCAACCAAAACTGCCTTTTGTACTACAGCTAAGAAAGCAACAAATTTAGCTATCAATGTTGATGGGCTACAAAGATTTGTTTCTTGCTACTCCACTAAATGGCACCCTTGTCAAGCAAGAATACATAACCTGAAGTGAATTTCCACTCATCCACATCACTTTCCCAATCAACATCTGAATATTCTCTCAATTGTAGATCTTTTCATTAAAAAACAGAGAGAATAACTTGCAGTACCTCTAAGGTATCTAAGTATTCTTTTGACTACTTTCCAATGTGCTTTGTCTGGGTTAGACCGATATCTATTTACTATGCCCACAATATAGCATATATTTATAAAATAGTAATATAAAATTTATTATTTCATTCAAAATAATAATAATAAAATTTATAATTAATTTTTATTTTATAAAATTTAAATCAAATATTAAATTATTAGGAATTATATTGATTTCTTTATCAATTATCCCCAAATATAAACTTATTTATTTAAAAAAATTACATTTTAATAATAATAATAAAGTAATTGTTATAAGTATTATATAGTCATATTATGAAAAATAATAAATATAAATATTTATATAATAATAATATAAAGTTTATTATTTCATTAAAAATGATTATGAAAAATTTATAATTTATTTTTATTTTGTTAAAATTTTGAGCAAATTTTAAATTATTAAAAAATTTAAAATATATATTTATAAAATTATCCTTGAATACAAGGATAAAATGATGAAATTTGGTAGGGACATTTTAGTAATTTCAAAAATTTACCCTACATATAAAAATAACATTTTCTCTTCCCTCATATCTCTCCACCGTTTCAATTTAATGCGTATATGATTTTAAGCTTAATTTATTATTTAGTTGAATAAGACAATAGAGTTCAATCTAAGACTTAAACTCATACAAGTCAAAATAAATAAATTTTCTAATATATATATACACACACACACACACTTTTCAATTTTATTTCTATTATTTTTCAAAATATTCAAAGCTCCATCTAAACTCATTCTTACCATTTAACTTCACTACCGCGGTTACCTAATTAAGTGGTATGGAAGACTGAGAAAACTTACTGATTTGAAAATGGAGAAATGGCTTTGAAATTCTAAACATGGCCAAATTAATAAATAAGTTAAGATATTATCTGATAAATCCAAATATATAGTCCATTTGAATCTGCATATTTACGGTTTGGTTGGATCTTCAATGACAAATTGAACAGCTTTTATACGAAATAGTGAAAGTAAAGATTCAACGGTTAAGTATTTGCCGTTAGATCGGCCTGATATTTGGTGAGTACGTTTGAAACTCTTTTTTGTTAATTTTGAACGGTTATTAGTTTTTAAGGTCTGTAAATTCAATTTTTGTTGCAAAAAAGAGGTTGTTTTTTGGATTTTTTAGGTAATGACCAGTTTTGTATACGAAAATGATCAAAAAATCATTTGCCATTAGATTGGCCTAATTTTTGGTGAGTACGTTCGAAACTCCTTGTTGTTAATTTTGAACGGTGAAGATTAGTTTTTAAGATCTGTAAGTTTAGTTTTTGTTGCAAAAAAATAGGCTATTTTCTGGATTTTTTACATAATGACCAATTTTATATGTGAAGACGATCGAAAAATCATTTGCCATTAGATTGGCCTTATTTTTGGTGAGTACGTTCAGAACTCCTTATTGTTAATTTTGTACGGTGAAGATTAGTTTTTAAGATATGTAAGTTTAGTTTTTGTTGCAAAAAATAGGCTATTTTCTGAATTTTTGACGTAATGACCAGTTTTGTATACGAAAATGATCAAAAAATCATTTGCCGTTAGATTGGACTAATTATTGGTGAGTACGTTCGAAACTCCTTGTTGTTAATTTTAAACGGTGAAAATTAGTTTTTAAGATCTGTAAGTTTAGTTTTTGTTGCAAAACAAAGGCTATTTTCTGGATTTTTTACATAATGACCAATTTTATATGTGAAGACGATCGGAAAATCATTTGCCATTAGATTGGCCTTATTTTTTGTGAGTACGTTTCAAACTCCTTATTGTTAATTTTGTACGGTGAAGATTAGTTTTTAAGATCTGTAAGTTTAGTTTTTGTTGCAAAAAATAGGCTATTTTCTGGATTTTTGACGTAATGACCAGTTTTGTATACGAAAACGATCAAAAAATAATTTGCCGTTAGATTGGCCTTATTTTTGGTGAGTACGTTCGAAACTCCTTGTTGTTAATTTTGGACGGTGAAGATTAGTTTTTAAGGTCTGTAAGTTCAGTTTTTGTTGCAAAAATGAGGCTGTTTTCTCGATTTTTTACGTAATGACCAGTTTTGTATACGAAGACGATCGAAAAATCATTTACCGTTAGATTGGCCTGATTTTTGGTGAGTACGTTCAAAACTTCTTTTTGTTAATTTTGAACGGTGAAGATTAGTTTTTAAGTTTTGTAAGTTCAGTTATTGTTGCAAAAAAGAGGCTATGTTCTCGATTTTTTACTTAATGACCAGTTTTGTATACGAAAACGATCGAAAAATCATTTGCCATTAGATTGGTCTAATTTTTGGTGAGTACGTTCAAAACTCCTTGTTGTTAAATTTGAACGGTGAAGATTAGTTTTTAAGGTCTGTAAGTTTAATTTTTGTTGCAAAAAAGAGGCTGTTTTCTCGATTTTTTACGTAATGACCAATTTTGTATATGAAGACGATCGGAAAATCATTTGCCGTTAGATTTGCCTGATTTTTGGTGAGTACGTTCAAAACTCCTTGTTGTTAATTTTGAACGGTGAAGATTAGTTTCTAAGGTCTGTAAGTTCAATTTTTGTTGCAAAAAAGAGGCTGTTTTCTCGATTTTTTACGTAATGACCAATTTTGTTTGTGAAGTCGATCGAAAAATCATTTGCCGTTAGATCGGCCTATTTTTGTTGAGTACGTTTGAAACTCCTTGTGTTTATTTTTGGACGGTGAATATTAGTTTTTAAGGTCTGTGAAAATTTAAAATAATTATGAAAAATTTATAATTTATTTTTATTTTATTAAAATTTTGAGCAAATTTTAAATTATTAAAAATTTTAGTTATATATATTTACAAAATTATCCTTGAATACAAGGATAAAATGATGAAATTTGGTAGGGGTATTTTAGTAATTTCAGAAATTTACCCTACATATAAAAATAATATTTTCTCTCCTCTCACATCTCTCCACCGTTTCAATTTAATGCGTATATGGATTTAAGGTTAATTTATTATTTAATTGAATAAAAATTAATTAATTGAATTAACTTCAGTTTTTAATAATTGAAATGTCTTGTTCTATAATTAAATTATTTTTATTCAAACTTAATTGTTACGTTCCAAAAATCTGAAATCATGCAAGAGCACTTTTAATACGAGTTTACAATATTTTGATACTGGTTCTAGGATTGATTTGTTTGCATAATTTCAAAATTTTAAAGTGATAATTTGAATTTAAAGCAAAAATTTAAGAATTAATGACAAAGGATTTAAAACAAATAAATATATAATAATTATTAAAATAATAATAATAAGATTTAAGTTTTTTATTGGATAATAATAATAATAATAATAATTTAAGAAGACTTTAAATTCTTGAGTCGCCTTCAGTGCCTGTAACGACCCAAAATTTTTGAGTCGTTTGAAAAATATTTTAATAGAATAACAGTATTTTGATACCGGCTCATGAGAATCAATTATTGAGGATCCGATGAGTAAGTGTGTAAGTTTAAAGTTAATAAATTAATAATTTTTAATTAAAGTATGATTTAAGCAATAACAAGAAATTAAAATAAATTAATTTATAATAATTATTTGAATAATAATAATAATAATAATAATGAAAAAAAAAAATAATAAACAATAAATTTGTGGCCACAAATTGAAAAACAAAAGAGCAAAAGGTAGATATTTCATGACCTAGAATTGTGGCCATTAGTTGAAAAAGAGGTGAGGCCATCATTTGAAGAAAAAAAAAAAGAAACAAAAACGGGAAACAGAGAAGGGAATAAAGAGAGGGAGGGGCCGGCGATCCTTTCACCGTTCAGGGGGCTGAGCGTCTCCGGCGAGCACCTCATCGCCGCCGCTTCCTGGATATCCTTTCCGTTACCGACCACAGCATTTAAAGCCTGAGTCTCCTTCTCGCTTCCTCTTTCCAGCCGCAACTCTCTCCCTCCGTTTCGGCAAGCCAAGGCGGCAGGTGGCGACACCACCACCACCTGTCGACTACTGGAAGTAAGGTGAGGTTCCCGGTACCGATCGTTTCCCCCCACTCGCCGGAGATGGCTAAATCGGATAGAGGGGGCTGCCGGCGGTTTTTGTGAGATCCCGATCAAAATGAACGGCCACGAAGCGGGTGAACGCCACCGGACAACTACTGGTGGCTCCGGCTACGAGTGGACAGCGGCGGGGTGCCTCCGGCGAGGTTCCGGCGAACCTCCGGTGAACTTCCGGTGAGCTAAATGCTTCATTTTGTTACTTGTAATTTTTTTCCATATCCGTACGATATATGCAGTTTATTATGTTTATATATATCTGTAAGTTTATTATATATGCAGTTTTGTTACTTCAGGTATATTACTATTAAATTTAAAAATCTTGTTTGCTTAGACTATATATGCAGTTTATTATGTTTATATATATCTGTAAGTTCTGTACAAATATTATGAGTAAATTGTTGGTGTTTAGGTCACTAAGGAAGCTGTTCAAGGTAGATGCAGATGATTACATGTTATCCATATGTGGTAATGATGCACTTTGTGAGCTATCCTCTCCTGGTAAAAGTGGTAGCTTCTTTTACTTGACAAATGATGATAAATATATGATAAAAACAATGAAGAAAGCAGAAGTCAAAGTAAGTTTATATTTTTATCATCAAGCTGTGAATAAAACATGAATTTTCGTTGCCTATTTCATAGTTTTCATCTAATAGATTGACCTGCTGTCATTTTGTGGTTTTAACTCAAATGTCCTTTGTTCTTTTAATTTGCAGCTGTATATATATTAACACAGCAACCTGTCTTTGAAGGACTAGGTATGGAATGGATTTGGATAATCCTAATTGACAACATGCATTTTCTGAATTATTACTTACTATTCAGGTCCTTAAATTGTCTTCCATCTTACTGGTTGTTCCAGGTACATCCAGTAAATAAACCTCTTCTTAATGTTAAGTTGCTTGATTCTTTTTTTTTTATTTTCTCTTCTTCCTGTAAAAACAATGAAATGAATATTTGCAAACAAATGAATATGCATCTGCTTTAACTTTTTAGGCCATGTCCGTATCAAGTGTGCCTGCTTTAACAATTTAAGCTGTGTCCATCTTTTGCACAAAGTTTGTAAGCAGCACATCTTTTTGGGAGACACCTTATATTTATGAAGTATCTACTTTGAAAACACAATCACCAGGTTATATACAAAGCTTAAGATGATGTTATTGGTGTCATTGGGTGAGTGATTCTATTTAAAGATTGAGCACGTGTCTTGGTCATGTTGGTTAGATGTGCAATTAGCAGTGTAGAGAAGAAATCTTGTTGGCCTCAGTCTACACATCTTATTAAATTCTCTCTCCCTTATGGTTCATCTCGAATCATAGTAGTTCCTGTATATTATTAGGACTGTGTTATTGATATATTGTATAATGGATTTACTTGCAGGCCCGATACACCTTTGTGAAAGGTAATTTAAAACTTAAGATGCCACCACCATTCTCCATAGTGATCCTGGTATAGTTTCCAGTATGGTTCTTTCTTGGCATATTTGTGCTTATAGATTTTTGTTGCCTTGTATGGGCACATTATAGTTGTAGGGCATGGGGTTAAACCGTTAAATAGTTTATCTTTCAGTCTCACATTTGTGCGTCATTGTACTGGAACAATATTTTCTATGGGAATTCTTACATGCTTGATCTGTGATCTTCATATAAGAGCTGCTTCTGAAATGTTTTTTTTTTTTTTTTATAATTTTGTGTTCGAGTTTTGATGGAAACAAGATGCATTCACAAGATGATAGAATGGTTGTTTTATAGTATAGTGTAGGCATCATAAAGAGCTGTCGACATTGGTTTGGTTTCTTATTACAACCAATAAAATGCACATGTATGCACTGGTAGGTGTTGGAGAATAATGTGAAGCAGTTGAGAGAGTCGACTCATGCTTACAAGAGTTTTCACTTCGGCATTATGCTGTTCTTATTGATATAATTGAAAATATTTGATGATTTTTTAAGAATGTGCTTGACTTGTTAATGCCTGTGATTTTGTTTGTAACGTGGGTATTTTTGCATTGTGAAGATTTAACCCTTGGTTGAGTGCTTGAACTGCTTTGATCTTTTAACAGATCGAAGGACATGCGAACATTTATTCACTTTCTTATACTTGTGTAAGAATAGAAATTCTGTTTAAATATAATTTTAGTTTGCTTGAAGTTGAATATATGCAAAAAGGCATAAATATATTAATAAACGGGAGTTAAGAACTCGGCAGGGAAACTGATTATAAACTTTGATAGTCATTTTTGTTTTTCCACATTTTTTGCGGTTTGCGGGGCATGGGCAACTGATTCTACAGTCCAGTTCTAAATAGCTATTCATTTAGTGTTAAATATATGCGATTCAAGAGCATATTCAAGATGTGCTGTAATATGTATTTTTCGATGCAATTCAATCAACTACAACTTTGCCATGAACTAATGATCTTATCTTTTTCTTCAGGAATCAGAGAAGGGATGGCATGTGCCTATAACAGCTGACGGAAATGAGGATTTTGCACAAAGCTGGCTCTGCATTGCTGGTCCGAGTGTTTGCGATCCAACTGACAAAGACGTGGTGGACATGGAAACTGCCAATAATGCTTGTGGTGTTGGGAGTGATAGTGAATGGTTGAAGCCCTGCGAAACAAACTGCATTACAAGGAGCAATAACAAACTTGAGAATGAAGATTCTTTCCAGCATTCGGGTAACAAAGCTGCTACTCTGACAGGTAAAAGGAAAGAAAGGTCCTGATCTCCACCCTAGCCATATGTTTAATCATGTGCATAGATAATAGGTCTTTAAGCCGCATGCCTGCTGTAACTCTAATTTTGATACAGCTCCCAGGCTGGATTTTTCGGTCGACGGGGCTGGGGGGTTAAAGTTATAGGGAACGGTTAAACCGTGCTTATATAGCAGAGGGTATATGGAGCTAAGTTTTTTATACCCTGGGATCTAGCAGCATTTTTTTCTGTCTGCTTGATTGGGTGGTTAGCTGCTGCTGTTTTCGCCATTAGATTTTACTGGTGGATTGATCCTTCTCGAGCTATACTAGTAGATCGTTTCTTTATTTATGAATGTATTTATTTATTGTACAGCAAATAATAATAATAATATGCAGATTGCTTTTGTACACCATAAGCAATTAGGCAAAGACAGTAATAGAGAATTAATGCGTGTTCTTGTGATTTTGTCCAATCACATCCTTTGATTCTTTCTAATCTTAATAAAGTCTCTTTTTTGCATGAATATCGTAGCAATGAAGACGGAGCTTTATTTTAAAAATTCCATGTACCCTTCAAATCCTGGACCACGGAATCTAATTATTGTATATTGCAATCATGATTGATTAGATTTACTTTTTTGTGTGTTTATCGTAATTTCGGACCACAAAAGAAAATGTTTTTGCTTTTGAACTTTTGATGGATGAACACAATACGTTTTTAATTCTTATAAATTTCTTATTCTCGAATTATTATTAGACGAGTGTAAGATTGCGTAAAGATTCTTATTTAAATTTTATTCATGAATTTTTTTAACTGAATCAATAATAAATTGACACATATAATTAATATAATTAGTTACCAGTCATTTTTATTTCCAATTTCATGATCCAATATGATATTTGCTAACGGTTGACCTGGAAGCTCTACTGTGGATCCGATCGAGGTAAGTCTATTCAAATTTTAAAAAAGAGGGTTTCATAAAAATACCCAGAAAAAAAAAAGGGTATACTCAAAAATACTTTTTTTTTTCCTTTTAAAATTATCTATTTTTTAAATTTTCATTTTTAAAAATATCTCTTATTTAATTTAACTTAAATTCTCCTTCTCTTCTTTTACTCTTCATTCTTCTTCCCTTCTTCACATGGAGACCATACTCCGCCATCAACTTCCTCTGCATACGGTGGCCAGTAATTTCCAAGAACAAAAGCCAAGATTATGATATTAAATAATGAAAACAGGAAAAGAGGGGAAGATTGAGCAACAAAGTAGCAGCTAAAGACAAATTAAGAACACAAGTGAAGGTGGTCCAATAAGCTTCATGCTCAAGAATTTAATTTCGAAAAATAAATATAAACAGTTCCGAATTTGGTGGTAATCGAATTTAAGTTTGATTACAATAATATTCTGGTGGAGAATGTAAATTTTAACCAGCAATTGAAGAATCACCAGATAACAATCACAAACATGATAAATTTTCTAAGGAATGATACGGAAGCAGTTACAAGGCAATTAAATCAATGCATATACTCAATTAGAATGGGTAACAATGATTTTCTTAATAATTACTTTATGCCTGAGCATTACCCAACAAGCAAAACATTTATCCTCGATCAATTTGCCCAAGTTCTGATCGACCAATATTGTCTACAATTAAAGGTTAATTTATATTTTTTTAATCAAATAATTATTTCAATGAATTCATTATTATTGTTTCTAATTACCTTGATTATTTTTAGACATTGTACAGTTATGGAGCAAGAAAAATTGCTGTTACGGGACCGAAAAATCTAGGGTGTATCCCACATATAGTTGCTAAATTTGGTGCAACAAATAGGCCAAATTGTGTAGACAATATAAATGAGGTAGCAGCTAAGTTTAACATAAGGCTTCTTCCTTTGGTACAACAATTAAATAGAATTTTACCTGGTCCAAAGTTCGTATATATAAATACTCTTTCCATGTCAAAGGTTAACCCTGTTTTACTTGGTAAGAATTTCAGGTCAACTCATATCGCTTTTTTAATTCTATTTTATATCTTTCTAGAGTATTAAATTTCATGCAAAGCTTAGTATGATCAAAGCAAGTATAATTTATATTATGAAATTTGATATATCGATTGGTATAACTGGTATATTGTTCGGTATACCAAATTTTATATTATGTTTGCAATCTGAAATTTGGTATACCGGCTAATTTAGTATACCAGATGGTATACCAGCCGGTATACCAAATTTCACAACATAATTAGCATTTTAGAATTTGATATATTAGGTATATCTACCGATATACTAAATTCCAAAAGATAATTAGCATTCTGAAATTTAATATACCAACTGGTATACATGATATACCATTCGATATACAAAATTTCAAAACATGTTTTGGAATTTGGTATACCGGCCGGTATATCAGTATACCGTTCAGTATATCAGTTGGTATGCTAAATTTCAAAACATGTTTGCATTCTGAAATTTAGTATATCGTTCAGTATACCAGGTATATCAGCCAGTATACTAAATTCCAGAACATGTTTGCATTCTGGAATTTGGTATGTCGGACGGTATACCAGGTATACTAAAATTTAGAATATGATTTTCACTATCGAAACATTAAAATTGAGCATTCAAAGATTTTATATCAATAGCAACACTTTATATCTGATTTATTTTTTGAAATTAACTCAACCTCTTATTTATATATTTTCTAATAACTGATTATTACATCTCATTGTTCTTTATTTGTTACCATCCAAAGCTTCTCCTTTTTATGTTGTTGAAACTTATTTCAAATTAATTTAGAAATTTTAATTGTTATAATAACCACAAAGACTAAAGCAAAGACTAAAGAGAAGCAATCAAATTAATTAATTTTAATTTAGAAATTAATTTTTATGAATTTATCCATATTATTTACTGGAAGTTCCATCAGTGGGAACTAAAGTAAAGACTGGAGAGACGTGGTCAAGCTAGATAAACAAGAAAAAATAAATAGAAAAAAATGTAATTTTTTTAATTTTTTTTCTGTTACATCTAAAGTTATAAGTACTCAAAAATCAAATATTCTATTTTTGTTAATCTTAGATATTTGTATCCATTTTGTACTCATGCACAAATGCCGCAAGTTTTATCTCTCTGTCGAGAAGCTGCCTGTGCAGGGCTTCAAATTCCTCCTCTATCTTGGCAATTGTCACTTCAATTAAGAACCACAATGTTTAGGTCATATTCAAAGTATATCTGTCTTTACCACCTAAATTCTAATAACAAGCTTGAACTTGAAGGGCTGATTGGTAAATGTACCTTGAAGCTTTTGGAGAAGCGATACAAGAGAATATGACATCAACATCTCTTCTTTTTGTCTTTTCAGTTCATTCAATTTCTCCTAGGCAGCAGCCAACTCAGTTATCTGAATTATTATGCACTGCAAACACAAAGATAAAGAACAAGAGCAGGTTTTCAAACATAAGCTTCTAGTTTACTATAGCACAACTAAATAGTAAAGATAAGCTTTATAATTAAGAGAAAAATAGTATACTTATGTGACTAAAAGGAAAATCAGATTATAATTGGAAAAGAGTTATAAAACCATTTTGTTGGCTCTAGGCCATATCCAAATTTTGATGATAATCAAACTTTAAAAAACTCTATTAAAAAATATGTTCAAATCATGTGTTGCAGTTATCTCTATATATCTTTCTGATGTAATTATCAAAAATAAAGATTATGAAAGGAAAATCAGATTATAATTGGAAAAGAGTTATAAAACCATTTTGTTGGCTCTAGGTCATATCCAAATTTTGATGATAATCAAACTTTAAATAAACTCTATTAAGAAATATGTTCTAATCATGTGTTGCAGTTATCTCTATATATCTTTCTGATGTAATTATCAAAAATAAAGATTATGAAATGAATTCATGAAAACCAAGTTGAAGAAGATCTTAGTTTAAGAAAAATTAGGTTATTAAATTGTAAGATCAATTTGATGATCAAATTGTCATTCATGCATACATATTCTAAGTTTTAAAATTACATACAAATATTTTTAAGTCATAAATTCTATTTTTTTTAAAACTGGTTTTCTTCAGAATATGTTTCAGAAAATGGTTCGTCAGAATTTATGTCATTAAAAATTGAATTAAAAATTTGGACAACTTTCTGATTGAAAATCTATTTCGCACTACAAGACAAAATAACGACTAAATAACGGCTGGTTAGAGACAGATTTGTCTGTTCTGTTTTCTAACGGTCATAAACGGCTAATTTTGTGTTTTCTTACTTCAAACCAAGTTTTTAAGTATAAATATATGTGATTTCCTGGAATTGAATTCACAGTTTTACAGACTACACAGCAGATCATTTTCGAGCTCGTTGTTACCCATAAAGGTTGACGGCATGAATGGCATTTTATGATTCTTGTTCTTATCATAAGTGGAAATATTTTCAGGTTAACATGAAAAAACTTACTCAAACTTTATAACAAAAATTAGCAGAAGGAATTGGAGGAATGCTTGAATTGACTCGCTTGGCCATTTGTCAACATTAATTGTGTTTAAGATAAACGTTACGTGTTTTAGATTCCAATGTTTCGATGGCGTTCACTGTTAAATAAAATAGAATGGTATAATATAATTTTTTTCTTAAATCAGATATTTTCTATTTAGATCCTAATCTAAATATAAATAGATCTTAAATATAATATATATATACGTGGATGAAAAGAATTCATATCTTTATAAATCTATTCGATACGAATATGAATTAATCGAATCAATTAAGCCAACAAACTGTGTCAGATTATATAAAAAGGAAAAAAAAAAAGTTGTACTGAGATTTGCATCCAACAACAGGAACGCTTGATTTGGATATATTTCATTGCCAGATTCGCTAAGGACAATCATGCATATCACTTTTTAAAATACATTGACTCAACCACCAATGTTGGCTTTGCTTTTTGTCCCATAATTTCTTTCATATGCCTAGTCAGCTCATCCTTACAAACAAATTTAAGTATGATTTCATTCATTTTGGTCATAAACAAATTCATAAATATTTGTTAAATTCTCTTTTATTCAATTTAGCTAACTTATTATTATTATTATTATTTCAGGGGAAGTAGCTTAGAATTAAACTTAGATTTAGATTCAATTGCAAAAACAACTAGAAATTACAATACAACTAAATTTGAGCTACAGCCAAAACGAGATTCTTTGTTTTCAAATCTCGGAATCTTGATTCCTTTTCTGACTGGTCCTTCTTTCAGCTATTTTTCTTTCCCTTTATTCTACTTTAAAATAATGCAAGAAGAATCCAATCCTCAAACCTTTTATTATGTTTTCCGATTATGCCTCTGGTGCGGTCGATTTTGATTCCATTTCATCTTTTAAGATGAGCTAGTAAAGTAGTCAAAGGAAATCACTTCTTCAAATATCATACCTTTTTCAGATGCACAACCAGTATGCGCATCTCTCCTTTTTCTAAAGATCAAGCTACCCCGATCAAGAATTGAACTCGTGATCAACGCTTAACTAAAAATGCTAAAATTTTCGACTTCAATTCCTAGTTATAAAAAGAAATAAAAATAAAAATAAATGTGCAAGTCTTGCACTCGATCAGCCATCAGAAGCATCAAATTTGAAGGGTATAGAAGTGAACATAATCGCCATCTCTCAAACGGCGAAAGCAACAAAGCCTACTATGCACCTCTGCACATCAATTTAAGTACCATATATATCCAGTCTGTATACAGCATATAAAGATGCTACTGCAAAAGAAAGATTGCAAAAACATGTTATCATACATCATCCAATCGACATTCACTATCATTTGAAAACAGGAAGACAGATACCGAAGATGATATTAACATGAAACCAAGAGGCAAACTATGTCAACCAATGAGCACATACTTCCCATTCCATTACATATATATACCTACATTGAGATATACCAACTTCTAGCTGCAAATTTTTACATACATCTTCCATCCAAATCTGAAAACAAAGGAAAAAAGAAGTAATTAGTATCAATATTCAACAGCATGTTGCACATCAACAACTAAAGATATGAGACGATAACCAAGTTAAAGAAACACCACTTTCCTCCGGTTGAAATTAGATTCACAGTGAAGTCTCAGTTTGTCAGTTCAATATGTTCCATGCATAGCTCACAGTATTGAGATCCACATTGACAGACTGGAAACACAAAATCACAACTAGTTCTTTAATGTTTCTGTTTTAAATGGTTTATATGAAATTTAACCTTGGAAATAATCAAATTCCTTGCTTTAAATCCATATGTACGAAGCATGAAATTTACCGGTATTTTCTGTCTGACAATGTATCAGTAATAATGATTGTGGATTCAATCCACCATCAATTGAAAATTAGTACACTATGCAGTACAGACACAACAAATCAAGGAAAACACTATCACGCTGAAAACTTCCATAACCTATGCAAACAGGCAAAACACATCATGAGGCCCCTAAACTTATTTAGTTTAAATGCGTAGCGTCTCAACAGCCAAAACTCAATAATTTCAGGGACCTGAGGATGTGTTTTGCCGTGCAAAACAGATAGGAAACTTCAATAAGGCGGTATATAATCTATCCGTGTCATTTCTAATCTATAAGATCTTTACAATTTCTGTTCACCAGATCAAAAAATCTTGTGCTTTAAGCCCTCACATGTCACCGTATATCGTCAATTTTCACATGGATGCATTGCTGCATGTTGAACTGAAATAGCAAAACTCTATTTATTTATCTCTGCTTTGTGTTGCACACACACACACAATGCATATGATGATGCTACATATAATGGCTAAGATAAATGAGACGGAGAAACATAAAAAATGGAAAACAAGAAATTGACTCCTCAATCATAAAGACTGGCTAATGTTGAAAACTTACCCCATAACCAACAACATTCATGAGCAACCGCCATCCAACACATTTAGCTGCCCAGAGATTCTCGCCTTGCAGGCCGGACACATATAACCAGCTGAATCAGACTGCATTTCAGTATTGGTGGCCTCCTGGCTAAACTCTATTCCACACCATATACAAACAGTAGTAAGCTGTTGTCCACCAGCTGTGTCAGCAATACCTTCCGATTCAAAATGCACTGAATACACTTCTTCCATCTCAGAATTATTTACCATATTTATAGGCACCTCTGTAACAGGCCCAAAATTAAATTTTAGCTGTTCTATTTCCTCCAACCTCAACTCCTCAAATCCAGTTATCTTCTCATTCCTCTGGTCTGTTGCACTTAATTCGTTTTCTCCCTGTCAAGGAAAACATTGACAACAATCAACCAATGCATAGATGGAGAGGAAATAAAAAAAAAAAAAATCCCATCACAAAATTGTGGGTGACAAAAAATTGGAATGCCATCAATCCAATCACCACAAACATCCAACAATCATATAAGCAAAAACATCATACTTTGCTTATCCAAGTTAGATTTGCATAAATCAGAACACCCAGTTGTAGTACCGGCCCAATAGGAAGAACTAAATTTAACATTTGACTTGGCATTCACAGAATGGCTACACCCTCGATCTGGTGATAGAGAATAATTTAAAGGAAAACAGTAAATCAATCAAACAATGAATTAAGAAGATAAAAGACGAAGGAAGAGACAATTTCCATTGATAAAAAGACTGCAATACAGGATTACAATCCCCCAGGAAGAAAATACTTCCCTCTCCAAAAGGAGCCCTGCTCAAATAGCAGTTAAACAAATGATTTTCCAAAGATCCCTCTCTCTCCCTCTCTTCCTAGCTCATATAACCAAAACAAAAGAAAAGATGAAATCGTTTTTCTCCCTAGGTGCCAAGCTGGACACTAGGTGCATGCACTCCGTTTCTCTCTCCTACCCCTAACCGAATTATTCCAACCAAATCCTCTCACTGCCCTTGCTGTATTTCTGCCTCCTTGACTCCCAGCTGCACTTTCTTCTTTTTACGAGCATTAATCTGCAGCTTCCTAGGCCCAAGTGATTCCGGCCCTACTTGAGTAGCAGCTTCTCCATCAATGCCATCCTCTTCAAATAAAGTCTTGTCCTCAAGACTTAGGTGGAGTTATTCGCTTCTCATGATAATTTCATCTTCCCATGTTGCTGCAAACTGATTTGGCCCAAAGTAGCAGAGTTGGTCAGCTGTTTGGAAACAAATTTCATGGTAACCATCTGCTGAAGTCTTGCCAGACCCACCTGAGCATACGGTAGAGACTAGAGAAGGAAAGGCAAATGCAGTGGCATCACCACTCCAGAAGTAAAGCTTCGGACCCACAGTAACATCAATAAACTTGAGAAAACCATTTCCAGTGTCAACCAAAAGCATTTCACAAGATTCTAAATGGTGCATACAA
Organism: Excoecaria agallocha; assembly: GCA_037975025.1. Classification (NCBI taxonomy): domain Eukaryota; kingdom Viridiplantae; phylum Streptophyta; class Magnoliopsida; order Malpighiales; family Euphorbiaceae; genus Excoecaria; species Excoecaria agallocha. The sequence goes on from CM075815.1 coordinate 49,696,916, forward strand.
GGGTACAAGCTCCCATCAAATGCACAATTCAATGACCCACTTGTTAATGCATTAGAGTTCAGCATATTGAGATGATCAACATTAATCTTTAACGCAGAGGATGATAGCTTTGTCTTTGTTCTGCTATTCCAAATATGATCAATTCCCTCACACAATGCTACCCTGCCACTGGATGACAAAACACAAGTGTCGTTCACCACCTCCTTATGACCATAATACCCATATACACCACTTATTCTTGAAAATTCCCACTTCCAATTTTGACACTGCAAAAGGAATTGCTCAACAAGCAACCAAGTGGCACGGCCCTGACAAAATTTCTCAATCCCCAGAAGGTTTGCGAAAGAAGGATACAAAAGTAACATCAGGTCCCTACTGCTTCCATTTTGGGCTTCCCCATTTTCAAACAGCATCCTCCGATCCCCATTATGATTAACAGTACCCACAATTTTAAGCCATACAATGCCCAAGATGACATCCCATGGGCCTAAATCAAATGAAAGTGCATCCATATACAGCAGGACCCAAATCAATTGCATCCTAGTATTTTGACACTTCTCATGGACAGTAACTCAGTAGCTATCCCTCATTTTGAGGTTCTTAGATGAAATAAAAATAATAGCATTTTGACAATCAGTTATAACACTTACATTATTGGTAAAATCACCTGGTAATTTTATATTTATTTCGACACCATATTCATCTCTTGAGCCAACTTCCTCTAAAGCATCATTGCAACTGGCTTCCAAACTATTTGAACTGTCATTTAACTCCAGGTCATTAATTCGAGGAAGATAATCAAGAAGAGTGGGTTCATCACTTAATCCAGATGACTGTTTGTTGACACTTTCTCTATGAACGCACTCGTGTCGATCAACTGTGACCAGGGCGGATTTCCTACAATGGTGATCCTTGTGAGTTATATACTCCAATGGCACTCGAGCACCCCCATACAGCTTAGACAAAATAGAGATTAGTTCTTTAAGTCGTGATATCTCCACATCAGCAAACTTTTTAATGATGGCATGCCGACGAACTCTAGCTCTAGGTAGCATATATCCTGGATCTGCAACATATACAATACCGCAGTCAAAGCAGAAGTTTATGGCCTGTTGAAAAGACAACATGTGTATAATTGTCCCATTAACTTCTAAGAAGTGGTTAGGGGTTGTTGAGTGCAAATCTTGAACCAGTAACTTTTCATTTAATGACATGCCACCACTTTCAATCTCTAAAACAATTGTTTGGTTTACACTCGCATCGAGTAGTGTCTCCAGTTTCAAAAATCGAGTAGTTACTTCTTTATTCATACAGACTAGGACATCCCCTGGCTCCATTTGGTTATAAGCTAGGCCACCTGGCACCACAAAGTGAACAACAAGCATTCCAGTTTCACCTGGTGGAAAAAAATACCTCACCAGTTGCTCTGTTTCATTTAGAAGAACAAGCCTGTGCACCTCATCAAATCCTTTATAGTGAAATGTTACATGTCCTTGGGTTTCGTACACATTGTAAGGTTGAAGCAGATCATCACCACTAATTGCATCTTCTTGCTCCAGTTCTGCCACCATCGCCCTTTCCTGGGTTTGTTGCCCTATATCCACGAAGAGCCCATTCTCTACAATGGAGACCCGAAGCTCCCCATTGTTACATCTGTGCTACAGGTTGTGTGGCTGCATCCATTTGAAGCAGAGACCCAGTCGACGATGCTCCCCGTTCTCCTTAAACGACAGACGGTGCGGCCCCTTATTCCGCTGCTCCTACTGCGTTCGGTTGGGAAGGAGTGTGTGTTGTGGAGCTTTTGCTGGGATTAATGGGCTTGGGCCTTTAGTTTTAAACCATAGGCCTGGTTGATCCACTTCTGTTAGCATAGTTGGGTGAGTGATCGGTAGAGCATGAGAGAGCTTAGATCTGCTCCAAATGCCACCGCCTCTCACCTGAGCTTGTATCACTCGACTTCCTGGTGGGCTAAAGGTCAGTTTGACTCCTAGTTCCTCCGCCGCCATTAGCCCCTTCAGCCCAACTCCTAGCTTCACCGCCTCTCTTTCTCGCCATCGCTATGTTGGCTAGTGGAGTGAAAATGAACTCCGCATCTCTAGCTAGCACCATGGCTTCCTCGCAGGTCTGTGGCTTCAAGAACCTTACCCATCTGCTCACCTCTTCCTTTAATCCCCCCATGAAGTAACTTAGAAGCTGAGCTCCTGATATCTGAGGGATATTCCCAATAATTGCTTCGAACTCCTTAATAAATACATCCATTGTACCGAGCTGAACCAAGACTTGTAACTCCTTGTAAGGGTCCTGGAAATTTGCGGGTTGCCCAAACTTGATGCTGGAATGAATGAGTTTCCGTCTTGGAGATCCATTGCTTATATCGATTTCATTGTTTGTTGGTTGGGCGTCTCCTTCATCATCTAGGGGCTGTTCTTCTATTATTTTCGTTATTTTGGCATCCAGAGAATCGAATTTCTCTACTACAAATTTCTGGAAAGCAGATATGGATCGTTGTAATGCACTCATGGATTTCTCATGGCCATCGACTCGCTCCTGCAAATCGTTCTTGGATTGCAAACAGGTTTTAGGCGGGTCTACCATTGATCTCAATTCTCACAGACGGCGCCAATTGATAGAAAATAATTTCAAGGAAAATAGTAAATCAATCAAACAATGAATTAAGAAGATAAAAGACGAAGGAAGAGACAATTTCCAATGATAAAAAGACTGCAATACAGGATTACAATCCCCCAGGAAGAAAATACTTCCCTCTCCAAAAGGAGCCCTGCTCAAATAACAGTTAAACAAATGATTTTCCAAAGATCCCTCTCTCTCCCTCTCTTCCTAGCTTATATAACCAAAACAAAAGAAAAGATGAAATCGTTTTTCTCCCTAGGTGCCAAGCTGGACGCTAGGTGCATGCACTCCGTTTCTCTCTCCTACCCCTAACCGAATTATTCCAACCAAATCCTCTTACTGCCCTTACTGTATTTCTGCCTCCTTGACTCCCAGCTGCACTTTCTTCTTTTTACGAGCATTAATCTGCAGCTTCCTAGGCCCAAGTGAGTCCGGCCCTGCTTGAGTAGCAGCTTCTCCATCATCTGGTTAGCAACGAAACATCATACACCATCTTCTTGTTCTCTATATACCAGAATTCTTTCAGTTGTAAGGTTTCAACTGCTATAATCTTTATAGCAACAACTACGTAACATTATCAATGAAGAAAATGATATATCAATGTCAAGCATCCATTTTTGTTGGGTATTTCACAATGAAAAAAGGCAAGAACAGTTCCACAGAGCCCAAAATAAGCATCTTCACAGTGTTTTGTGCCTGCTTTTTCTTTTCTTTTTTTCTTTTTTTTTTTCTTATTAAATGTCATAAGACTTGAGCAATAGGATCATCACATTCATCTGTACCAACAATATGTAGTAATAGTAAAACACAAATAATTGACTTAAATTTTGTGCAAAGGAGAAGATATGAAAGCAAATTTTGAGCATAGGAAGGAGAGAAGAAAGCAAAGTTTAGATTATTAGTCCATAGGAATAAGCATATCTCCCAAACAAAAATGTAGATCACTGTGCCGGAGTACTTCTAGGACACAACTGAACAATCAGCCTACTACATAAATTCTTGTTCTATTAACAATAGTTTCTGCTTCAAAGATCATAGAAACATTCTTGAAGAATCAAATTTATTGTAAAGAGAATAAACCAAAACTGACAATGACGCCATGAATACCTTATACAAGCTCACAGAGGGTTCTGAAAAAGTTCCAGACTGTTGCAATGGGACCACAGGCAGTTCTGGAGCATCATGTTCAAGATCATCTTCTTTCAGGGGTTGCTGTACAGTCTCTTTTATAATCTCATTATCTGATACACTGGCGCTGCTTGCAAAGCCAACTTCTATCTCAATAGTCCTTGTCTTATCCACTTTTTCACTCCTACAGTCATCTAGTTTGCCAATGAAAACTGAATGGATGTCACTCTCCACGCTACGATATTTCTGATTACTCAATGGAGCAAGAGAGTGGCATTTCAAACCTGTTTCATGTTCAATGACAGACTTGCCAACTTCATCAGCGCAAAGAGCTGGACAATCTTTTCGACCAAGAGCGATTGCTGCATTAACATGTTGCTCATTACCAGATGAATCTTTCTTACCATCTATAACAGTATCAGCATCATCAATCTTCTGTGTAGATTCATCAATAATCATATAATCAATCTTCTGCTGATGTAACTCCAATTCCTGAGAGTTGACAATCATGCCATATTCTATACACGGTTCAGTCAGAGAAGAATCAGATTTCAGTTCATGATCAGAAACTGAAGCCAGTAGTTCATCATTTGGAGCCACATTGTGATCAAAAGTAAAACCACCACTAGTTTCACCATTAGGACCAGAAGATGTTTCTCGAATGGAACTCTGAGCTATTTCAATCAAAGCATCCATTTTGGAGATTCTTGCAGGCAATTCATCTTTGGTAGGAGAGTCGCCTCTCTTTTGCAAAGCTATCCTGTCACCAGGCGATTTTTCAACTCCTCTCACATAATTCCTCACATGGATCCCTACATGACCATTATAACGCCGCCTTTCATGAAAAACCTTATGGCAAAACTGGCATTCAAATTTTCCATCCTTAACTATTACACCATCACCAACAGAAGAACCAAGTCTATACTTCCTTGTAGTCCTCTGATGGAATGTTAAAAGATGCTGCAAATAAGGGTCCCTTTCACCAAATGTCATGTTACATTTGCGGCATTCAAAAAGGTCTCGTATTTGAACCTCTGCTAACTCCAAATTTTCAATTCCCAGCAGTGCAACTGCCTTCTCATGGCCACTAGATTTACTCTGATCTTCACCCTTGCTGGTAGCACCAGTATGCTGCCACAAACATCCTATGCCTTGTTAAACAGGGTTGAATTTGACAAAGCCATTTAAGGAGTGTTTACTTACTTTTGCATTAGCTGCTTTGTGAATCTGATGCAAATTGGAACCTGCATACTCTCCCACCCGCTGTGCATCATAAGATCCAAAGAATGACTGCAAATACGAAGAAACCTCCTTGCATGACACAAACTGCTGTCCACCAGGGCTGGATAGTTCCAAAAAATAAACAATGCAACTATGAAGGTTCAGGCTCAAACAAAAAGCAACTTGCCCCCAAGAACCCAAAAAAGAAACTAGTTTTGCAGCAAACAGTGAAGAATAAGAAGCAAAAAACAAATATCAAATCAATTTTTTCCCCTTTTTTAATTTGGAAGAAAACAAAAATTGTGCAAAAAATGGCCTTTTCTCAAGCACAAATGACCCTTAAATACTTTTTGACAGACGTTATAATCCCAGCGATGAAAATAGTTGGACAAATTATGGTAAGTCAGCAAATGACTATGAGAGTATAATGGTTGAGCTTAGGTGGCAATGCAAAAGCCTAATGCTGGTCATTCTTGGACTTCAAATTTTGGAATATATTAATAGAGGTTTAAGAGCATAACCTGAACATATATAAATAAATAAACCTCTATCTTAAGGCATTAATCATGCCTTGTGATGCCACGCAGTTATGTGAAAAATATCAAACCCTGTTTCCTGCCACTTATAACTTTGCTTATGGAGCATTGCGGTCATTCAACCATGGATTCATTTCATTATCTTAGCAAAAATAGTCACACTATAAACATCTAAATTTAGTTTCCTTTCTTATATACCCATATTCATCTTATACACTTGTACCTTTTCAAATGACGCAACACGAGAAGAATGTTCATATTGGCATATTGTATATTATTGCATAATATTGCCAAACCCCTTATGAGTAAGTTTAACTCAGGATAACCTAGTATTTTGATCGTTCTGCTAAATGAAAGATAAATGTTATCTCTGGAGGAAACCCAATATGATGGGGTAGGCTGCTTTATCAAAATATCACTAGCCAGTGGTCTCTTCATGCGTCGACTACTATTGACCCTGGTTTAACATCATAAATTTCTCTACCTGAACTTGAATGACCCTAAATCTGCAGCAATGCCAGATAGATAGCTGGAAGTTTAGCTTGCTTCCATTATATGCTGTTGAGGGATACAGCAGCATTTTCAAATTGTCACATCTAGAAGAACCAGAACGTCAATCACACAAGCTGAAGTTGCACGAAAACATCAGCCTTATCATTACGGTTCTAGTTAAGAATTATAGGAAGTATTCTTTTTCTTTTTTTTTTTAAATTATAGCAAGAGTTATTTTTAGTAGTAGTATTTCAGTTATAATAGGATTTGGTTTCAGTCAGTGATTATGTTCTATTTAGGAGGATTTCTATTGCCTAGTTAGAAAATGATTCACATTTCCTAATTAGAATAAATATATAGTTTCTTAGTATATAATTCCTATTTTTATTAGATATTCGAATCTTATTACCTCTATTTAAAAAGGCAAATTTAATCAAAACATAAGTCGAATTTCCAGCAAATTAGAGGTATGCAACCCCCTAAGAGTTCCAAGGGGTGCAGCTCCCTTCATCGAGTTGCAACATTCACACAACCATAGGCAAGGGTAGGAACCAAAATAAGGGCAAAGACCCTTAATTTGGATTTGATTTTTGTGTCAACTGTCTGATGACTCGATCACAAACTCGGGACAATAACAATTATTCCTTGCACCTCACCTGTCACTTTGAACCCTCGTCTAAAGGCCAATAGCTAGAATAGTCTTTCTACTTCAGAGTTACAGTATTAACATGGTACCTTTTAACCCTCAAACAAAAGGGCAATAACTAGATAGTATTTGTGCTTCAGAATTATAGTATCAACACCAGCCACTGTAACTCATTGAAAAGAGCAATGGCATGAATAGTCTTTCTGCTTCAGAAGTTTTCTAGGGAACACCATTTGCACTGGAACAATCATGACTTTATTACCATAGGTTCTTCTAAATCTGTCTTGGCAGTACAAAAACTGAGAATTTTTACCTGTTCAAGATAAACTAAGCATGCTGATAGTAAACCACAACCCAAAACCATACTCAAATATTGAAGAAACTATAATTTTAAAATACAATGACTGAACAAATGTTCTTTTATGGTTCCAAAAACATATTCCTTAGTTATAAAAATGTACACAAACAGTTTCAAATTTATGCATGTGTACGGGAAATGTTATGTGGAGTTGCAATATTTATTCTTTCATTTTTCTTTCATCACTGTGAGCATGAGAAAATGTTAAACATTACTGATTCGCCATCTAACACCCAATGTAACATAAGCTTTTGACTTAAAATAAAGACTCTAATCATCAAAATTCCAAACCAAAAAATATACATTCTCTCTCAAAGAAAAAAAAGCTGGTAGATTTATATGAATCGAAACATGAACAAGAATTAGTATCTTCATTTTTTACTTCTTTGTCATTCATTTATCAGAAACCAAAGATAAGAACGAACCAGAGATATTGAACCAAATGTAAAATGGAAGACAATAAAACAAATAAGAAGAAAACCAATACGGACACCTTATATATCTGCGGCAATAAACCCAAGCACGGCCTTCTTTCCTCTTCAGCCCGAGAAGGAGCTTCCAACCAACAGGCAGAGTATCACCAAACTCGCTAGCATCCACAATCTTCCTCTTCCTTCTCCTACTACACCATTGCCCACCCAATTCCCTGAAGAAACCCAACAACTCCTCCTCTTTATTCATCCCTTGGGTTCTCCTACTTAATTCCTCTCTATATGGGTCCTCTAAGCTCGCCAAACCCACTAAGTCCACAGCAACCCCATTCTTGTTCACAATCTCCAACTCACTTGTGTGAGAAAAACCAACTCTTTCTCTCTCTTCCACACCAAAGTTTTTAATTTTCGGCTTCCTCCCTCTTTTCCTCTTCCTTTCATGCGCTTGAGAATTGAAATTAATGGCGTCATTGAGATGGCTAAAGCTATCGAAGGCTACTAAATCCAATTGCTGGAATTCAGGGTGAGATGACAAAATTTGCTTCAGGAAACTAATAATTGACTGGATTTCGAGACGGTCAGGATCAGTGAGGGGATTGTTCGAGGCTGGAGGATTAGGATTTGGTGGATTCGGGGTTTTGGGAGGTAGACCGGCGAGGCGGTGGCGGTGGTGGTGGTGATGGGAGGAAGGGTGAGAATAAGTCTGGCGGCGGGAACCGATGCTCTCGTTAAAGGTTGAATGGTCGATGATCGGACTTACAACGTCGTCGGTCCGCTGAGGATCGAAGCAGGAAGAACTGAAGGAAGACAGGGACCGGAGTTCTGATTGAGAGAGTGTATTCATGTCTATGAAAGGGAGGAAGTCTAGACTAAGGCCTGGTGATTTCTCTATAGTGGGAGCCGCCATTTTCGGCGGGCGGTGGGGGTTGGCGGTGAGATGAGTGCGGTGAGAGTTGCAAGTGTCCCGTAGGAGGGAGCGTATAGAAACCGGTTGTGCTGCCCGATTCGGAGATTAGAGCGTAACTAAACAGCCAAAATACCAGTGACGGCCTTTACCCATAATGTAAGTGTTAGACTGGATTCTGGAAATATTTTCAATTTATAAATCAATATAGTATTTGGATGATTAATTTATTTTTTATTTTTACTTAAATTTTAAATTATAAAAATGATGGTTTATCATATACTTACTGATTTTTTTTAAATTGTGAGAACTCCTATTATATATAAATTCACAATTACTTAATGTTGATTTTTGACAGAATAAGTTTATTTAATAGAATAAAAATGTTAACTTTATGCTTTATAAGTATAAAATATTTGGTTGCCTAGAAATAAATAGATAAGTTTTTAATATTATACTCACTCCGTTTCATTTTAAAAGATTATTTTATTTATTTTATTTTGTCATACTTTAATGTTTTTTTCTAAATTTAAGAAATAGATTTAAAAATATGCTCCTATTTATCAATATACACTTTATTAAATAATTTTTTTTCTTATCACTCTCTATTTTTAACTAAAATTAAATGAAATTTTTTAAAAATATAAAAAGATATTTTTGTTAATAACTATATTTTTTTATGAAATTGAATTATTTTAATTATTTTATTAATTTCCATTAAAAATAAAAAAAACTATTTTTTAAAATAGGACGAAGAGAATACGTATTAAGAAAATGCAATTATTATTTTTTAATGCGCAATTAATATTATTAAAACTATATAATTTACTTGAAATTTTACTAATTTATTAGTATATTTATTATGGATAAATGTAGAAGCATATTATATTTGACCTTTTTAAGACTAGATATTACATATTACTTAATATTGTTTTATCGAAATGAGATAATATGCCAATTGTTGAATTATGGTAATTTTTTTTACTCTTAGAATTTGTAACTTTCAATTTCATCACACTCAAATATTCATGTGCTGACACGTATTTATCAAGCAAAAGTGTGTGCTTAATGCTTAATATGTAATTAGTCCTCGGTATTTGTCATAATTTATAAATTAACCCTATGTATCATTTTTTTTTCTATTCAAATTAATGCTTGTATTTGCCTTTTTGGTTCAATCGGCATTTCTAGGCCCGTTTGAACAGTTTATTCACGCTTTCAACTCCATACATCGGCATTGAGCACTCTTTGTTTGTATAGAATATTCATATGGGCTCTGAATTGTCAAAACATGCGGTTATATAAACTAAAACTGTAAATTAGAGGATTATTAGGCTATGTTTGGCACCAAGGATTGTAATGTAATATATTGGACAATTTAATGGATTAAAAGATTTACATTACTATATTTGATAACATTAGTAATATAATGTAATAATAAATATATTCTTATATTTAGTTGCATTATATAAATGTTTTGAAATTTAATTATATTTAGAATTATCAAATAATTTTTTAATGATTATTTTATTTTTTTAATTATTTTATATATTTATATATTTATTTTATTATAAATATATAAAAATTCAAAATTAATAAAACATAATATTAAAAAAATTATATTAAAAATACAAACTCATAAAAATAGAGTTTTTAACTCTAATTACATTACTTTACTGGCTACCAAACATAACCTTATTGCATATCACAAATCAGCAAAAAGATTTGGGTGCAAAATATATAACTGCAGCCGAATTATATAAAAACGTCAAAAATCCGCTTGTGAGATAGAAAATTATCCAAATTATTGTGAAAATTACTGTACTTTTATAATAAACCACCTTTCAATATATGAAACGGGATGGTAGGGGGTCATTTTTCCTTCATTAACAAGAGGTCTTAGATAATTATTTAGAATTGAACATTTTTAAGTGTTTAAAACATAGCCCTTTATTTTGTTTAAAAAATATATTCGATATAAATTTAAATTAATCGGATTAATCGATTTTGGATACCAAATGATTATATAAAAAATAAGTTGATATGATATACTTAATATTTAATTCAAATTCCTACTTAATGTATCCCTATAAAGGAGCAAATAACTATTCCGATATTTAAAGATGCTTATTGAAAATTGATGATTTATGACAATCCGGCTCGAAAATTTTTTCTTTGTCTTTTTTTTTTTTGGTTAATCTGAATTCCTAAAAATTCTGTACAAAAATATCTTTTTGCTTCAACATTGCAAAAATTGACAATTACAATATGACTAAGACTTTTTCATGCCATTTACAAGAGTACTAATACATATGTAGCCTCCCTTATTTTCCGGGCAAAATAATTTATTACAAATCGGACTAAAGAAAAAAAAAGAAAGAAAACTAAAGTTTTTTTTTATTATTATTATTAAAGATACTTCAAAATGGGTTTTGCTCGAACAAAAATTTAAAAACAGAATGCTAATCATATTCTGCGTAAACCATCTACAGGTTGTAATAATGGATATACCTTTCAAACATATTATAACATTCTAATGGCTTGTACTGTGTAGGAGAGTGACCTGATCCCTGTTTCAAAAAAATCATATTTAATAAATTCTTCTTATTTATACAATAATACCAAAAATAACACAAATTAAGCATCATATCCCGCACCTTTAATGTTGCAAATGTCAACCGGAATCCATAATATTCGTACCTTAATGTATACCTACATAAATTATTTTTATATAATTATAAAATGTTTTATAATAATAATAATTATACTAAATAAATAAATAACTTACCCTGCTACTTGACCTTGAACAAACCATGGTCGCCAAGCATAGTCTTCTGTTAGGTTCAAAGACTCTATCCACCCCATTGTGGATACATATGGAACAACCAAGTCATGATCCGCCCTGCATATGCAACCCAGAAGGAATATATATATATATATATATTACCATATAACATTTAGACTGATAAAAATAAAATAGATTAAGAAATGTACGTGTAAAGGAGAACTTGTGTGCCGGTTTTGGTAAGATTCCTATAATAGTCAACGCCACTATCAAGTTCGTATGTATATGCATCATCTTGCAAAGTAATGTTACATCTGTACCACCTGTCAATGGTCCCCTGCTCCAAGAGTTTACAATTTTATAAATAAATTAGTAATATTATGAAAATTAATTTTTATTTTCCATGTGATTTTATAAAATTTGCATACCCTTCTCACATAAAGAGCATCCTGGACGTCTTTGTCATTTGCCCATGCGTCAAGAAGCTTGTAGTCAAAATTCTGAAAAATAAAAAATAATTTATATTAGAGTTAAATCAAAATCTATAATAATATATTATTATCTCGATTTATAAATAAAAAATTTTTAGATGGTAAAGGAAATACCGGACACCAGTAGTCACGAGCCCTCTTCTTCAATGGGAAATGGGATTTTCTTGATTTTTCGAAGAGGGTTCTTCTTAATTTTTCACCGTCATCATCAGATTTCGGAGATAATTGAGCACATTTAGGTTCCAAAACCATTTCATTGTTAATCTCAGCAACGCACTGCACAACCAAAAGTCTTGAATTTTTTGTTTAATAATTTTTCTACTTTACAATTAAAAAATTTGTATTTATTTACGTGTATATATGAAAAATAACAAACCTCATCGATTACTTCAATATCCTCTAGACATTCTGTGTTAGAGTCGTCAACATCTGAGTAACTCCCGTTGCAATTGGTTTGTGCAGACTGCAAATCAATTATAAAATAATGGCAATTATTTTTATATTATATAAATAAAAAACAATTTCAATTAATTAAATTACTTTGAAATTCAAAAGAAAAACAAAAAACCTCGTAAAGATTTCTCGGAATAAGTGCCAGCTGGTAATACATCTGCACTTCGGTATTCGTCTCAAGAACAGAATCCATATGTGGGGATCCGCTTATTATTCCCTGAAATCAATTCAATTTTTTTTTGTTAACAATTTTCTTTTTTTTTTAAGTAAGTAATTAAGAAAATAAAATATTATTGAGATTATTACTTCATAATTTATAGCTGGCTGATATCCTGCCGCATTCCCTGCATGTTCATGATGCATAGTTAGTTATTATCCTTCAAATTGTCGATTCTTTTAAATAATTAAAAATATTCCTTAAATTCTACTATATTATTTTATATAGTCGAGGTATAATTGGGAAAATAAAATACCTTCCATTATTTCCAGGGCAAGAATTGGAGTAATTATGCCAACATACGAGTCACTAGCGATGTAGAATCGATTTTCTACAAATTCTGTATGCTCCGACAGCCACTGTAATATAATTTAAAGCAAATAAATATTTTTAATTTTTCAATTTATAGCAACTGATTTTCACTTTTATTTTAAAATCAACAAGTTATCGTTTCACCAATAAATAATCAAAACTAAATTAAATAAATTCTAATTTAATGGTACATTCAAGCCTAAACTCGTGACAAATTAAAATTACAAATTAGAAAAAAAAATTTAACATACATTTCAATGTAGCATAAATATTTTACTTAATTTTTAATCATACATTAAGAGCCTATTTAACTTTTAATTGAGTCAGTCGCTAATAAATTTCACGAATTACCTTTCTGAGAAAAATATGAAGTTGTTCAATTGATTTTGTATCGGATGTTAAGTACCCTTCAGGAGATGTTGCATAAGAATAACCGGTGCCAACGGGTGAGTCTACAAATATTATATTAGCTGACTGCAGCCATAGAAATTGAACTATTTTTAGAAGATTAGTATAAATTGGAATTAAAAGAAAATAATAGTAGTAAAATCAAGAAAAATATTTATAACAATGAGAAAACGATGTAATTTAAGGCAAATTTGCACCTTCGTCCATGCGTATGGATTGGAATACAGTTGCGGTAAACCCCCAGTGTAATCGGTTGTATTCAGCAGTAGTGGACCTTGTAAGAAAGAGGAAAAAGAAAAAAAAAACAATTATAAATTTATAATCATCGACAAATTCAAGAAAACTGATTTTAGTCTGTGTCAAACATAAAATCTGTTTTCCAGGATACAGATGAGAATATTATTTTAAATTATTAAAAATGAAACTCAATAAGTTTGAAGATGTATAAATTATTACAAGTAAAAACACTTGTTATTTGCAACGTGAATTTATTTAAGATTTATTTACCAAGACATTCGACTCTTTGATGATTGTAATTTTCAATTTTTTTTTATTTATATAGTTGATTTAAATTGATCACGTGCGAGATTAATAGAGCATTTATTTTAATTTTAACCGTTTCATCTATATTAAACTGAATGTAAATAATCTAAAAAGTTTAAAAATTCAATATTAATTTTTAAAAATATAAAAATTTTATTATAAAAAATATTAAAGTTCATAGATTTTGGGGTACGCTTTTCCATAGTTATATAATTAAATCAACAATATGATGCCACATGACTTACATCTATTATATAAAAATTATTCTTTTAAAAAGAAAAGACTCCTATTTTAGTGGGACGTGTTAACTCGTGTATGCATGCGAATACACCTTTTGATTGGTTGAAAAAAATAAAAAATATTGTATTTCGATCGGATAGTTCGCATGCATATACATTAAACTAATGCGCTCGTCATATTATTTCTCTATTTTAGTAGATTTAGCAAATTTTAATCCATCTATGAATTCCATTTATAAAAAATGATACAAATGTGACTCGATTCATCAATTATATATCCATTAATGATCCAACATATTTGACTAAAAAATTTATCTGATCCAACATAATTCATTGTATGACCCATATAACCAGCTATATTTTATGACTCTTTTGTGACCTATCGATATTATTTAGAATTTTTTAATTTTTTTCATACAATAGATCCCAACATTAATTTTATGCAAGCATATTTTCTATTTTTATAAAATAAAAAATAATACATAAAATTTGAGTTATTTATAATTCCAATCCATTAGCCAATTGCCGCCTAAATATTTTAGATTACGTCAGCAAAAAGAAACAACAACTGCTCACCGTTTGAAACTCCAACCATACGTCAAATGACAAGAAAAGAAAACGTACCGTATTTCAAACCACAAGAGAGTGAAATTACGGAAAAAAGATTTACCAGTCTGGAAGAAAAATCCGTTCAAAGCAGAGCAACCAGGGCCACCAATCAAGTACACCATCAATGGATCTTGTTTCGGATTCGTTTGCGATTCCACAAACATGTAGAATAATTCCGATTCATTCACTGTTATATACCTAATTAAACACACCCCAAATTAATCACCTTTCTTAATTTATCTATATTCTGAAAAAAAACACTCACCCCGTTTCAAGCTTGAATGGCAAAGCACCATCGAAGCCTGGAAGAGAAGTGACAATCCTGCCTGACTCGGCATTTCCAGCTAAGAAAAATAGAAGAAGAAACAGAAAATGTACGGCAGAGATGATCGCCATTTTAATAGATGTCTGCTCTAAGTAACTAAAATGGATATTCCCTGGCTTTTAAGTTGGAGATGGATATATAAATTCATGTACAGGATTTCGTTCTATCAACGGATAGTGTGCGCAGTCTGTTTCTTCTTGTAAACTGGATATAAGCTTTCTCCGAACTTCCATTCCTGCTTGAACAAAGGTTCGAACATTTGGTAATCCGACGGTCAAACTTTTGACTTAAATCAATTTTGACTAGTACTTCATTTTTCCATGTGATGTTTTTTCCAAAAACAAAGAACGCAATTAAATTTCAGTACAATTTGGAAACAAGCAAAAGAAAAATTTTAAAAAATCAGTTAGCATTACAAAAAAATATTCAGTGACAACAACGAAAACAACAGAAGCATCGCTGCCTTCAAGAACGCAACTTCGATCTATAAATTTGTATCAGGTTCTCCAGTAATCATACTGGAAAATTTTTCAACCAAAAACAAGATTCATGTCCCTTGACCAAAAAAAAACTTGACAACAACCATCACCGAGAATTTAAAGAAAGAAAAAACTAAAAATAGAAAATCGAAATGGAGAATTAGACATGCCTTTCACTGATTAAAGTCGCAGCCGTCCACCGGTGACTGACAGCTTCGATGATCAACAACAGTGGCGAGGTGACGACAATTGCGAGGTTCAATTATTATACGGCCATAACTTCTAAAATCGAACTAACCGAACTAATCAACTTTATTAAAATTTTCAAATCAAAACCGAACAAAAAATTGAAAAATCAAATAAAATTGAAAAAAATGTCGCTTTGATTTGATTTGAGATTTAGACCAAGATTTGCTCACTCCTACTCACAAATTTTAATAATTTTTCAAAATAATTTAATATTAACCCACCCCTGAAATTTCTTAAATTGTATTCTTTTCCAAAAAATTAATATTAGTCCCTAAAATTGCATAGGATTTCATTTTAATCATTATAATTTACTTAAAAAAAATTTATTCCCTTCAAATTAGATGTTTCGTATAAAAAAATATTTACTTCATTCAATTTTAAAAGATTTTTTTTTTTATTTTACTTTATCGTACTTTAAATACTTTTTTCAAAATTTTAAAAATAAATTTATATGTATATCCACGTTTATTATACATTTTATTAAATATGTATCTTTGTTATCACTCGTTAATTTTAACTAGAATTAAATAAAATTTTTAAAAATATAAAAGGTTATTTTTGTCAATGACTATATTTTTTTTATGAAATTAAGATATTTGATCTTTTTTTAATTTCCGTAAAAAATAAAAAGTTAACTTTTAAAGTGAAACGGAATGAGTAATATTTATTTTTTTATCAATTTTTAATTCCTAAGCTAGCTACGGGATATATATATATAGTATTACAAAGTGAGGTAAATAATACTATTTTTCTTAATATAATAAGTAGAGATGTAAATTTTCATCCAATTTGTTAATGACAAATATAATATGATCTATTCATAAAATTTACAATTTTCATAACTTATGTAATAATACCTCTTTTTATAGGATACATACATGCATATTTTTAAATTTTAATACTTTTAATGAAAAATTGATAAACAAATTGTCATAAAACTTAATCAATTTATGACCAAATTTATTTATAATCTAATCTGTTTAATATTTACCTACTTGATTCATTAAGTAATAGATTCTGATTCAATTTATTTATAATTCAATTTAAATTAGTTCTAGTTTTGGAGATACAGTAATTATAATTTATAAATATAAATACACAACCAATATTCCAGTTTGTATCTCGTAATTTGCTAGCTAAAGGGCGGTTAGCCCGTGACAGGTGACGGAGTCAACGCGGGAGGTTCTGCTCCCCGACTTGCTGGTCCTACCCAACTCTTAAAGGGCAAATTTATAATTCAAATAATATATTAACTTATATATATATATATAATTACTGGTATTATACAGTTCGATTCGAATTGATCCACTATATACATCACAATTTATATATTTTTAATAATTTAGACCTCTCTTAATTATGTTCGCTTAAGACACATACTTAAAATTAAAATGTGGGAGTTATAACCACTTTATTAAAATTAATAACCACCTAAACGGCACATGCTAAACCTGGGAGTTATTGCATCTATAATTCTAAAATATACCTTCGAATCAGAGCACTACATCATCTGGGGAAATCGAACCATAACACTCACTTTAACTCTTCTTCTTTGTGTATATATATATATATATATAAATACATTGTGACCCCTGTCCAAATAACACGTGAAAAACTAGCAAGAATTAAAGAATTCTGATTGGCATGCAAAGTCAAGATCAGACTAGCAGGTGGATTGGATGCATACCATAAAGATGTATTGTTACAATCCTGCCTGACTATGCATTTGGCAGCTGTAAACAGATACAGTTTTGTATAGAAAATGATGGCATGATGGTTTCAGTACGTAATTAAGAAACTAATAGTGATTAATCTTTTAATCGTGTCATTAATTAGACATGTATATATTAGCATTTAATTAGGGCATAATCATAAAACATAACACCATTAACAAAGTACTAAAGTTCCTTACCTTTGAGTCTAAACCTTCCAGTCCTGCTTGAAAGGAGGTTGTGCCACTACTCTCTCCCTCTCTATATGAGTGTGTGTGTGTGTTAGGAACCATTTGTTTCTGCGTGCCGTTTTGTGATACAATGGGAGAGATACATATATAGGAACTGGATGCTTATTTTTTTCATTTTTTTTATCTGTTACTTTTGGTATTTTAATTAAGATTAAAAAATAATAAATAAATTAAAATTTTATATTAAATTGTATGATTAAAATTAAATTAATAATTTAATTAATTTTAATTTTATTGAAAAAAATAAATTAAATTAAATTAAAAATTTAAAAATAATAAATAAATAAAATTTAAATTTTATTAAAAAATAATATATAAAAAAAAACGGATGAAATATTTATTAACCAATTAGTTCAAATTGAAAGAATCTTAATTTTGGGTACTCTTTTGACTTTATATGCACACGTCCTTTTCTTGTGTGTGGTTTTGGACTTGCTTGAAATTTTGAATGAGCGTCAGCTTACTTTAATTTCAATTCATTTTTCTCATCTTCATTAACTCAGCAAGGAAAAATTATTTTGTACTTGTTCAGCTGTAACAAACTTTTTGTAGCTAAACTTTAATTTCATACTTAATATTCTTTTTTCTTTCTTTTTTTTTGAATAAAATTGCTTTTTACCTAATTATTTTAAATTACTGGCTTTAAATCCTTTTTTATCAATTTTTATTTTGAAATTATTTAAAATATGAGGATTTCGTTCTTATATCATAAGATAATCAATTATATAATGTCATATGTCAGTAATTTTATGGATAAAATATATTAATTTTGATAAGTTCAAAAAAATTACTTATTTTCAAAAAGTATTGATGTAAAATTTTTCTATTTCAAATAATTTAAAGACAAAAATTTATTAAAACAAAGTACAAAGATAAATTAACTGTAGTTTAAATAGCTGACTGTCTTATTAATTTTTTATTTGATCAGTATTTGAATTGTAGTTTTCTCTATTTCCGAAGATTTACTATCTAAAAGAATAAAGATAAATTCATTTTATTTTGATTAGTTGATTTAAAAAAAATACAATTATTTTTTATTTTTCCATCCAATAGGAGAGAGAGAGAGTGGATTGGTCTCGTTATTGTGAAATTATATAGTAAAAAACTACTATTTTTTTTCCTTAAGAAATTGACAGAAAAAATTGAATGAAATATAGCATACGTATATATTTGAACCGTCCGGAGAGTATAGTATATACTGTATGAAAAATAAATATATGCTATGTAACGATCTAACTATGCAGGTACTGATGAACTACTTGAAAAAAATGCATTGGTCTCGTTATTGTGACCACCACGGTGTGATGGTATAATTTATTTAATTAAATTTGAAATTGGGTGAGCAAATTTTTTTTGTTAGAATCGGAAAAATCAAATTAAACCGATTGATTTTTTAATTTGATTCAATTTTAATTTGATATTTTGAACATTCTCGATTCAGTTATTTTTTAAAAAAAACTATAAAAATTGAACCACCGAATATGTTATTTTAAGATGCAAATTATGTTATTTTAAGATGTAAATTATATAAATACATTTATTAATTATTAATATCTTTTTTTAGGTGATAATTTGGGATTTTGATTGTTGGAGTGAAGGTTGATTGAATGACAATAAAACTTATTCAATAATTTTATTGAAAATCACATAGTGTGCCCAATGAATATTAGATGTTTTTATTTTAGTTTTATGATTTATAATTTTTTGATATAATTTTTTTTAATTGATAATTTTTAAATTTCGGTTATATGATTAATCGAACCGAATTAACTGAAAGTTTCGATTCAATTTGAATTCAGTTATTCTATAATTTCAATTCGGTTCGGTTGGTTAAATTTTTAAAATTTGATATTCGATTTTAACCAACCGTTATTCACCCTAATTTGAAAGAGATAATAATTGTAATTATATAAAAAAAAATTATCATGGTAATTTAACTTCTTTGATAAGATTCTTAGCTATTTGACTCCAAATGGTTTTCTTATTGGCTTGTTTTATCATCAAATAATCCTAATATTGTTGGTTGTATTAAACAATGAAAACAACCAAATTTCTAAAATTTATAACATGAATTTCCACTTGGAAAATAACATATCATAACTTGCAACGATGTAAAATTTCCCAATGTGAGCCTCTACCAAACAGAAACTTTGTGAATATTGTATGGCTTTGTGTCAACTCGAAATATTGTAATTAATAAAGTAATTAATATATGAAATTTTTTCAACTCGAAAGAAAAAAAAGTCAACACACAGTTTGGTAAAGTATCTTTGTGTCAGAAGATAGCTTGCGAGCAAAACATTGAAGATAGAAGAGCAAAAATGAAAAGTTTATACAGATCGAGACCGAATATTTTATTATTCATGAAGTTTTTAGTTGGTTGTAAGTACATAATTTTGACAATATTATGAGTCGTATGATACCGAATATTTTACTATTCAGGAAACTCTTGGTTGAAAGGACATGGGTGAGCCACTGCCCTATTCCAGCAGGAGGAAATGACAAGGAATAATAGCCTGGAGGAAAGCCATGCCCAATATGCGCGATCCAATCAGCTGCACAGTTTACTTCACGATAAATATGCTGGAAAGAAATGATTTGGAAATTTTGTGAGAGGATCCGGATGCTGTTAATGAGAGGAAGATAGGAAGGATGAATTTGGCCCCTTCCACAAATCATGTTTATGGCTTCTTTGTTATCACCTTCTATGATCACCTTATTAATTCCTTCATTCTTTGCTGTGAGCAACCCATAATAAATACCCCAGATTTCAGCCATGAGAATCGGACAAGCTCCAATATTAGCCACATAACCTGAATACCACTTATCCCATTGATTCCTCAGAAGGCCTCCACAGGCAGTACTTCCATTCCCAGCAATCGAAGCATCTGAATTGATTTTTATGAAACCAGAGGGAGGACATGCCCAGATGGCACATCTGTCATCATTTTTATTGTCCCCAAGAGAGTTCATTTGAGTAAAAGTTCTATGACAGTGAGTAGCATAACTCATAACATCTTTAACCAATAGGGCAATAGGCTTATGCTTACCCTTGAAAATAAAGTCATTTCTATGTCTCCAAATATTCCAACAAGCAATAGCAAAGAACTCTGGCCATCTGGTCCCCTCAATTAGCAACTGGTGCTATTGAACATTAAATTTTATCCAGCTCTTCAAATCTTTCGACTCCCAAAAAACATGGGGAAGGTTGGCAGGGGCACAGAGGTTCCAAAAGCAAAAAGCAACACAACAGTCCCTAAGGATATGAAATCCATTCTCATTTGTATGCCCACAGATAGAACAAGCAGCAGAATCAGTAAAATGTCTGCGTTTTCTCTCTGAGTTCGTCATGACTCCGTTGTTGAGAAGCAGCCAAAGGAACGTCTTAATCTGCTGAGACACCTTAAGCTTCCAGATGGCATCCCAAACAGTGTCCTTGACTGTTAGCGAATTCTCACAAAGAGAATAGTAGGCGGACTTGATGGTGAAGTCACCAGAGGAAGATAAATCCCAAAAGACTGAGTCCTCGTCAGCCATGGTTCTGGGTGGGCAAACAGCTGCCACCTTAAGCAGGATATTAAGAGGAAGATAATCAGCAAACTTATGCCATAGCCATCCATCATTATCCACAGCACATTCAGCCACTTTGCTGTCAATCAAATCAGTAGGGATAGGGTGAGAGGCTAGATGAAAGAGAGGAGAATCAATCCCAGGAACCCATCTATGAAACCAGAATTTGGTTTTCTGACCATTACCAATAATCCAAAAGGCATGACTAGTAATATTGCTCAAATTTTTGTAGATACCTTTCCACAAAGGAGTAGAGTTCCGATGGGCAAAGGGATGATTATTAGCAGAATGCTGAAATTTGTACTTGGAGGCGAGAACTTCAACCCAGAGTTGGTGAGGCTGAGTAAGCAGTTGCCAAGCAATTTTCATTATGAAGGCTGCATTCAGCTTATTTGAATCCCTAAACTCCAAGCCTCCACTATTCTTCAATTGAGAAACTTGGCTCCAAGGCACAAGAGCAGGCTTTCGAATATCCTCCGTTCCTCCCCAAACAAAGTTACGAGAAAGCTTATCAAAGTTCACGCACAGAGAAGAAGGGATTACTGAAGTTTGCATGATATAGGTGGGCATGGATGAAAGAACTGATTTAGAAAGAGTAATTCTTCCTACCACCGAAATGTGAGAAGAGTTCCAACTAGTCAGCTTACTTTTCATGCGATCCAAAACATAGGAGTACTGTTTCCGAGAGACTCTCGAATGTAACAAGGGCATACCCAGATATTTCCCCAGATCAGCTACTTCTTTGAATCCCAAGTAAAGATTCAACTCCCTGCGAAGTGAAGAGTTCACATTTTTGGAGTAGAAAATATTAGTTTTCTGAGCATTGACCTTTTGTCCTGAGCTTGAACAGAAACAGTTAAGAACATCAGTAATTTGCTGCGCCTGCATGACATTGGCTTTGGCAAAAAGAATAAGATCATCAGCGAAAAAAAGGTGACTGAGCAAGGGACCACCCTTATTTAATTGAATAGGCTTCCATAAACCACTGCTGACAGCATCATAGATTCCATGGCTCAAGCGCTCCATACAGAGAACAAACAAATAAGGAGAGAGAGGGCAGCCTTGTCTGAGACCTCTATTGGGAACGAAGGAAGCAGACAAGTCCCCATTCCAAATTAACTGCATAGAAGAAGTAGTCACACAATGCATGATAACCGAAACAAGAGTATTAGGAATGCCAGCATCATCCAAAGTTTCCTTAAGGAATTCCCAGTTGATTCGGTCATAGGCTTTTTCCAAGTCCACTTTAATGGCCATGAGACCTTCTTTTCCTTTCTTGTTCCGCATAGTGTGAATGACTTCCTGGGCTATGACAATATTTTCTGTAATATGACGCCCCAGAACAAAGCTCGTTTGAGTTGGTCCAATCAAATAGGGCATATAATATTTCAGCCTATTAGCAATTGTTTTAGTAATGACCTTGTAAATAACCGTGCAGAGAGCAATAGGACGAAATTGAGATAAGTTCTTGGGCACCTCTACCTTGAATGAGGCAAATAAGGGTCTTATTCATAGAGGGATCCATATAACCACCATTCAGAATGCCTTTTACTTCCCTGCAAACATCCACTCCAACCACATTCCAATGAGACTGGTAAAACCCTGCATGAATCCCATCATGGCTAGGAGATTTCCAAGGTTTCATTCCATGAAGAGCTTCCCAAATCTCATCATTAGAGTAGTCCTTTACAAGAGAATCAGCTATATCTCTTATAAAAGGGTACCGACCACTAATATGATAAGGGGAACGATCCTTACAATCATCAGTGTACAGCTGAGAGAAGAAGCTAACTGCCATAGAACACAGGTGAATGGGGTCATCCTGCCAAACTCCTGCGCTATCCTGCAAGAAACCAATTCTATTGCGTCTTCTTCGTCGCATAGTTCTTTGGTGGAAGAAAGATGTATTTTTGTCACCCCATGGAATACCCTCACTTTTAGATTTCTGGTGCCAAAGCATCTCCTCATGAAGAAGGGTGTGATCAAGATCCATCTTCAGCTCAAGTTCCAGTTTTTCAAGCTTAGGAGAAGTTCTATGAGCAAGAATTTTCTGAACCCCAGCAATGCGAGCTAGGAGAGTCCTCTTTTTATGAAAAATGTTACCAAAGACAGAATAATTCCATTGCTTCAATTTTCCAACAAAGTTGCTGACCTTGTTCATAAGACTGCCATCAGCATTCCAATTATTTCTCACAAAATCAGGGAAATCTGAATGTGTGAGCCACGCTTGGAGAAAGCGAAAAGGCCTAGTGCCTTTGGAGGGAGAGGCCCTGTTGAGCTTAAGCAAGAGAGGTCTGTGGTCTAAGGAAATATGGGCTAGATGCAAGATATTAGCTTCAGGGAATTGGTGGATAAAATCATTGTTGCAAATACCTCTATCAAGTCTTTCTTGCAAGGTGCCTCTCTTCCAAGTAAAATCCGGCCCTCTATAACCCATATCAATCAACTTAGCATTATTGAACCAGTTTGAAAAACCTTTGCAGATACCAGACCTATTAGGAGAGCCACCTTGTCGCTTATTAGCATAAAGAAGGGAGTTGATGTAATAGCCTCAACACCGGGTTAGCCGTAAATAGTACTTTCGACAGTGAATAGTGTTTTTCGGGCCTGAAAGGACACCCGGAAGTCGAAAATATTTTATTGGACTATTTGAAAGGAATAGTCATGGTGAACCTATGGTTGAAATTTGAAGTGAATTCGAGGTCAAATAGGCCTCCGAAAGTCAAAAATACGAAAAAGGTATCGAATCAATTTCCCTGGTAGGAAATGTGACTTAATTTTGCATAAATCTTTAAAAATAGCAAATGGACTTTAAAAATTGCCAGATTTTGCAGTTCTCAATAAAATTTGATATAGAATATTTTGTTATAAAAAAATGAATTTTTCGGCGATGTCGATAGTTGTCGAATCGGACCAATTTGGTTGAATCGGACCAGTAACGGACTCCGATTGAGCCAAAATTTTGTGTACTACCTAGTTTTGATGTGATAAAAATTATGAAATCAAATTTGGAGTGAGGAAATAGGAGAAATCACTTTGGGCTTTGAATTAGGTTTTTAATGGGCTTTAATTAATTAATTAAGCCCACTAACATACCCAAGCCCATTTTTACCCAAAATAAGTGATATAAATAGATGGAATTTTCTGGGACTCACCAGCAGTTTCATCTTCTTCTCCACGTCCTCTCCATGGCCTAAATATCTTCTTCATCTTTGCTTAATTGTTTCTTTCATTCTTTCTCCATTTCACACCAAATTAAGCCTTAGGATAGTAATTTCTACTTCTCTAGTTGAGTTTGGTGCCCTCCTCTCTTCAAAAGAATGAAGAAATTAAAGAAATTCAAGAGAGAAAGTTAGGGGTCCATTTGAGGTTTTCAAGGAGGAGAGCAAAGTAAGCAAGCTAAAGGCAAGGAAAAGTGAAGCTTAAAGAAGCTAAGACATGGAAAAAGGTAAGTGACTACCAAATTCCTTAATTTTTCATTTAATATGAATTTTTCTTAATTATGTAATTAAGAGAAAAATATGTAAAATTGTTAATTAGTGAAATTATGTTAGGGAAAATGAAATGAAACATGAGAAGAAATGAATTAAAGGTTTTAATGAAAGAAAGAAAATTTTTAAGGTGGAAAAGGTTGGTGGCCGAATTCCCTAAGTAAAGAAAATGATGAGAAAAATGCATGAAATTAATGTATGTTAGTTAAAAATAATAATATACATGATAATTGATGTCTATATATTTTTAAAGAATATTTAGAATTTATTTGAGAATTTTTAAGATTATACATATTGTATGTATTAAATGGAAATTGTGATTTATTGTGAATTCAATGATTATTTTGATGAAAAATGACATTGACCAATAAATAATGCATAAAAAAATTTTATTAGAATTTATTAAAGTTATTAAAATTTTATTGGAATATTTATGTGTATATGTATAATGGAAATAATTGGAATAGCAATGCATAATTGTATAAAAAATGACTAAAGTAATAAATAAGTATGACAAATAAATTAATGTCAATGATGAGAAATAAAAAATCAACCGATCGATTTTTCGAAATAATTATTAGGTCGTGAAAATAATAAGAATAATGAATTATTGAGAAATAATTCATAAATAAATAGAAAAGATGAAAATAAACTAATACGTGAATAAAAGAAAGATAAAATGAGTTTTAAATAGAAAAAGGAATTTAAATGAAAGAAAATAAAAGTTTTGGGGCAAAATGGTAATTTTGCCAAAGTGGATAATTAATGAGTAAAAATAAATAAGATATAGTAATAAGGGCAAAATAGTAATTTCAGAGACCTAACTGTGCCAAAAGATAAAGTTTTCATAGTATGGGGACTAAAATGAAACTTTACCCGAAAATGATAAAAGAAATAATAAACGATGAATAACGGAAGAAATAGTATAATAAAAATAGAAATAAATGATTATAATGTCAAAATCGTAATTATGCATTTGAAATGAATAATTCAATAGAAAAAGTTAAATTATGTATTTTTGAGTTATAAAATAATAAATTATAGCACTTAAGTTTGTAATTGCCTAAAAGTAGAAAAATAAAGACGTGACTAATTTATCAAAATAAATTAGTCAACAAAAAGTATTAAAAGAATAAATAATTATAAAATTATTCCGTCGACGAAATAAAGTCGGCATACCGAATAAATGAAAAATGGGACTGAAAAAGGAAAAATTGTAAAAATGTCAGGTTTAAAAGTATGGAAAGTAATTCGTAAAGAATTATACAAAAGAATACAAGAAAAATATGAATTATAATGCCATAATTTAAAGTTCAAGTATCTGAGTGAATTATCGAAAGATAATTCACAAAAGTGACCATAAAAGAGAAAGTGAATAAAAAGTTATTGAATAGTCAAAGGCATGAAAGAGTGCATTTGACCAAAATAAGGTATAGTAATAAACAAAAGGAAGAAATTAAAAGTTTTAAATGTTCAAAAATGTTTGCAATGATATTGATTATGTTTGCCCTTAGCGATAGACATGTAGTATGATTCTTATTTTGGATCTAATTGGCTAGCCATAGGGACACCTCTGTACCGCGGTGCAAGTCATGGCGACTTGCTTAGCTATGGTTGGGATCTTTGATCTCCATAGCTTATGTGAAAGTGTATCTGTATCTGTTTTGCGAGACTTGATCTTTCGAGATCATTTCTCTATCTGCTACATGGGACCTTTGGGTCCAGTCTCGTGTATTCTTTGTGGGAAACCTGTTATATTACACTAGGGGCACATCGAAATGAATAAATAAGTACTATTTCATTGAATTGAATACAGAAAGTTATAACGAAACGATTCGTTTGAAATAAAATGCAAAGTCAAAATAAATCTGTAAAGATTTCTGTAAAGTATAATTAGTAAGGAAAAAGAAAAGAAAGGTTTTATAAGAATTCAGAATGTATTGTGTTTTTCGTGAAAAGGATAAATTTGATTAATTGGTATTTCTCGTACTAATTACTATTGTGAAAAGTGACAAATTTGAAAAACAATATTAATTTTCTGTTTAAAGTTAAAAGTAATGATTTTGACATGAAGTGAACTTAATGCTTATGAAATGTCTTTCTGAAAGAAAGGTTATTTAAAAAGTAAAACAATAGAAAGACATATGATTGACCGATGAGAAAAAAGTAAAAGACTTATGTCTTAATCAATATTTGAACGAAAGTAATATATATATGAATGAAGGAAAGAAAATATTGCAAAGTGTCCCGAAATACTTATATCACTTTGCAATAAAGCTTAAAAGCTATTAATTAGTAATGTATTTATTGGTTAAAAGTCGAAACAAAAATAAAAGAATAAATAGCAAGAAGTACAATTAGAGTTCAAACTGAATAATTGAACATTAAAACAAGAATTTAAGTAATTTATTTTGGTACTAGTAAAGACACGAGTACCAACACATATTGCTAACTGGAATGATAGTTAAATCGCTGTGACTAAAGGATAAAACGAAGGTAGTGATAAAAGTAAAAGTAAAAGTAAAAGAGTAAATCCGATATTGATCCACCTAAAGAATATACTGCAAAGTAAAGTTAATAGTTCAGAAACAAAGACCAATGGTTATCAGAATACGAACTTAATAACGAGATTAGTCATAACTGAAATAAAAGAAAATACTTAATGAAATAAGAATAGTAGAAGCTTAAATTAAGAAATTATGCTTATTCTTGGAAAATTCTTGGATTAGTAGTCACCACTGGGCATATTTAATGCTCAGCACATAGTATTTACTACGTGCAGGTTCTAGAGGGTTGCGGGAGCACAGTACGTTGAAGGTCCCGAGCGAAAGAGAAGATTTCTGTATTAGTTGGTTTATGCTTTTGGCATGTATATACCTAGACGATTAAAGTAAAA
This sequence comes from Excoecaria agallocha, assembly GCA_037975025.1. NCBI lineage: Eukaryota > Viridiplantae > Streptophyta > Magnoliopsida > Malpighiales > Euphorbiaceae > Excoecaria > Excoecaria agallocha. The sequence goes on from CM075815.1 coordinate 49,724,293, forward strand.
GTTTGAATTGTATATTGAATGTATATTTTTATCTGTAATGGATGAATGGCTAGTACAAGTTTGGTATAATGGTTGGTATCGTTTTAAATTGTCTCTAATATTATTGTTTATTTCTAGAATTATTGTAAGAGTATTTTCAAGTGGTTTGGAATTGTTTGAAAAAAAACTTATCGTTTTCAGCTAATTCTCGTGTCGGAAAGGACTGTTCTGAGAAGGGTGTTACAGTTGAAGTCCCCCATGAGAAGCCAAGGACCTTTAGTGTTGAGGTTGATATGATGCAACCGTGGCCAGAGTCTATTGAGTGTAGAGATTGCCGGATGACCGTATATGGTAGTGAAGAGCAGCTTCAGATTGTCATTAGCTGAAATTCTCATGTGAATGAATTGCATATCATTACATAAAATCTCCACTTGCCACTCTTCTTTCCAGAGCACCCAGATCCCACCACTAAAACCGGTAGCTTCAATTCTGTGTGACCGAGGGAGACCAATTTTGGAGATACATCTGTCCGCTTGTAAACCGCTAATACGAGGTTCCAAAAGCACAATCATATTCGGGGTATGATTTTGGATAAGGCATTTAAGGGTTCTCAAAAAAGAAGAGCTCTTAGCTCCTTGGCAATTCCAAGTTAAGATCATCATCAAGAACAAGGAAAACAGAGAGAGAAAGACTAATCTCGTAAGTAAGGGTCAAGTGGCCCTTCATCCTCAAATAAATCATCTGATCTCACACTAGAAGCAACATTTCCTTTTTCAGAAGCAAAGCTATCAAAATTCATAGTAGTCGTACCTGTGTTAGCTTCCAACATGCTTAAATCAGGTGGTTGACTCTCAAATTGTCCAATTGGGCGGCTGTCATTTGGGGCTGCCTCCAGAGTTTTCATCGAGGAAGCAGTCCCAGCTTCTCCATTCCAGTTTTTCCCATCACAGAATGTTGCTCCGAATTAAGGGTTGAAGGTAAGCTTACCAGGCTATCTTCACTCTGGTATCTGCTTTTGAATTCAAAAAAAATCCCCAAGCACCATTTTATTTTTTTCTAGGTGGGACTCCTTTGGCTTGTTAAGTTTACCACGTGAGAATTTACCTTTGCCAAAATCCCCTCTCCCGTGTGATAATTGACTTCTGGTCCCACGTGCCTTAAAGAGCCCCTCCTTTTCCTTATAATGGCTAACTGCCAAGATATTTCCCTGATTTGGCTGATTCTCTTTATCTGCGTTATGCTCTCCTATAATCTCGCCATTATCCTCATCTAATATGGCAAATCTAGATCATTAATTCTTGGCTCCTAAAATCGTGCCTGTACTGGTGGAGTTGTTTCTGACATTCCTTTTCCGCTTCTCCACCACCATCTAGGCGCCATACTGCCCTGAATTTTTTGAAGGAGCTTCCTCAGTCGCCGCTGCATTGCTATCCGCATGGTTGTCCATTGTTTTCTTATGGGGACAGAAGGTATCTATGTGACCCACTCTACCACAATGGAAGCAGACTTCCGGGAGGTTCTCATATTCCACCCTTTGAATCTCTCCATCTATCTCAATCATGGACACCAGAGGACTTCTCAGATCAACCGAAACTGCCACTCTAGCAAATTTCCCCTTATGCAGCTCGCTAGTATTATAATCAATTTTAGCTACTGGACCAATAGCTTCCACAATAGCGGTAATGACGTTACCTGAATAGTACTGAAGAGGCAATTCAGGAAGGCGAATCCAGACAGTGGTTTGCTCCACTCCATTGTTAGCCACTCTGAAATGTGGACTCCATTTTTGCACTAAAAGGTAGGCTCCATTCACCACCCAGGGTCCCTCATATAAGGCTCGTTTATACTCATTCTCATTTGAAAATTGCACTAGAAAGAAGCCTTTTCCTATATCGAGAATTTTAACAGCAGAGAGCTTCCATAAACTCTGGAGCTTGGAACTCAATGCTTTATAGCCAATCGTTCTCCCAAGCAGGCTTACAACCACCGCATTTCCAAGAGTAGAGGCTAGTTTTGTTTTTAACCCATCAGAGAAGTGCACGACAGGAATATTACTAGTCCTATCAATGTTAACATCTCCTGCATCTAGGTTGATTTCCATCGAATCAAAAACCTCTTCCATTGAGGTTTCCATAAACGCCCCGTTCACTAGGCTATCCTTGTAACCAGCGTCGCCAGAAGACTCAGCTCTACGCTTTACCTTCTTTGTGGCTCTATCCGCGTCTGAAGGAGGAACAAAACGCTCTTGATTAGAGAGAGTCTCCATTAAATTTACCTTTTTAATTTTGACTATTTACTCCTTTTATTATTAATTTTAACTAAATTTGTTCAAGCACTTAACATTTTTATAATTAAAAATTAGGCTCCTTATAATTATTTTTTTTTCTTTTAAGGAAATTTAGTCCTCGTGGTTGTAATTTAATTTTTACTACTGACATTAATAAGCGCATGGATTTGACATTCGGTATAGTTTTTATGTTTGCGGACGAGGGCGAATCCAGGTGGAAAAGGGGAACAATCGCTCCCTTATCTCTTAAAAAGTATATATTTTTTCTTTTAAATTTATTATTATTATTATTTTTTAGTTTTTGACTATTTGATACTATTTCAATATAATTTGCTCTCATTAATCTAAAATTTTCGGTGGGTCTGATATGATGTTAAAATGATCATTAAAGCGTATTTTTCATTATGTGGTTGCATGTAACTAAATTTTAGAAATGTCCGATGCACATGATACAGATTATAGAAGGCAAGTGTGGACTCAATGGATCAAGATCTTTGAATTTTAAAAATATTCATTGGATTAATATTCAATGGGTAGAAAAGTGAGATGTGTAAATTTTGAATTGACCTATTGGATTAGGTTGAAAAATAAAATGGATTAATTTTAGATTTATCCAATGGATATTTATGTGGATTGGGTTGGATTTGAGTTAATTTTTTTTGAATAAATTTGAATTGATTTATAAGTTTGGATCAATTTTGCCAGGTCTATCGCCACCAAATAATTTTTTTTTTTAAACAGAAGTAAAGAGGAGACAGGAGTGGCATTTGAATATAAGGAAAATACTAGCATTTCCTCATTTAAGGCCAGGCAGTTCAGTACAATGTAATAGTTACAAAATAAAGAAAGGGTCCCCTGCCCATTTCCACCACATGCATCCATAGCCAAGAGGCACATAAACAAATATCTTTTGCAGTTTGCTGCAGCGTCATTGATGCTGAGTTCTGGGGTGCTTTGGATGGTTGGATTCTTGGATATAATAATGTTATTCTGGAAATGGATAATCAAGTGACTACTGGTTTTATTATGGATTCTGATTCTCCTTATACTTAATTTTCTGTCTTTTGTGCCATTAAAGACCTTCTCAACAAGGATTGGCGGGTCCGAGTTTTCCACACTTAATATATATATATATATATATATAAGTACCAATTAGCGTACATTAACTACACAGTAATTCTAATTTTAAATTTATTAACTATAATTCTTAAAATTTATATTTATATTTATATTTACGTCCAATTAAACTGTTTAACCACACAAATTAATTTACAATTCAATTTCGTTCCGTACTTGGTTTTAACAACCAAATTAATAATTTTTTTATTTTTTTCGGGGGGCATATGTTTTTCGGTTTTACTTCAATTTTTTCTCAAGAACACTTAATAATTACTAATTAATGGGAAAAGAAATACACTAATAATTGTGTACTTAGAAGTTAGAATCACACAACAATTAAAAAACTTTATTATAATAGATTGTAAATTTGAATAAATTTATGTTCATGCACTTGTAAAAATTAGTATGACTTTTTTAGATTTATTTGTAAGTTTGAGCATTAATTATATAAGTATTCTATAACATTCTTATTTCTTATGTTATTTGTCCATTATAGTAAACAAGTAAATTAAATTAAAAAAAATTATATCCATATTTGTAATTTTATAATTTATCATTAAAAACTCATTCTAATTTTACCAACCACCAAATGTAAAAAAGCTATTTGCCACAGCAACATGTATCAGCCCATCAATAACTAATCCAAATTAGACCTTATACTATATTTCTAATATTCTATATGATCATTCGAATTTTAAATATTAGAGGACTTATATATATATATATAATTAGACCTTATAATATATTTCTAACCAATAATTAAAAGCTTAATGACGGCATGGCATTGGCAGCAAGACAGTCTTTTTTTTTTTTTTCGAAAGTCTTCATAATGGATTAATCAAAAGAAAAAGAAATTGAAAAACATTAATCAAATAGATCCATGTCCTGAGGAGATTACGACAGCGGGCAAAAGCAAATCTTTTCTGAATTATAAATAATATTTCATAACTAATTTAGCTTTACAATGAAGACTATTGAAACTCAGCTTTTAAATGACGCCAAAAGAAAAATGCAAACAATATCGTAAGGTGATACTATGAATCTTATACACATTATGATATTTAATTTATTATGTTATGTGATTTTAAGTTGAAATGAATACATATAAAGCAAGATTAACCATAGTTAGAGAAAAAAAAAATTAAATCAATGATAAAATATTGTTACACAATCTTGACCCGATCTCTGATGCGAATTCCAAAAAATAAATATTCTCATATCTTTTGATTTTTGCTCTTGAATCCAAGAAAAGACATACAAATATTCAAAAATATTCAATAAAATGACACAAGTTTTTTTTTTTTTTTCTCTTGATTGAAAATACTTGATATACTGAAAGTATTTTGCCGTTTGTATGATGCGAATTTGGATTAATCGAACCAATGAATTTCTTATAAAAAAAATAAAAGAAAGCGAAATATAAATTAACCATTAACTATTGCATCCAAAATCTAGCTGCTATTTAAATTAAAAACTGCTGAAGAAACTCAGAGACCAAAGAGTTGTTGAATTAAAGATGAAGACGAAGAAGAAGTCTCGTGCAGTTTGTATTCCACTGCCAGGACAAGGCCACATAAACCCAATGTTAAAACTTGCAAAGCTTCTTCATTCCAAAGGCTTGTTCATAACTTTTGTCCACACCCACAAACGTATACTCAACAATTATTCTTCATCATCAGTAGATGCTCTAAAGGGTTTTGATGATTTCAAATTTGAAAAAATATCTGACGGTTTTTATGATCATCAGCAGGGAAATGAACAAAAACGAGACATTGATTTCTTGGAAAGTTTCTGCAAAGTTTTGCCTGAACACGGACTGCCTTCATTTCGGGAACTGATAACGAAAATAAATGGAAGTTAGGATGTTGCAGATGTGTCTTGTATTGTGTCTGATTGTGTTATGAGCTTCACATTAGATGTTAGTCTTGAATTTGGGATTCCTCAGTTTATGCTTTTTACGCTCAGTGCTTCTGCCATTTTGGGCTATCTTCAGTTCCACGAGCTACAGACAAGAGGCTATTTTCCTTTAAAAGGTACAACTTTTTTTTACTGCTTTCTCTTTATTATAATTTCTTTTTACTCAAATTTGAATTTAAGCTAATTATTGAACTATATATAGAACACGAAATAAAAATGATAGAATTATGAAAATATGTAGAAAAATGCATGGAATTTTCTTTTTCCTAATTTCTTACGTTAACTGAAGATATCAGTATATTATTCATTGAATATTTTTTTTTTCAGTTTTTCGTGTTAATTAATTAATTTATTACTAATATACATTAAAAAAAAAAAACAGACAGCAGCTGCTTGACCAATGGATACCTTGATGCTGAAATAGATTGGATTCCAGCTATGAAAGGAATTCGATTAAAAGATCTTCCAACTTTCATTCGCACAACTGATCCAAAATGACACGTTCTTCAATTTCAACTTGCAAACTATGAACAATTCCATGAAAGCTAAAGGGATCATTCTCAACACTTTTGATGAGCTTGAGCAAGAGATCTTAATTGCCACAAACTCCAAATTTCCCAATCAATACACCATTGGTCCATTAACAAAGCTCCATCAACATCTCTGTTCATCGAATTTACAGTCTACTATTCAATCAAATTTGTGGAAAGACGACACCAATTGCTTAAGCTGGTTAGATCAAAGAGAGTTCAAATCTGTGCTATACATAAACTTTGGAAGCATAATAACAATGCGTGAAGAAGACTTGAGAGAATTTGCTTGGGGAATTGCTAATAGTAAGTGTCCATTTTTGTGGCTGATTAGGCCAGATCTTCTTGATTTTGGAGAAAATAATATTATATCAAATGATTTTATGGATGAAATAAAGGGTAGAGGTGTACTTGTGGGTTGGTGTCCTCAAGAGAAAGTACTTAGCCATTTTGCAATTGGAGGATTTTTGACACATTGTGGATGTAATTCTACAATTGAGAGTATAAGTGAAGGTGTGCCATTGATTTGTTGGCCATGCTTTGCTGATCAGCAGACAAATTGTGCATTTTCATGTAGAAATTGGGGATTGGAATTGAAATTGATGGTGATGTTAAGAGGGAAAAAGTTGAATGGGCAGTGAAGGAGTTGATGGGAGGAAATAGAGGAAAAGAAATAAGAGAAAAAGCGATTGAATGGAAGAAGAAAGTTGAAGTTGCTGTCAAATTTGGTGGGACTTGTTATAATAACTTTGAAAGGTTGGTGAATGATCTAATTAATGGCATGATTTAAATGGTTTTTTACCATAATTTTGAGTCAAATTAAACATCTTTTTGGTATTAGTCTTCAGTTTGTTGCCGTACATTCCATCTATTTATGTTGCATTATGGATACGGATTTGTTTCTCAATGTACTTAACAGTTGAACCTTAATGAAATATATAGACAGATCGAGTTGGGCCGAAATTAAAGACTATCAAAGATTAACATATCCAGCTATTTGTCTAATGCAATTAAATTATATTTTCTTGCTATAGACAGCACTTCATAGGCCATGGTGAAATTAGCAAATATATCAATTACAATTTTATTGTAATAAACTGAACCTTCAGAGTGAAAATACAAATTTAATTTTCAAATGGTTTGCTAAAATCATTACTTAGCAATTCTAACTTGTTTTATAGAAAGAAACCTGACAAGGTCATGAAAATTTGTATAAGAAGAGCCACCAGGATTTGTAGCCTCCTCAGCTCTGCGCTTCCAATCCATGGCCTTCTTCTGCATCGCTTTACCTTTATCTCCATCCATTAATTCTCTCACAAGCTTCTCAACTTCTTCTCTCGTCACATTATTATCAATCTCCATTCCCACACCCCATTCCCCGCAAGCAAACCAACAATTAGTGAGTTGCTCTGAGAAAAATGGCCAACACACCATGGCCATGCCTCCACACAAACTATCCAACGTGGAATTCCAACCCATGTGGCTTAAAAATCCTCCAATTGCAGGATGTTTCAGGATTTTCTCTTGACTACACCAGCTTGCCAACATGCCTCTTTCCTTGGTTTCAGATACAAATTCTGGTGGCAACGTTGCAGTTTCGCCCACCACTAGATCAGGCCTTATTATCCATAAGAAACTTTTCTTGCTGTTCGCTAACCCCCAAGCAAATTCTATCATTTGTTGTCTGGTTATGACAGTTACGCTACCGAAATTTACATAAACTACAGAGTTTTGTTCCCTCGAATTGAGCCAGTCGATGCATTCTGGATCTTCTTTCCATAAATTTGAACCGATTTTTTCCAGGTTAGGGTCAGGAATTTGATCGAGGAGCAACTGAAGAGGACCGATTGTGTAAATTGGAGGAAATAAAATGGAGAGATCATCTAAAACATTTTGGTCTAAGGCGTTGAATGTGTTGAGAATGATAGCAGAAGCTGTTTTAGATCTGCTTACTGCTGTTGATACGAAATTGAGCACGATATCGTTTCTATCTGTAGTTCTATAGAATCTTGGAAGATCCTTTATGCGAATATTTTTCATTGCTGGGATCCAATCTATGGTTGTTTCCAAGTACCCATTTGTTAGGTAGCTAGCATCTGTAATTCCCAATAACTTTCATGTCAAGCTTGGATTCAATCAACACTGTCATAATAATAATTCTACGAGTAAAAATTAAAAATAACATATCGGTAAAAAAGAAAGAAAGAAAAAAGACAAGGTATGGATATAGAATGTGTAGATAGATTAATACCTTTGAGGGGTGTTAAGCCTTTGGCAATCATAGTCTCACAATGTGCACAACCCAAAACCCCACTTGGACTGAGTGTCCAGAACAGCACTTCAGGGATTCCCAATTGACGAGCAGCATCAAGAGTGAAGTACATGCAAGCGTCAGCAACAATACAACTCACAGGAGGCAACTCATCATCTAAGCTAAGTTGAGAAACAAGATCAAGAAATGGGCCTAAACATTTCTTAGAAGTGGATTCACATAGAGAAGGAACGTCTTGGGTGGCGTCCGCCTCTGACGGTGGTAGCCCATCGGGGATTGTCTTGAACTGAAAATCTGGCAATCCGTCAAGAGCATCGGGGCCTCTAGATTTGAGCAATCGTCTGTGATTATACTCCGTGTTCACAAAGTTTATGTGGAAATTGTTGTAATGGAGGAGTTTTGCGAGCTTTAACATTGGATTCACATGGCCTTGAGCTGGAAATGGAACACATACAACATGAGGTTTATCGATAATTCTAGCAACCGAATCCATTCTTTTGCGATAAGATTGGTCTTTTTTTGTTGGTTAGTTGCGATCCTATGTTAAAAAAATGTATATATACAAAAATTTCAATCAGCTTTTTTAATTTATTATATTTTGCCAATTATTGCAATTTAAGAACTCTAAATTAATTTCACTAGGAGACAATTAACCCACCCTTTACTTTAATCAATGATGGATCTTGACAATTTTTTTATTTGAGCGAGAAACTATAATGGAACATTTGTCATTTCTTGGCAATAAGGCATTTAACAGCAAATTGGGCCTATGAATAACAAATTTGGGCCGAACACCAAACGAGGGTTGAGCTAAATATCAGAAAATGATTTTTTTTTATTTCTTTTTTGAAATCTAATATTAATGCATGGTTTGACTTCAGGTTTCTTTGATTTCAATGGTTGAATTGAGCAGGCGGAGCTAGAAGATTAGGCCATGTTTGGTGGGACGTAAATGAATCTAATATAATCAAAAATTACGTATTTGTTAAAATAAATATTTAATAATATAATATAATCATATATATAAATATATTTTTGAATACATCTACTAATGTATTGACTATTCTTTAAAATTAGTTGGTATTTTTTATTACATTGTAATTTTTTTAAAATATAAATCATACATCATTGGTCTTTCTCTTTGCCTCTACTGCTGCTATCACCACCTTTGTTGACAATTTAACGCTTTTAAAATCATAACTTGTATGAGCAGCACTTTTTTGCGATAAGTGGTGATATCGAGATGAAAAATATTGTTTGATGGTCACCAAAACCTATAAAATTTTTATTGCACCACTATGAAGTACTGTTTATGATGAATCCAATGATATAATTTAAGGTAAAAATAAAGTCATTTAAATCATCAAAAGTCAAAATAAAAATAATTAACAAAATCGTAAAGAATTGACCAAAACTTTGACTGGTTAAAAAATTATTTTATAAATCTCAAAAAATTATTCTCATTACATGGAAGCTCTTGAAATAATATAAATGAATTTTTAAATGTAAAAAATTAATTTTTGAATAAATTCGAAAAATTAACTTTTGGATTGGTAATTTAATTTCGGGTTCTGAAATATATACTGAAACGAATTCGTTTTGAACTGAAATTTTAAACATATCCTAAATAATATTTTTGGATATTTTTGAAATAATTTTGATAAAAATTTGACAATAAAATAAATTGTACCAATTATAAGTGAATTAATTGGCTATTTGATAAAAAAAACTCGATAATCAAACCATGATCATTGATCAAATCATATATAAACATCATGCATTTAAAATTTTTAGTCATTTTTTATTCATATTTCCAACTAAATATAAAATTATATTAATATTCACGTTATATTACTAATATAATCAAATATAGTAATGTAATCACAATTACATTCCATTCCATTATATTTTTTAAATTTATTATATTATCCAATACATTACAATTTATTATCCTTTACCAAACATATCCTTAGGATAATTGTTAGCTGGAGCTACAAGGATGGAGAAAAGAGATGAATCCAAATATAATATACGGTGATTTTTTATAACATTTATAAGGAAGTCTCGCTCACCCTTGTCTCGTGTGTCCCTCATCCAGTGTCTCATCTTTCTTTCATGATACTTTTTTGGCTTTATATATACAATGTAATTAACAAAATTTAAAAGATAGTGTTAAATGAAAAATATTTAAAGTTTTCGCCTTTTATTGATATCAACAATATATTAATATCTTCATATTTAAAAAAAAATTGTATTAGTTGAACTTAATTTTTTCTAATATTATAATTTTTTTAAATATTTTTTTATTAAATTGAGAAAAGTTCATGATTACTTTAGTATGTGGAAAAAAGAAAAAAATGACCTGAGACTATTCTACAGTCAAGCAATCAATTAATGACTCTAGTATTTGGAGCAGACCCTGTATATTTGTTTAAAATGGTATTAATTATTAAAAATAACATGCCCTGTGCAAAGATTTACATACTTAACTATTTGTCTATATCCTTGGACAAAAGAGAAAAAGATATTGTCTATTTCCAATTAAATTATGTTTTCTTGCTATAGATCACTTCACAGGCTATGGCGAAATTAGCAAATATATCAATTGCAATTTTATTGTAATAAACTGAATCTTCAGAGTGAAAATACAAATTGGATTTTGAAATGGTTTGCTAAAATAATTAATTAGCAATTCTAACTTGTTTTGCAGAAAGAAACCTGACAAGTTCATGAAAATTTGTATAAGAAGAGCCACCAGGATTTGTAGCCTCCTCAGCTTTGCTCTTCCAATCCATGGCCTTCTTTTTCATAGCTTTACCTTTATCTCCATCCATTAATTCTCTCACAAGCTTCTCAACTTCTTCTCTCTTCACATTATTATCAATCTCCATGCCCACACCCCATTCTCCGCAAGCAAACCAACAATTAGTGCGTTGCTCTGAGAAAAACGGCCAACACACCATGGCCACGCCCCCACACAAACTATCCAACGTGGAATTCCAACCCATGTGGCTTAAAAATCCTCCAATTGCAGGATGTTTCACGATTTTCTCTTGATTACACCAGCTTGCCAACATGCCCCTTTCCTTGGTTTCAGACAAAAATTCTGCTGGCAACGTTGCTGTTTCGCCCACCACTTGATCAGGCCTTATTATCCATAAGAAACTTTTCTTGCTGTTTGCTAATCCCCAAGCAAATTCTATCATTTGTTGTCTGGTTATCACAGTTATGCTACCGAAATTTACATATACTACAGAGTTTCGTTCCTTCGAATCGAGCCATTCGATGCATTCAGGATCTTCTTTCCATAAATTCGAACCGATTTTTTCCAGGTAAGGGTTAGGAATTTGATCGAGGAGCAAGTGAAGAGGACCGATTGTGTAAATAGGAGCAAATATAATGGAGAGATCATCTAAAACATTTTGGTCTAAGGCGTTGAATGTGTTGAGAATGATAGCAGAAGCTGCTTTAGATCTGCTTATTGCTGTTGACAAGAAATTGAGCACGATATCGTTTCTGTCTGTAGTTCTGTAGCAGTTGTGAAGATCCTTTATGCGAATATTTTTCATTGCTGGGATCCAATCTATGGTTTTTTCCAAGTACCCATTTGTTAAGTAACTAGCATCTGTAATTCCCAATAACTCTCATAATATTAATTCTACGAGTGAAAAATTAATCGGGTGTTAAATTTAATTCATAAATGTTAGTATACATTTTCTCATTTTAAGATTGGAGTAATTAATTTTCTTCCTCAACTCTAAGAATATATACCCCTAAATCCCTCAACTCCAATCAGTCTCTGTAAAATTCTAAGAGATATGTTTTTTTAATAATAATAATAATAATAATAATAAAAACATATCTGTAAAAAAGAAAGAAAGAAAAAGACAAGGTATAGATGTAGAATGTGTAGATAGATGAATACCTTTGAGAGGTGTTAAGCCTTTGGCAATCATAGTCTCAGTCTGTGCACAACCCAAAACCCCACATGGGCTGTGCGTCCAGAACAGCACTCCTGGGATTCCCAATTGATGAGCAGCATCAACAGTGAAGTACATGGCAGCATCAGCAACAATACAACTCACAGGAGGCACCCCATCATCTAAGCTAAGTTGAGAAACAAGATCAAGAAATGGGCCTAAACATTTCTTAGTAGTGGATTCACATAGAGAAGAAACCTCTTGGGTGACGTCCGCCTCTGACGGTGGTAGCCCATCGGGAATTGTCTTGAACTGAAAATCTGGCAATCCGTCAAGAGCATCGGGGCCTCTAGATTTGAGCAATCGTCTGTGATTATACTCCGTGTTCACAAAGGTTATGTGGAAATTGTTGTAATGGAGGAGTTTTGCGAGCTTTAGCATTGGATTCACATGGCCTTGAGCTGGAAATGGAACACATACAACATGAGGTTTATCAATGGTATCCATTCCTTTGGGATAAGATTGGGGTTTTTTTTTGGGGGGGTTAATTGAGATCCTACGCTATTAAAAAAAAAAAAATCCCATTAATGTTTTATAGAACAGACAAAATTCACTAGGCTAGAAAAATCTCGATCAGCTTTTTTAATTTATTATATTTTGTCAATTACTGCAATTTAAAACTCTAAATTAGTTACACTTGGAGAGAACTAACCGTCCCTTTAGTTTAATCAAGGATAGATCTGGAGAATTTTTTATTTGAAGAAGAAACAGTTTAAAAATAGAATCTTGTACTTCTTTCATTTTTTTTTAACTTTTATTATTTTTATTAAAATTAAAAAATAATAAATAAACTTAAATTTAATATTAAATTATATTATTGAAATTAAATTATTAAATTTTATTGGTTTTAAATTTATTAAAAAATAAAAATAAATTGAAAAAATAAATTAAATTACATTAAAAATTTAAAAATAATAAATAAATAAAATTTAAATTTTACTTAAAAGTGACACGTAAAAGAGAACGGAACGAGTATTTAATGTTTAGTAAAAAAATGTTTTTTATTATTAATGGTAAAATTTCTCGTTATCCAACTAGAATGGAACAAGTTTCATTTCTCGGTAATAAGGCATTTAACGGCAAATTGGGCCTATGAATAACAAATTTGGGCCGAATTTGAAATCTAATATTAGTGCATGGTTCGACTTCGAGTTTATTTGATTTCAATGGGTGAATTGAAACTGGAAATACTATTTTTTTTTTTGAAACACGGAAATACTATTTAAAATGGTGTCAGATAAAAAAAAATATTTAAAATTTTGGTGTTAGCATGAAACTGGAAATACTATTTTCAATTCTCCATGATTAAATATATATATATATATATATATATATATATATATATATATATATATATATATATATATATATATATATATATATATATTATGAATAATGTCTTTGACTTCTGTGAAATTGATTTGAAATCCATGTATTGCATTTCAAAAATGTACGGCGCTCGTGAGTTTGCATTTAGGTCGAGATATAGTCGTTGATTTGGATGTCTGCAAGCACTTACATTGAGGCATGGATGCCCGTGAATGAATTTGTAATTAATTAATGTTGGACCGAATTTTGTTATTTTAAGATGTCCAAGTTTCTTTGACCCAACTATGCATCACATGCTAACAGGTGGACGTTGGGCGAATTGAGTTATTTATATATACATATATAGTTTGTAATTGGAATAATTTTAAAGTAGTACAAACTTTGAGCATAAACAAACTGACCAGATAGATATCCAAAATTAAAATGTCATCAATCACCAACATTAAACGGTGAAACATATCTAACCATTATCTCGATATTTTTCTATATTAATTAATGAAAAGATAATATAATTAATCACTATTTCCTCCATTTTTTATGTTACTTTTGAGTAAAATTTAAATTCTATTTATTTATCATTTTTATTTTAATTTATTTTCTCAATTTATTTTTTTCAATAAAATTAGAACCAATTAGATTTAGTAATTTAGTATTAATCATGCAATTTAATATTAAATTTAAATTTATTTATTATTTTTTAATTTTAATAAAAATAACAAAAACGACAGATAAAAAACGAAAATAATAATATTTTTTTATAATATTAAAATATATTAATTATTTTTTAATTTATGTGCCACAAGTCAAAACTAATGCTTAATATATTTGCAATATATAGAAGGAAAAGCCTATGAATGATAGAAAAAACTATCATCACATGACAAGCAGTGTCTACCAATATAATTAGGGATGAATATGGACCGATTAATCGGTCCATTAATAATTTTCTTAAACAGTCCATTATCATCGGTTAACCGTTATATCAATTTTGGATTTTAACTTAGTTTTTCGGATCGGTTTATCGGTTAACCACTAAAAAATTTTAATATATAAATTTATTAAATTATATAATTTATAATATCATTTTAATAGTTAAAAATGCTTTAAAAATAAAAAATACTAATTAAATACAATATCCATTAAAATAATAAAAATAAAATAAAATTTTCATAATTAATTATAAAAATTAAAAATATTCAATATAAAACTAACAACAGAACGCTAACATATAATTTTAATATTTATTTACTAAAAATATATATTTTACAAAATTATATATCATAATATTTATAAATTACACAAAAATTAAAAAATATAAATTTAAAATATAATTTATAAAATATATAAATATTCGGTTTCGATTTCGGATTGATTAACCATCAATTTTTAAAGTAAAAATCATAAAGCTAAAATTTTTGTTCGATTAACCTAAAAATCGGTTCGAATTCGAACCGATTTTTCGATTAATCATATTCATACCTAAACATAATACTTCATCCGTCAATGTTTTTTCTTTTTTCTTTTTTTTTTAAGATTCCATCCATCAGTGTTAGTTGTTACTTAAAAAAAAAAAAGTTGAAAGCGCAATTTGATTCTTAATGTTTTGTAAAAAAAGATAATATAATCTTTAAAATTTCATTTAGTGCAACGTTACTCAAAAAATTTAAAAATCGAAATAATTTGACTTCCAAAAAAATTGATCAAATCTTTGAGTGATACGTATCAAATTTTTAAGCGTCAGCCGTCATTTCAGAAACAAAATTATCCAAATTTTGAAATATTAGGGGTGATATTACACTAAATGAAACTTTAGATATTAAATTGTCATTTTTGCCAAATTTTAGGGACCAATTTACACTTTTAGCCAAAAAAAATTATTCCATCTAAATTGTTATTTTAAAAAATTAAAATAATATTTATTGCAATTAGAGGTGACAAAATTGACGTAAATTCAAAATTCAATTCAAATTTATCAAAAAAATGACTTAAACCAAAGCTAATCCAAATAAATACCCACTAAATAGATTCAAAACTGATTTATTTTGTTTTCAACTCAATTCAATCAAATATTTATTGAATCGATCCAAAATTGATGTATTTTATTTTTTAACCCATTGGATCTAATTCAAAACTAAACCCATTGAGATTTTTTATTCGCTATCTAATAAATTTATGGTTTAGTTTGCTTACACTGATAGTATGATCGGGAAAACTACAGATTCCTATTAAATTTATGGTCTGGGAGATCATGCAAGATGAAGTTCGACAAAGATCCAGTTTGCCGTACTTGTAAGATCTCAATAGTGAAAATTGTTTCAGGGAACATAGAACTCTTGAGCAATCAAATTTTAGCACATGGGTTTTTTTCCCTTCTTGTTTTAATACAGATAATATTTATTTTCTGTGGACTGATATCTTATGATACTTTGAACCAACTGGACGGTTAAAGTAGATGATCTCATGCAATGATAATAAAAAATGTAGAATTACCTTGACACGAGCTCTGTTTGATGCTGGTGTTCTTAGCTTCTTCTTTTTTTTCTTTTTTGGGATCATTTTCTGAACACCTTTTTTTTTTTTTTCTGTTTTTGGGATCATTTTCTGAACACCCAGCTGTTAATTATTTAATTCGGGTATGTATTTGTTCAAATAACATTAAATCTTTTGTAAAAGAAGGCAATAGGATCCATTAATTAATTAATACAAAATTATATAATAGTTTGCATTAAATTCAAATTCATTCAATTCATTTGAATATTAATCTATTTATAATCCATATTTTTTATCCATTTATAATCCAACCCATTAATGACCCACTTATTAATGATCCAATCCAAACCCACCAAATTCATCCATTTGCCACCACTAATTGCAACTATTAATTCTAATTTTGGTCTCTTTTTGATATCAATAATATATTATTATCTTCTTATTTAAAAAAAGTATTTATTAATCTTTATTTTAGTTTTTTTTATTTTCATTAAATATAATTGAATTAAGAAAAGCATATTATAGTTTTTGTAAAATACTTTTTTATTAAATTAAGAAAAGCTAATTTTTACTTTAATATGCGTGAGTACATTAAAAATTCTACAACTAACCAATAAACTAATGACTCCGGTATTTGGAGCATACCCTATACAATTATTTAAAATGGTATTAATTATTAAAAATAACTTGAGCTGTGCAACGATCACGTATGTAAATATTTATCTCTATCCTTGGACCAAAGAAAAAATAAATTGTCTATATCCAATTAAATTATGTTTTCTTGCTATAGACAACACTTCACAGGCTATGGTGAAATTAGCAAAAAATATCATTACTTGGCAGTTCTAATTTTATTGTAATAAACTGAATCTTCAGAGTGAAATACAAATTTAATTATTAAGTGGTTTGCTAAAATCATTACTTAGCAGTTCTAATTTGCTTGTTTTGCAGAAAGAAACCTGACAAGTTCATGAAAATTGGTATAGGAAGAGCCACCGGGATTTGTAGCCTCCTCAGCTTTGTTCTTCCAATCCATGGCCTTCTTCTTCATAGCTTTCCCTTTATCTCCATCCATTAATTCTCTCACAAGCTTCTCAACTTCTTCTCTCTTCACATTATTATCAATCTCCATACCCACACCCCAGTCTCCGCAAGCAAACCAACAATTAGTCTGTTGCTCTGCGAAAAATGGCCAACACACCATCGCCACTCCCCCACACATGCTATCCAATGTCGAATTCCAACCCATGTGACTTAAAAATCCACCTATAGCAGGATGCTTCAGGATTTTCTCTTGCTTACACCAGCTTGCCAGCATGCCTCTTTCCTTGGTTTCAGACACAAATTCTGGTGGCAACATTGCAGTTTCTCCCATCACTAAATCGGGCCTTATTATCCATAAAAAACTTTTGTCGCTGTTTGCTAATCCCCAAGCAAATTCTATCATTTGTTGTCTGGTTATCACAGTTATGCTACCGAAATTTACATATACTACAGAATTTGGTTCCTTCGAATCGAGCCATTCGATGCATTCTGGATCCTCTTTCCATAGATTTGAACCCATTTTTTCCAGGCTTTTGTCAGGAATTTGATCGACAAGCAACTGAAGAGGACCGATTGTGTAAATAGGAGGAAATGCAGAGGAGAGAGCATCTAAAACGCGTTGCTCGAAGGCGTTGAATGTGTTGAGAATGACAGCAGAAGCTCTTTTAGTTCTAGCTATTTCTCTTGCCAGGAAATTGAGCATGATATCGTTTCTGTCTGTAGTTCTGCAGAAGCTTGGAAGATCCTTTATGCGAATATTTTTCATTGCCGGGATCCAATCTATGGTTGTTTCCAAGTACCCATTTGTTAGGTAGCTGGCATCTGTAATTCCCAATAACTCTCATGTCAAGATTGGATTCAATCAACACTGTCATAATATGAGTAGCTTTCATAATATGAATAGCTTTAACTTTTGACTTAATGTGGTAAAGCGTTAGATTTAATGGCTAATCATGCATTTAGAAGTTCAAAAAAAAATTTGGAAAAAAGGGTATGGATCTACAATGTGTACCAAATAGCAAAATCCTAGACAATGTTACTTTTATAAACAGACAGAGTACATAGATTAATACCTTTGAGAGGTGCTAAGCCTTTTCGAATCATAGTCTCATACTGCGCATAACCTAAAATCCCACAAGCACTGGGTGTCCAGAACAGCACTTCAGGTATTCCCAGTTTATCGGCAGCATCAAGAGTGAAGCTCATGCAAGCATCAGCAACAACAAAACTCACAGGAGGCAACTCACCGTCTAATCTAAGTTGAGAAAGAAGATCAAGAAATGGGGCTAAAGATTTTTTAGAAGTTGATTCACAGAGAGAAGGAATGTCTTGGGTGGCGTCCGCCTCTGACGGTGGTAGCCCATCGGAGATTGTCTTGAACTGAAAATCCGGCAACCCTTCTAGAGCATCATGGCCTCTAGATTGGAGCAATCTTCTGTGATTATACTCTGTGTTCACAAAGGTTATGTGGAAATTGTTGCAATGGAGGAGTTTTGCCAGCTTTAGCATTGGATTTACATGGCCTTGTGCTGGATATGGGACACATACAACATGAGGTTTATCAATATTTCTATAAATGGAAACCATTTCTTTGGAGATGTTTTTCTGATGATTGAGATTCTGTGTAATTTTATAGAACAGGCTAATTTCAATAGGCTACAAAAATCTCAATCAGCTAAATTTAATTAAAGGTTTTTTTTTGTCAATTATTGCCATGTAAAAAACTCTAAAATCAATTTCAATTGGACACAATTAACCCACTTTTTACTTTAATCAAAGGACAGATCTCGAGAAATTTTTTATTTGAACGTGATACACGAGATACCATGAGTATGAAGGCAAATGTTTCATTTTTCTTAGTAATCACTCGGGTTTTAAATTGCTTTTCAAGGTTAAGAAAGAAGGCAATTAACGGCAAATCGGGCCTAAAATATAATATCAGTGCAGGATTTGACTTCAAGTTTATTTGATTTCAATGGTTGAATTGACCCAAAAGTATCAAAACATAATTTTTATAGACAGAAATAAATTAGTTTGGTTCTTAAATTTTAAGTGATAATTTACTGTCATTTCGTCCCATTTAACCACCAAAATATAGTAATTAATTTTCATATTTTTTATCTCAATAAATTTATACTTAAATATTATAAATTGTTTTACCATAATCATATAGTGTGAATGGCTTAAAAATAAAGAAAAAAGATTAAAAAAATAACACTATTTTGGGATTAATTGACAATAAATTAAAAATAACATTCCAAGTAAGTTCAAAACTTTATTTTTGAGTGGATGGTTGTTAGGGATGAGTAAAAAAAATCGAAAATATGATTAATCGTAAAATCAATTTGAAACCGAATCGATTTTTACGGTTAACCGATTCGATAAATTTGGTTACGATCTTTAATTTTTATATTTTTTATTAATGGTTACGGTTTAGGTTTTTAAGTATCGGTTAACCGGTTCATATGTTCAATTTTTTTCTATTTCTCTCTAAAATTTATATAAAATAATAATTTAAAATATATATAAATTATATTTTTATTTTTATACCTTAATTTTTTATATTTTTCTATAAAATTTATATAATACTTTAAACTAAATTTATATTATACCATTCTCTTTAATTATATAGTAATATTTATATATAGTATCCGATTAATTTTTATATACATATTCTTTTTTATCATATATTGGTGTTCATATTTTACACAATAGCATTTAATTATATTTTTTTTATATTTTATAGTTTATGTTATAATATTTAATATAATTAAAATTTTATTTGACTTAGAATCAAGTATATTAATTTTTAATTAATATCAAATCTATTTTATAATATTAGCTATTAATTGATAAAACATAAATTTTGGCTAGTAAATTATGTTAGTTTTGTAATTTTTATATTAAATTACTTTGCACATTTGAAATTAAATTTAATTTTGTCTAATTTTTTATATAATTTTATGTTATAAATTTTAATGATTAACTGAAAAATATTGGTTTGTCAGACCAAAAAATCGAAATCAATGAACTGATTAATCAGATATAACAGACTGGTTAATGGTTAGTGATTAGTGATTTTAAAAAATCGATATTAATGGGTTGGTTAATTTTTTTTTTTTATAAATTGGTTAATCGGTTCATGTTCACCCCTAATAATTGTCACCAAAAGTTTAAGAGGTAAATGGAAGTTGTTTTTTGTCCATTTTATGATAAAGATAATAACATAGAAATTAGAAATCAAGTGACATTGATTAGAATGTTTTATTTTTATAATTTTTATTGTAATGTCAATTATTACACGTACACTTATACTAATTAACTCTAAAACTTAATTAAGGTGAACGGTAGAAATTTCAAATTTATTTAAAATTTTGAAATTTTAGAGAGTTAGTATGGTAGTTATTGAGAAATTTCTTAAGAATTTAATTATAATTAAGATCATATAGTTACATATATAAGTATGATATGAAATTTATATGCATTTATAGACATCTCTATTAAAAGTGACGCATTGAATGCATGTATCAAATATAGTATTAGAGTGTGAATGTTTGATGATTAAATTAAGTATAGTGAAGCACAGGAGATGGATATGATGAACCATACAGGTATTTCCTTCTGTAGTGATTATGTGTTTATATGTTGATTCTCGCATCAATAGTACAAATAATGGTATATGAATTTATTCTTATGAACATAAAATAGTCAGGTATGAACTATCATGATTAGTACAAGTATTGTCCACATATGGTTATTAGATTGTTTAAAGTAATTTGAAAGAATCTGTATAAAATAGATTTCTCTGATGACTGAAGAATATTTTAAAGAGAATTTACTGAATTATTGTGAAATAATTCATGACATGAGTGAAAGATGGTTCACAAATTGTATTTTCTGGATTGAAAAGGAATTTATATTTTAATTATTTTAAAAATTTAATATCAATAATCAAATTTACTTTCAGCAAAAAACGATCACTAAACTAAGTGTCTGACAACCAAAATTCCTTTAACTAAAAGTGAAAACAATTGACAGTGAAAAAATTCGATCGCTAAAAGAAATCTTTTATGACCGAATTTCTCTTCTTTGAGGGTGAAACACTATCAAAGAAGGAAAAGTATAGTTGCTAAAAGAAATCTTTAATGACTGAAATTTATTTGTTAAAAGTGACACAATCAACAAGAAGGAAAAATCTCGTCTTTAAAAAGAATTCTCTAACGGCCGAAACTTTTTCGAATTTGAATCCAGTAGTCTATACTTTTACCTACGGATCTTCTAGAACGAGCGATAACCGACTTTTTTTTATTGTTATATATAGGCTTTTAAGGATCGGATTTGGAATTTTAACGACTAAATTTTTCTTTCTTTAGTGTATGGTGCACAATGATTTTGTATTGTTAGATGAAAAATTGAAGAATAGTGTATCTTAATTTAATGATCAAAACTTGTGCACACCACATGCAACTGTACATCAAATTACTGCTGGAGAGAATTATTTCCAAAAAAAACTCCCAAGCCAATCATTGATCAAAATTTATCTAATTAAATAAATAAATAATTTAAAATAATTGGTTACACTTACCGATTTAAATTGTTGTTTGTTTGTTGTCTTACAGTTTTCAAATATACTCCGTTGGGTATATGCAAAAATTATGGATGCGTTTATTTATAGAAAATAATTTTTTATTTTTTAAAAAAATTTTAGTATTTATTTTCTGTAAAAAATTTATAAAACGCGTTCATTTATCGACAAATAAAAACTAGAGTATTTATTTTCTGTATATATATATACACACACGTATATACATGTATATGTATGTGTATATATGTACATATATGTATGTATGTATGCATGTGTATGTGTATTTGTATATATATGTGCATACATACATATGTATATGTATATGTATATGTATATGTATATGTATATGTATATGTATATGTATATGTATATGTATATGTGTGCATACATTCACATGTATATATACATACACACATATGTATATGTATTACATATGTACATGTATGTGTATGTGTATGTATGTACATACATATATATACACATCCATATGTATATATGTGCGTGCACATACATACATATCACATACATATACATATGTATGTATGTATGCACATACAAGCACATACATATACATGTATATGTATAGGTATGTGTATGTATGTGCATATGTATATATGTATATGCATATACGTGCATACATACATATGTATGTGTATATATGTACAAATATATACATATACATATAGATGTGTGTGTGTATGTATGTACATACATATATATATGTCCTTATGTATGTATGTATACATGTACTACATATACATATACATATACATATACATGCATATGCATATACTTATGTATGTGTGCATGTACATACAAATACGTACATATACATGTATGTGTATGTATGTACAAATTTATATGTGTATGTATTAAGATTATTCAAAAAAATTAGAAAATATTTGTTAGTAGTTTTTTAATCTCTTCTTTATTTTGAAAAAATGAAAAATTTATTTTTTTATTTTGTATTTTAAAAAAATAACCAAAATAAATATGATTTTTATTTTTTATTTTTTGTGAAAAATTTGTCTGAAAAACTGGATCAATTTTCTGTAAATGAACAAATTCTATATTTTTTCTGATTTGAATACACATATTCTCAAAGAAAAATGAAGGGATAAATTTCAACCGGAATGGCAATTTTTTAGATATGAAAAAATAGAAAATGAAAATATGAAGTGATTTAGAAATGAATGAAACGATTAACTATCGGTGTATGGAGGCTGGAGATGTGATGTGATATGCATGGAGAAGGAACAGAAACTCAAATATTTTAATGCATGCAGAATTACCTAGGAAAGCTAAAAGCTGAATACTCCTAAAGGAAACCATTTTTTAACACTCCTGAAGGAAATCCTTCCTATTATATAAGTAAAAAAAAATGCTTTTGATAAATAAAGAAAACAGGGGCTGTTATAATTATACAAGCAGAGCAGAAATTCTACGAGGACTTTTAAATAGGAGAATTCATAACAAATTGACAGCAGTAAACTGACCGATAAATGCACCAAATCCAAATTTCTAATTCACACGATTTTCTTGTTTGTGAGAACAGCAATCATTTTCTCAAAGTTGTGATAAGAAGAACCACCAGGTCTAATAGCCTCTTCAGCCTTTATCTTCCATTCCATAGATTTCTTCTTCATATCTTTCCCTTTCTCTCCGTCCATTAACTCTCTGACAACATTCTCAATTTCATCTCTCTTCACATCATTGCTTATTTCCAAACCAATTCCCCATTCATCGCAGGCATACTTGCAGTTAGTCATTTGCTCGGCGAAAAATGGCCAACACAGCAATGGAATTCCAGCAGATAAACTTTCTATAGTTGAATTCCATCCCATATGACTTAAAAACCCTGCAATTGCTTCATGTTTCAAGATTTCTTCTTGTGGACACCAACCTGCTAACATGCCTCTATCCTTTGTTTCTATCAGAAATTCTGAATCAAGAAATTCAGTATTAAAAAGATCAGGCCTTATTATCCATAAGAACTGTTTCTTGCTATTTGCTAATCCCCAAGCAAATTCAGAGAGCTGTTGAGGATTAATTATGGCTATGCTACCGAAATTTACAAAAAGTACAGAGTTAGGCTGCTTGGTGTGTAGCCATGTTATGCATTCGGAGCTTGTTTTCCATAGATTTGAACTGATGTGTCTGAGGGGATAATGGCCTGGAATTTGATCAGCAAGCAAGTGAAGCGGACCGATGGTGTAAACAAGAGGGAACATGGCTGACAGAGAATGTATAACATCTTGCTCAAGCGAATCGAATGTGTTTAAAATGAGTGCAGAAGCTCTGGGGCTTTGTGAGATCTCTTTGATAATATAGTTGAGCATGATTGAATTTGGGTCAGTAGTTCTAATGAAAGATGGAAGATCCTTCAGCCGGATATTTTTCATTCCTGGAATCCACTCTATTGGAGTTTCTAGGTATCCATTTGTTAGATAGCTTTCATCTGCAAAATCACGACAACATTGCCACACACACACACACACACACACACATATATAAACTATCAATGTAGATAATAGTACAATCCAACTTGACAATTTTCGTAAATGAGGTTGTCCAATATACCACCACTGTTTTTTTTTTTTTTTTAATTGTATAGTACACTACCAAACCACATAGCACATATTTTCCCAAGTACAACTATATATAATAAATTATTGGTGGCTTAAAATATATTTTCAGCTGCTCGTAATTATTGTCCAAAACTTTTTCATAACCCCGTTACCCCTTTTTCTATCGAAATTGATTTTTATATTTATTTTCCTTTAAACTAGTTTCACAAAAAAATTTAGACGCCACATCAATGTAAAAGGGTTTTTTTTTTCTCTCTAAACTAGCTCCACGTGGGAATTTAGATGCTACATTAACATAAAAGGGGCAAAATGAAAGCTAGTGAGATAAAATAAATGGAAGTAGTATAAAGGACAAATTAAGAAAAATACGAGTAAAAAGCGCTAAGTAAACATTTTGAGCAAGCATATGAGGGGCTTCTACATTTAAAAGTTACAGTTTATATATCATCTAATAGTTATTCTTCTGCAACTATAAAATTGAAAATCCCAACTACTTTTTTTATGATAATTTTTTTTTGACAAAAATGAAAAAAAAAATTAAAACTCTAATCTATTAAAAAAAGTAATTAAACTCTCAATTGTTTAATTATTCTCTACTTTTCGAAAACTTTACACATAAAAAATGTGAGAAAACTGTAATCTAGTAACTTACCTTTAATTGGTATATAACCTCTTTGAACAAGAAGATGGTAGTGAGTATAAGCCAAAGCACCGCAAGCACTTGGTGTCCAAAACAACACTTCAGGAATTCCAAACTCCTCAGCTATATCAAGAGTGAAGCTCATCGATCCATCAGAAACAATACAGCTCACCGGCGGAATATTCGAAGAAGAAGAACAAGAACTATCATCATTGATCTTATAAACTAAATTCCGGAATGGAACCAAGCAATTCTTGGATGTGGAATCAGAAAGAGAAGGAATATCTTGGGTGGCATCATCATCTTCATTTGTCGGTGGAAGGCCGTCGGGAATAGCTTCAAAACGAAAGTCCGGCAAGCCGGAGACAGAATCGATGGCTCTGGATTTGAGTAAGCGTTTGTGGTTATACTCGGTGTTGACGAAAGTAATGTGAAAGCCATGGAAATGGAGAAGCTTTGAAAGTATGAACATAGGGTTAATATGACCTTGAGCTGGATATGGGATACATAAAGCATGAGGTTTTTTATCTGATCTTGATTTGGAACCCATAATCATCTGATATCTGTTTCAGTGTTTTTGTAGATGGGTAAGACAGAAAGAGAGATGGAAACGTTGATAAGCTTAGTGGAGGTGAAAGAAGACAACCGGTCAATATTAACAATAAATATTGACAGAAGTCGTCCATGCCACTCTCCGGGGGCAATTAACAAGTGTAACATATTGGGACCATTTGTTAAAAATTGAACTGAATTGAAAATAAATTTTCATAATTTTAGAAATCAAACCAAATAAATAAATTAAATTTTGTATTTAAAACTAATTTGATTGAATTAAATTTAATGGATTACAGTTGTTTTATTTTTCATAGCGATTTGATTTTGTAAAATCCTAAATTTAACCACATTATATTTTGTTTTATGTAATTCATACAACATTTTTAAACATTTATTTTAATTCATATTAAGTACAATAGAAATTGAACAAAATAATTTGAAAATTCTTCTATTTATAAAAATGATCACAATATGCACCAAAATCATGTCCTAAATTAGTTGAGAATCTTAAATACTTCCTAAACCGTTAAAATTCGAATTCCATCCATCCTTTTCTCCTAACAAAAAAAAATCTATTAATTTTGGATACTCAATAGAATATAATAAATTAAAATGGAAAAATAGTAAAATCAATTGAGGGAGTCTAATGTAATTTGCATAGATGGAGCCAATGATACAAAAGCCGTGTCGGGATGGGGTTTATCTGTAACAGGGACCAATAAAATAATCTAAAGAAATAAAGGCAATTGTCATCTATGAGAATAAGTCATGTATCAATGGATAGATCCATGAAAAATATATAAATTTTTTTTTTATATGAATCAATCCCACAATTTCGGCTATAATGCACACATGACTTGAGAATTTAGCAACCACTTGCCAATATAGTGCCGAATCGGACATGTTGATATATTAAATGACTTTTTGTCGTTTAATATGTTGATTTTGATAGGTAGTTGTTGAATTACGTGCCACGTGTGCACTCCAATCAGTCGGGTGTAGAATGAATTCTTTTTTAATGCATTTTTCTAAATTGAAATACTTTTCTATTCACAAATTTTATTTTATGACCGACTTTTCTTTTATAATTGATTTTTAACAAGTATTATAATTTAGGGACGAAATCAACTCCTTGTTTGCAATGAGAAGTTTGAAATTATTAAGCAAGTCACCGCAATTCAAATCTCCATCCACCCACTCCCCCTCTCCCTATATTGCAGACGGGTAATACAGAAAGAGAGACATGGAAATGTTGATAAGCTTCGTGGAGGTGCAAGAAGACAATCGGTCAACACAGGATATTCTTGGAATTGGTTATGTATGGACTATGGATTATAATCTTGTGTCGTTCTATTTATTAACAATAAAAATTGACAGAAGTCGTCATTGGTTGCCACTTGCCCTGGCAATTAACTAGTGTAGCATTTTTGGACCATGAGGCCCAAAACCAAATTAAATTGAAAATTGAATTCCCCAATCCACCAAAACTAACCGAATTGAATTGAGTCAAATTGAATATATTACAGATCAATTCATTTTCTATTGTGATTCGATTTTGTACCATCTTAAATTTAACCACATTATAATTTTTTATACAATACATATAAAATTTTAAAACATTTATTTTAATTCATATTAAGTAGAATAGAAAGAAATTGAATAAAATAATTTGAAAATTCTTCTATTTATAAAAATTATCACAATAGGCACCAAAATCATTGCCTAAATTGGGTGAGAATCTTAAATACTTCCTAAACCATTAAAATTCAAATTCCACCCATCCATCATCTTCTCCTAACAAAAAATCTATTAATTTTGGATACTTAATAGAACACAATAAATTAAAATGGAAAAATAGTAAAATTAATTGAAGGAGTCTAATTTATTAATTTTAATTGCCACGGAGACCAATAAATTAATTAAAAGAATTGAAGGCAATTGTCATCTATATATGAGAATTAGTCATCTATTAATGAATAGATCCATGACTAAGATTAATCTAAAGATGACTCATCCTATCTTTTTTCCAAAAGTCAGTGATATTTGTCTTTGTTATGTTTTCGACAAATTTGAGTGATGATGGATATATTAACCCTAATTTCTATAATTTGTTGGTCTGTTGATATTTTGGGCAACAAAAAAGCCTCAAATTATTATAAGTAGGCTTATTTGAGAGTTAATTTCACTTATAATTACTGAATTATAACACTTATAATAGGCTAGTCATAAAAAAAATTGAACAAAAATATAACTCCACTTAAAAAAATATATTAAAAAAGTCATTTTAATTGAAATCCATCCCACATGTGCCTTTCGGTCAGTCAGGTGTGGGATGCATTCTGATTAAAATAATTTTTTTAATGCATTTTTCTAAATTGAGATACTTTTCTATTCACAAATTTTGTTTATGACCAACTTTTGTTTCTAATTTACTTGTAACAAGTGTTATAATTTAATGATCCGGAGTGAAATTAAATTTTTCTTTGGCAATGAGAAGTTTCAAATTATTAAGCAAGTCACCACAATTCAAATCTCCATCCACCTACTCCTATATATATATATATATATATATATATATATATATATATATAGCATAATTAAAGTAAAGTTGGGTTTAAATTATAGATTAGGGTTAATCAAATTTGCAGAGTTATTCTTTTTTTTTTTTTTTGAAGAAGAAGAAGAAGAAGACAGAAAAACAAACAAACTCAACCTACAACTTGTATTTTTCTAAATAAAATGACTTTTTTTAATGCATTTTTCTAAATTAAATTACTTTTCTATTCACAAAGTTTTTATTTTATGACCGGCTTTTCTTTTATAATTGACTTGTATGAAGTATTATAATTCAAGGTGAATTTGACTCCTTTTTTGGAATGAGAGGTTTCAAATTTTTTTTTTTTTGGTTCTATTATCGGGTGGGAATGAGAAGTTACAAATTTTTTTTTTTTTTTGCTAGATGATTTTTCAAATTATTAAGCAAGTCAACCCAATTCAAATCTCCATCCACCCACTCCTCTCTCTATATATAAAGCAAATTTAAAGTAAAGTTCTGTTTAATATAGATTAGGCTTAATCAAATTTGCATGGTTATTCATTAATGCCTAAACTCGATTCAAACCCTCTAGCTTTTATGTATGAGGTGAGACGGACTTGCGGGTTCTAAAAAGCATATGTTTGTATAAAAGAATGTGCAGAAGAATATTTAAAAGAAAAAATATATATATATTACAAATGTACAGGCGACTATTATTCCCAGTAAAATTGGCTCAAAACCAAAATTCTGTTCAAATTTATTCAAAAAATAATTCAAATCCAAATCAATCAAAAAAAATACCTATTATACCAACCCAAAAATGATTCACTAAATATATGAACCATTTGGATCTGGTCATGATGCCTAATGGGCTTCCTACAAAATGTTCAATGGGCCTGACTATGATGCCCATTGGGTTAATAAAAAAATAACTCACTAAATATCCAATACATTCGGACTCAATGTTGTGTATAAAATTATTAATTTTATTAAAAAATAAGTCAAATAAGTTGATCCACATCTAGACCATAATACGACCCATCTAGGCCACCCAATTCATTTGAGCTATCAACATATCTGGACCAACATTTTTTTATTTCACTTTTTTTTGTATTACATTATTGTATAAAAGTATTAATTTTATTAAAAAATATATATATCAAATAAGTTGATTCACATATGAACTACATGTGATCCATTTAGACCATTCGATCAATTTGGGCTATCTAATACATTTGAACCAACGATTTTTTATTTCAGTATTTTTTGTATCACTTTATTATATAAAAGTGTTAATTTTATTTTAAAAAATAGGTCAAATAAGTTGATTCACATTTGGATTACATGCGAACATATCCATTTGGACTATCCAACATATTTGAACCAACATTTTTATTACACTATTTTTTGCATCATATTATTGTATAAAAGTGTTACTTTCATTAAAAAAAATAGGTCAAATAAGTCGATTCACATATAGACTATATGTGACCCATTTAGGTTCAATTGGCCTCCCTTTTCACCCAGTCTAGTTCTCCCCGCTATCTATCTTTCTCAAAATCATCTGTCTCTTCCATCCTTGCCACCCATAATATTTTGGAACTACTACCGGCATGAATAGTACTTTTTCAATGGTAAATAGTGACACTAAAGGTGAATATACCACCCTGGACCCACCAAGATCCAAAAAAAATTTATGTCGCTATTAGAAAGTGCAATTCATAACGAGTCTGGTGGTATAATTTGCGTTGAAATTGAGATCAAATAATCCTCCAAAAGTCAAAAATAAAAATACATCGCGGAATCGAAAATGGGTCAAATTAACTACCGACTTGAAAATATTACACGGACTTCCAGAAATTATTCCGTTCACATGAAACATCTTAAAATAATGAATATTAATTTTCAGAAGTGAAAAATAAAATTTTGGACACTTTTAAATTTTAGGATTTTCATACCAGCCAAAAATATTTCGGTGTCCTAAAATCTATTGAAACGAATTCTATTGACTCGAAAATTTAAAAAATCTTAATTATAATATTTAGAAATTTTTGGAATAATTTTGGTGAAAAAATAAAATAAGAATGAATAAGCCAACGACAAATGAACCAACATGAATTAAATCCATGAGTCGGTCCAAACCTGCTCAATCAATTTAGATATTAGCCCATTTATGATCCAGATTTTTTGACCTATTTATGGCCCCATCCAAACCCGCCAATTTGCCAACTCTAATGAATATGAAATGGTTAGCTAGTTTATGAGTAAAAAAATTAATTGGTCTATTAATATCAATTTTTTAAGAGCACTAACCATTAACCAACACATTATATTCAGTTAATCAGTCTATTAGTTTCGATTTTTCGGTTTAGTTAACCAATATTTTTAGATTAACTATTAAAATTTATAACATAAAATTATAAAAAAAAATAGACAAAGTTAAATTAAATTTTAAATGTGTAAAGTAATAAAAGAAATTACAAAAAAAAACATAATTTACTAGCCAAAATTTATATTCAACAAAATTAATAGCTAATATTATAAAATAGATTTTATGTTTGTTGAAAATTAACATATTTAATTTGAAGTCATATAAAATCTTGGATAATATTTAAATGTTAAAATATAAACTCTAAAATATAAAAAAATATAATTAAATACTATTAAATAAGATATGAATACCAATATATGACAAAAAATATAAATAAAAGTTAATTGGTTAATACATATAAATGTCATTATATAATTAAAGAAAATGACATAATATAAATTTACTTTAAAATATTATATAAA
Organism: Excoecaria agallocha; assembly: GCA_037975025.1. Taxonomy (NCBI): domain Eukaryota; kingdom Viridiplantae; phylum Streptophyta; class Magnoliopsida; order Malpighiales; family Euphorbiaceae; genus Excoecaria; species Excoecaria agallocha. Next base: position 49,754,937 of record CM075815.1, read on the forward strand.
TTTTATAAAAAAATAAAAAATTAAGATATAAAAATAAAAATATAATTTAAATATATTTTAAAGTATTATTTTATGTAACTCTTAGAGAGAAATAAGAAAAAAAAAGAAAAATTTTTAAGGTATAAAAATAAAAATAAAATATATGATTTGGTTAACAGTAAGCTAATGGCTAACCAGTATTTAAAAACCGAAATCGTAATTAAAAATAAAAAATTAAAAAATTAAAAACTGTAACAGAATCTATCAGATCGGTGAACCAAAAAAATCGATTTAGTTTTGAATCGATTTTACGGTTAACCATATTTTCAATTTTTTTTCTCACCTCTATATAAATGCATGTCTTTTTATATATGTGTGTATATATAAACTTGACAAAAATTAAGTGTGTATATAGAAACATCCAAACTTGATTCTATAATTAATTTAAACATTTAAATTTTAACAATAACTTATTAAGTGCTTGTCAATTTTCTAAATAATAAACATAACACACTCTTTTTTAAAAATTGAATCATGCACTTCAATTTTCAAAGCCAATATAAATTTATATTTATTATTTACAAAATTGATAAATAAAGATATTCAATGAATTATTGTTATATTCAAATGAATTATTAGATTAAATTTAGATGCTTATATATGTATTAAGTCGATAACAACGCGTTAATACACACAGATTATGTAATGTAATACATGCAACGCGGCCCGGTTGGGCTTCACACAATGTCTAAGCCCGTCCCACTAATAAACGGTTTTTAATGGATTTGGAGTCGGCAGGCTTCTGGACAAAAATCCTTATCCAAACCCGAAAGTTCTTTTAGGACGCAAGCTGAGCTATGAACACGAACAGGTATGTTTGCCACTCCAAATTAAATGTGGAAATGGCGGAGGGTAAAACTATAATATTCTTGTGTTTATCATAAAATATTGTGCATATTTATTCATTTCAGTTTCCTATTTTTTCAAATGTTGGATTTTAAATAAATATTATTTAATAATTTGCTCCAAGCACATATCTTTCATAATAAAATAAAATTTTAATACGATTTTGACCGACATTCATAACAAGATTTCTTGATATTTTTCTCCACATCTTTACCTGAATAGTGAATAGCATAATGTTTGCTATATAAATTAATTAATGATAAATCAAGTTAAAGGTAAAATAACATACATATGTAGTTTTCACAAAATTTACATGGCATGGATTATAATTAACTGTATCTAATGATTTTCACTTGACCCCTTGTAAAATTAATAATTGAGGCTAATTAAGCTAGCGAGGGCCATATTCTGCCAAAATATCGGTAAGAATTGAAATCAAAATGAAAATATTTTAGCATTATTAGTGGTATTATGGCCGGATTGGCCTATTATGAAATTAGAACTCTTACAATATCAATTTTTACTATTTACAAAATTTAAATTCAAAATTTTAATTTAATAAAACAAATATCAAACAGTTAAGCCAACCAATATAAATAATATGAAAATATTTTAGTCGGGATTTGTAAGTTTAAATCCCTCGCAAATTTTTGTTGTTGTGTAGATTGCGTGAACAACTTAAGAAGTTGCCGCTATACTAATAACATTGTCATTTCTCTTTCTCTTAGCCATAGGCTTCAATTCAAATTCAGAAAAATAAAAAAAAAAAATAAAAAAGGGTGCAATTATGCATTGATTATAGTAAAAACAAAGCACATGAAAGAAAGAAAAAAGAAAACGTTACATGATATATAGCAAGAAAAAAGAAACAGAAAATACAAATACAATCTGTCTACAAGCGATAAGTAATCCATTGTGTGCCTTGGAAGTAAGCGAGATCAACAGTAGAAACATGCTTAACCTTGTGGCAATCTTCACCATTTTTAGACTCATCAATCCTGCTGACTAACTCCTCTGGAACATCTGCAAGCACCAAACGCTGTAACTTTGCAATATGTTCAATCCCATTAGGTACTTTCTCCAGCAATTTACACCTCACAACGGTAAACCTTTCAAGACAAGGCATTGCTCCTTTCTCCACTTCAATTCGTCTCAGTTCTGGCAGTTCCTTCAGCCATATAGTTTTCAGCGTTTGAAACCCTTTAGCATCGAAGTACAGTTGCTGTCCTTCGAATGCGTTTTCTAGAAGAAAGCTCACTAAATTTGGCAATTCTTCAATAGGCTTCAGCATATCTCCTGTTAACCGACTCGAACGCAAGCACAGTTTGCTCAAATTTGTTAGAGAACTTATCCAATGTGGGAAAACCTCTATACCTCCCTCCAAGTATAGCCTTTGGAGAAACTTGGGTGGCTTAGTCACCCCCTGCAAATCAATGCTTTCCTCATTGGCTGATCTTATCGATAAATTGCGAAGATCAGCGAGTTTGTCAATTGAAGAACATAGTATCCATCCATCTTCTTTTCTCAAGTTTCCAATCCATAATAACCTTAGCCGGCTCAGCATTCCAAGTTCTTGAATTGCAGCTTTCCCATCATATACATCTATGTAAGAAAGATGTTGTAAAGAAGACAGGGATCCTATTCCTAATATTGAATTGAATCCACGTGTTTTTCGAGAAGTATAATCAAATGTGTACTCATAATGAAACACCATAAGATGGCGGAGAAAGCGAAGTTTTAGTATAGTATTAGGCAAGTTGATGATATATGTACCTTCAAGATCCAAAGTCTCCAAGTTTTGAAGCCTTTGAATTGAAGATGGAAGAGTGTTAATGTAGGTGTCTCTCAAACTTAGATACCTCAAATGGTATAGTTTGAGGATTTGGTTTGGGAATGAGTCTAGCTTTGTCCCGCTCAAGTCTAGCACCTTGAGTAGCTTGAGATCATCGCCAAGTAATTCAAGAGGAGAATGTTTAATGCCAAATACAAGCAGAGATCGAAGTTTGAGCGTATGATTCTTCTCAGCAACACCTTCCAAGCTATTATGGATTGCCAAGCGTCGAACTTTTTCTTGCCTCTAGTGTTTCTTCCATTGTATATCAGCACGAAGTTCTGCTCTTTAGCCTTCGTTAGAATGACTTCTCGCAGCAAGTCATGGATGCGATAGGCAAAAATCATGCCATCCACATCTGTTGAGTCTACTTGAATCAAGCTTCTATCAAGAAGCTCATCCAGGTAGCTTCCAGCAACTTCTTCCAGTGTCTTTCCATCTCGTTCTTCAACAAATCCTTCTCCAATCCATAATCTGATCAACTTTACTCGTTCAATCACATAATCTTCGGGGAACATGCTGAAATGCAATAGGCACGCTTTCAAATAGAAAGGCAAATCATAGTAACTAATCAATAATATTTTTGTCGCACTCTTCAATTTATTGCCTTCTAGTTCACTGCCAAGATTGCACTTCACCATCTCCCATTCATGTATTTTGCTCGTATCTTTCTTAGCCAAAACACCACTAATAGTCACAACAGCAAGAGGTAGCCCTTGGCATTTTCCTATTATATGCTGATCAATACTCATCAAATGTGGAGGGCAAGCATGACCTTGAAAGCTATTTTACAGAAGAGACTCCACGCTGATTTAAAAGACAAAGGCTGCAAATTATAAACCTGACCTTTAAATGCAGTCAAAGGAGCATGGGCTACCTCCCCGATCCGTGTAGTGATGATCACTCGACTGCCAATTTTGTTCTGAGGCAATGCAAGTTTGATTGCTTCCCAATCATCAACGTGCCATACATCATCTAGAACCAGCAAGTATCTACTTTCTTGAAGCAGTTTCTTGATTGTAGCTTTTAGGCTTGGAATAGCCATGGTCTCTACCTCAGGAGGCGTTGATCGATTGCTTTCTTCATTCAGCTGGCGAATTATATCCCTAAGCAGTTCTTCAATCTTGAATGATTGAGAAACACTGACTCTGGCATGGTTATTGAAATGTCTGAATACTTTCGAATCATCGTAAACTTGTCTGACCAGACTGGTTTTGCCCAGTCCTCCCATTGCCAGCACTGAAATCACTGTGACTGCGGCATCTTCAATCCCCACAAGATCATCGCTTTCTTCTAGAAGAAGAGCCTCTTTCCGACGATCATCCCACGTCCTGACACTTGGATCTGAACTACTTGAGCTCGAACCTTGATCTGGGATACTGGATTTGTATGTCTGATATCCTTTTGCAACACTATCAATTCTTGACTTAATGTTTCTTAGCTTAGAAGCAATTTCATGGCGATAGTTGACATGCTTGATCTTAGAGATGTAGCCATGGATTCCATCCTTCTGATCACCAGCTAGACGAAGAGTGAATTCGTCAATTACATCTTCAATATCAAAAGCAATGTCTCTAACTTGCTTGATCCATACTTGGGATTGAGGATCTGTTTCTTCCATTGACTCAGCAACTCTCAAGAAAGCCTTCATGTGATCTAATTCATCCTTGATGGATTCAATTTCACGTCTAACTCCTTTCAATAAGTTTGCTTCTTCATTCAGAAGAACAACCATCTTGTCAAGCAAGAGAGAAACCAAACTCTCTGCCATCGTTATTTGCTTGTTGGCAGAGGGACTATTGTTTGCAACGGCAGATAGAGAAATGCTCAGGAAATGTGGAAGTTGAAAGGAATATAAACAATTCAATGGAGAATTGTTTTCTCTTGTAAAATGTCAAATTGTAAAGCAATATATAATTGCCTTGGCAGAGAAGCACATATCAAAAGTTGAAGTCGTTGAGCTGTCAGGAAGCTGCATTTGCAATTGATGGGGTCAAACTTTTTTGATGGCACATTTTATATTGATAAAATATGAATGGGTTATGGCAAGGGAAAATGTGGAATCAATCTTCGAATAAATATACTCCTTTTATTTTTTTATCCATCATTTTTATTATTTTTATTAAAATAAAAAAATAATAAATAAATTTAAATTTAATATTAAATTACGTAATTAAAATTAAATTATTAAATTTAATTAATTTTAATTTTATTAAAAAAATAAATATATTATATTATATTAAAAATTTAAAAATAATAAAAATATTTTTTTAAAAATTGACCGACCTCCCACCAGTTGATAATATTTGGCAGATGTTTATTCGAGAGGTAGTACTGGACAGCTTATTTTTTCTTTTTCTTTTTTTCTTTTTATCCTGCAGCACCCTGTCACAACTGCTACATGGTGAACCCTTGAAAGTCGAGAAGGATCTTTATAATATATAAATACTACACGTGTGGTCGCAGCCCTTGCAACGAGAATAGTGCCCTTGATTGGTGAGAGGGCTGCAATCCATAGATTTATTTTTTTCTCATGAGCACAGTGATCCTTTTGGAAACCTTAGCCACGGCCTACCCACACACACGCACACCCCACAATTAGAGGAAAAAGCCCAGTCGTCTAACTGAAACAGATATCATAGTTAGGTAATTATGAACGGATAAAGCTTACACAAATGGAAATACTTCTGTTCTCAAAGCAGTACAGTGATCTTCAAGTCATTTTATGTGGTATTCTAAAATCATTCATATATAGTTTCCTGATTACCGACAGCCATTTATTGGGTTGTATTCTTGAACTATATGGCATTGAATTTTTGGCGGATTAGTTGTTGAGAGCTCCTTAAACTAGCCCCGACAGCCATTTATTGGGTTGTATTCTTGAACTATATGGCATTGAATTTTTGGCGGATTAGTTGTTGAGCTCCTACAACTAGCCTTTTAACCACTTCACTTGCGGGAAGAATTTCATTGATAAGACCCACACCTTCACCACCATACATTGCCATGCTTTCTATATCACCCGTCGTTGTCGCATTCGGAACAGTGCCCCCAAAACGGCGAATCTCTTTTTCCTGTTGATAGAATGCTATCAAAATCAGTGCAAGTCTTGTATATGAGCAGAAATCCATAAAGAAAAAGGGTTCCTCCAGCTTCATTTAAATCAAGGGCTATGGCCTTAAGCATGAAATGAAGCAGTGAAAACGGTTTTTCTCATTTGACAGAATGAAAAGGTAACATTTTCTCCGATTTCTATATATTTCCATACATGTAATAAAATCATTACCAAATGTTTCCTTTTCTTTCTTCTTCTTCTTTTTTTTTCCTTGGCATGGGCTGATAAATAGAGAGGACAAATATATTTTTGTAAAATTGAACATTCTCACCTCGCCATTTATTGTTGAACGGCCAATGACGGGCTGACCGGTCTCATTTTCATGAGGTGGGAGACACTTCCAATCACTGAAGAACGGAGTTACCAGAACACGATGGGGTGCATTGGGCCACCTGGCCCGACCAAAAACATCTGTATACTCAGTTTTGCTCAGCTCAATCAATTTCCTCTTGTATGTTGGATGAGCATAGCTTTCTTCAGTTGCAAGAAACCTGCACCATGGTTTTAATTGCTCAACTTAAAATAGTGGTAATAATCGCATGGCAACTGCATAAATCATGACGGGGATGTTCTCATTAATCTTGATCAAGGGTAGCATGCAAACTTTCTTGTTACACAAATGAGCTTCTTATGTATGCACAACAGTTTGCTGCATACCTAGTACCTAAACATACCCCTTGAGCTCCGAGAGCCAGAGCAGCAACATAACCACGGGCATCCACAATACCACCAGCAGCAATTACAGGTATATCCTTGTCACCAACAAGATCAACTACCCTCGGCAACAATGAAATTAAGCCTTCCTGAAGCATACAACAAAGAAGACTGAAAATTTCAACACCATGGGATCATGATAGCAAGGAAAAGCACTTGAACCACGTTGTATATTGTCTCTACATTATTGAAAACTATGTACAGATTGGATACATAAACATCACAATAGTAGTCTTCTCAATCAGCCAAACAAGTATATTCGTCATGGCTAAAGGGTAATTTTTATGATGGGATAAAATCAGTAACATATTAGTGGTTCTCATAAATGTGCATTTGTAGAAGGCAGCTACTTCATGGTTCATTTAACTAGAACTCCATAGTAGAAATTTGAACTCAAAATATTCAGCTATTTAGTTAATTATTCAGAATAAGATACGGCAAAATGTAATTCTGACCGTCTTAAAATTTAATTAAGAACACAAGGAAATTTTTCATATATATCAAGAGGGAAGGAAGAAAAGGAAACAACAAGACCAAAATTTTTTTGGATAAATTCTCATGGTTAATCCAATGGTTTATAATAAGTAAACAGTCAAATCGGAAAACAATTGAATCTGGAAATACACAAGCTCACATACCTGACCAATTACATGGCCGCCAGCCTCACGTCCTTGGACAATAATTGCATCCACACCAACACTAATGGCTTTCTTGGCATCTTCAGAACTCCCAACCTCCATTGGAAATACACACAATTACATAGCCACTCAAAGAAAATCACAATGCTAACACCAACAGCTATCTTCATATCAAACTATTTGATAAGAAATCTTGCATCCATGTCAACACCCAATTACTGTTTCCTAGTATACCCATGAATTGTAAGTCAAAAGAAATATATCACAAATACCATAGATTCTATGAACTGCATTACCGATTAACCTTTTGTTGTTTTCCGTATTGTGAATTTTGTTTAGATTCTAACTAGTTCAATAGCCTAGATTTACATTTGTCGCTGAACAACCAACTAGGCAATGACCAATGTGCAGATTTAGCCAAAGTTTCAAAATATAGAGTGATATTCAGTTTTAAAAAACTTAATAGCTATCCAGAATGTGCTACTTACTTGCGGAACAATCTTGACACCAGCCTGGTGAGCCTTGTGCACAAGCTCCTCTGTACAGTCACCCCAATAAACTTGTAAAACTGCTACCTTTTCATCCAGAATAGCTTTTAGATTTTCCTCATGTGGAAATGCCAGGACAAGACCGACTCCAAAAGGCTTGTCAGTTAAAGTTCGTGTTTTCCTTATCAGTTCCCGTAAATACTCAGGAGACTCCTGTTACAAGTTTCCAGAAAGTTACTTTCTCTGCTCCATAATCTTGTCTTCCCAAGTGGTAGATACCTATTCTAAAATTTGTATAAACAGCATATTTAAACAATCTTCAGACCTTCAATTATGTAAATAATTTTTAATGAAATTTTGTTGAATCTAAGCAACTATTTGCAGCTGGAATTGGGAAAAGAATGACGTATGCTTCGCTTAGTAACTTAATAATTACAGCATAACTAATTTATGAGTCAGCCATAAAAGAAAAGAACCGCTAAAATTAAGAACTCAAGATTGATTCCATCAAACAAAAACGTAATGAACACAGATTATGAGACTAATAAACAGAGAATTACAATTAAAAGCAATAAATTTTTGCAATTATGCATTAAATAACTGTAAAAATATACTGAGAAAACAATAAACAAGAGGGGAAGTAATATTATAAGAAACAATTACCTACCCAATCTGGACATCTGAGGAATCCAAGTCCTCCAGCATTAGCGACGGCAGCTACGAGCTCGGGGCAAGAAATATCAGGTCCTAAAGGTGCCTGTACAATCCCATATTCAAATCCCAAAATCCCTCTCCAACCCATTTCTTTTCTCCTCTCTTTCTAATCTAATCAACACAGTATTGCGAAAACGGGGACAAAAATCTTTCGGATTTGTTGCGTCTCTTTTCCTTCTTGAAACTGAGTGCATATTTATAGTGAGAAGCAAAGAAAGTGGCAGTCGAGAATTTGGCCTCTCCAATTTGCTGCCTGCCCAGCTGGCTTGACCGATGAGTTATTTTTAATATTCTTTATATATTATTTTACTATTTGTATTATTTGACTATTCACTCAACTTATAAATAAATAAAATCATAAATCCAAATTACAACTAAATTTTTTATTTCACATTATGGTGTTATATTATATTGTCTATAATAATTAAATTTAAGTTTCCAAATTAGATTCCAAAATTAGAAAAAATTTAGATTTTTCAAATCCACATATTCTGTAGTTAAAGAAATTCTATTAAAAATTTTGTTACTAAGAATATAGTCATTAATTTATAGTGATTTCATAATTTAAATAAATTATATGGCAACAAAACTCCAAATTATCACAATGGGTCCATCATCAAATTTCTAATACGTAATCAATTTTGTTTGCAGCAATTATTGATTTTGATAATATAGTCCTTAATATTTAGGTTTAAGAGTTAAATTTTCCCTTTAAATTTATCTAAATAGTCATTAAATTCTCATCATGCAATGGATTCAATTTCACTCTCAAAAATGGAATAAATTCAATATATCACAAATTTAATTACAGAATATTTCAGAATTTAATAATTTATTTGATTCAGTTTTAATTTTTTTAAAATTGAATTATAAAAATATTTATTTAATTACCGAAATAAATTTATAGGGTTTGTATTTAAGGTATAAGACAGGAGCAGGGCGGCTTATACATCATGCATGACACAAGGCAAGAAAGAACGAAGAAGTGACTAGATTCCTCCCATTTAGATAAACATTGTTAACAGCATGCAGCCATATCAATTTAGAAATTTAAACAGAATTGGCAAAACATACCTCTATTATTAAAAGTATCAAAATTATATAAAATATCGTATAAATTGATTAAATTATATTGTCTTTTTATTATTATTCACACACTGTATGTGCGTAATTTTCACATATTATTTATGGTGTGTCATGTATTCTTATAAATAAGTAATTTAATGTTTTTTATAAATTTAAAAAAATAATCTGGTATTCGATTAGTTCATGAAGATAATTTATTAAAAGGTGATATTTTATGCACTATCCTATCAATAAATAAAAATTTAAGGACTTTTACAAATTTCAGGAGCCTTTTATAGTTTTTTATTTTTAAGTCAAATTTATCCTACTCGTAGCCCACGGCCCACTAGCAAAAATCCATAACCTGAGCTCGTATTCAAAATCCAATATTAATTATTTCTAAGACCATATTTGAAATGAATTAACTACATAAAATTTTATAAGATTTATTTATAATTTCAATTTTTCATACTTAAAATATAAAAAAATATATATAAATTAAATTTCATGAAATTCATTATACTTTCACCAAATTTTATCAAAACAGGTAAAATTTACAAATAAATTTCTTATTTTTAACGAGTCAAATTTTAAAAGACCATAATAATTATATATATATATAGATATACATACACTTTGGAAAATAACAATTCTTTAGTATTTTTTAATCTGATTTATTTTAAGTAATTATTATTATTATTATTATTATTCAAAATAAAAAAATTATATAAAGTAATCCTGTTGAATAAAAAATCTAAAACTTAATTTTTTTAATTAAAAATGAGTATTTTGGTTAGTTATAACAAAATTATTGATAAATTTATTTAAGTGAAATGCTTTGCAAATATTAGAAGTTTAATGTTACTATATTTTAAATTAATAAAATTTTTATGATAAATTGACTCAAATGTCAATAATGGTATTATTTATTATAATAGTTCACCGGTATTGACATGAAGGACATTTAGGTAATAACATAGAAATAAATTTTTTTATTCATTTATTTCAAATATAAAAATAAGAAATTTATTTTTAATTTTATATTTTAGTTATTTTATTCCAAACATAAAAATTCATTTACAAATGAATTTTATATGCAATTTATTTGTAACTAAATTCTATAATTTGAATTTTTTTATTAGAAGCGAAGCCCAAATGTCGTTAACCATTCCGTTTACAATGGTCCCAACTCTCAGAAATGAATGTATACCCAAATAAAGTTAGAAGCCTAACCATGGAATTGTTTATCCAGCAACACTCTATCCATTTTCATGCAATTTTCAGCTATTTCAATTCTATTTCTAATTTGGCCACTAAAACCTCCAAATATTCTTTTAATAGCAAATATCCAAACTATTTTCTACATTAACTTCATAAATCTAAATAATTAATATTTATTTCGGAAAAGCTCTTAGCGAAAAGAAATTGGAAAAGCGATCACAAACTCAATATCAAATATAATCATTTTAAAAAATATTAATTTTTACCATTGATTTCAAATTTGTAAAATAAAAATTATTCTTTTTGTTTTTCACGTGGAAGCAGTTGAGACTTGAGACCAGCCGAGAAGTAAAGGCCAGTAGACTCAGATGCAACTGGTTTTCGGCCCAACGGGTCAAGCCCATCCATCTAAAGAAATCCTATGTGCATAAAATGGGAACATAATCTGTAAACATAATATTTTTATTTGCAAAGCGAGGTAATAATCGACAAATATATATATATATATAGTAAATTTTATTTTTTTTTAATAACAAGTGGTAAATGCTAAATAAGACAATTCGGTGAGTCGATACAAGATAAGCCTATAGCTTAACTGCAAAAATCCAAAAGGAGTGATCTAACTCGAAACCTTATATATTTTTAATTGAGTACTACCATCACTAGACTAAATCTTTTTAGTTAAATTTTAATTTTCTTCATTTGATATATAAATTAACGTATGAATAAGATGGCGAAAAATGTATTTATTATGAAATTAATAAATTTATAGATTTTGGTTTTTTCTTTTTTCAAAGAGAAAAAGGATACAAGATTCGAATTCAAAACTTTTTACTCCTTTCATTCTTTTTTATTATTAATTTTTGTTATTTTCACTGAGATTAAGAAATAATAAATAGGTTTAAATTTAGTATTAAATTATGTGATCAATACTAAATTATCAAATTTTATTAGTTCTAATTTTATTAAGAAAGAAAAATAAATTAAAAAAAATTAAATTACATTGAAAGTTTAAAAGTGACAGATAAATAAAATATAGATTTCATTCAAAAGTAACGGATAAAAAAGAATTGAGAGAGTAATATATAAGGTGAACATTGAAATTTTTCCTGAAAAGAATTGTGGGCTGTTGATTGTTATTCCCAAAGAAAATCCACAATTCCTAAGTTAAATTAATGCTCAGCTTTGAAAATTTTTGTAAAAGCATAATAATTTATAGTCAAACAAGAACAGAAATTTTTGTATGCTTGTATTGTACAGTGCATATTCTATTAAAGCAGAGATTTTAGAATTTTCTGCTAAAGATAAATTTATTGGAGGGGCTTCTGTGGAGAAAATTTATCTTCTGCGATAGTTTATTCCACATCGAAATTTTATTCTTGATGTATTTTTAAATGGATTTGAAATATGTTGATAGCGAGTTTTGGAAAAATTTTAACTCATGCACACCGCCTACCTGATTCGGGCTGGGCTGGGCTGGACCTCATCTAATCTACCTTTGGATCTGATTAAAAACGTTTCACCTTTTTCTCCAACTGCTTTGATTTTTCAAAACGTGTTACTGATTTTTTTCAACCTCTTAACGTTTTGATCTGCATGATTTCTGCTGATTGTGGGTTTTCTCTAAATGATCTAATTTTTAATTTTTAAATATCATTGGCCTTTCGTTTTGGAGATATAGTTTCTGAATTCGAAAAAAAGAAAAGAGATTCTATCGATTTGGAAAACTTGCCTATTTCAAACTTATGCCTGAGTGCACACACTAGGAGTTAGCAATGTCATCAATTCATATTTTTAATTTTAATAAAATAGGAAACTTGTTTAAAACGATATATATAATTTTCATTGTCATCAATTCATTATGGGAAAATAACATTCTAGGCATATTGTTATGGGAAACTAACATGAATTCTCCTTTAAATTATAACTACTTAATATATTATCTTCTCAACTATTAAATGTTTAATTAACTAGTTAAATTTATTAAAATTATTATATTATCTTATTATTATTTATTCATCACAAACACACGTAATTTTTACTTTTTTATATAATATAACACGAAATTTTTATAAGAAATAATTTGATATTTCTAATAAATTTAATGGGACAACTTACGCCTTAAACTAGTATTTTTGATGGATATTGCTTACAGGGCTTGACAGTACTTATAATTTGTTACGATACTTAAATTTATATGCGTGTGAGGATGTTCATGTAGATCTCAAATCCTAACGGCGGGATTCGATTGAAAAATTGGGTAATTTTTTTGTTTGCAAATGCTGTGACTGTACGAGGCAAATCCCGGCTAAGGGAATAACAAATATTTGTAAGCAGATGGGAATAATTAATCGACTTAATGGGCTGGATAGCACTTTATTTTTTAGGGAAGCGCTGCAGAAATTAATTAATTAATATTTTTTTTATTAAAACATAAAAGTTAAAAAATAAGAATAAATTGATTATTTAAAAAATTCCATTGTTTTTTGTAATGGTGTCTGCAAGTAATATGGCAAAAGATATTGCTTCTTTAGCCGTCAAACTTTCCACAGTTGCTTTTGCAGATTAAAAATTCCAATTAATTAATACTCTTTCGGAACAATTTAAAAAATATATTTTTTTATTTTTTTACATAAATTAAATAAATAATTAAAATATTTCAATTTTATAAAAAAAAATTATAGTTATTGACAAAAATAACATTTTATATTTTTAAAAATTTTATTTAGTTTTAGTTAAAAGTAGATAATAATAAAATAGATAAATATTTAATAAAATATATAATAAATAGAATTATACAGTAAATTTATTTCTTAAATTTCGAAAAAATATATTTAAATATGACAAACCAAAATAGAAAAAATAAACTTTTAAAATGGGATGAAGGGAGTAATTTTCACCTAAATCATAATCAAAATTAAACTAAATTGTATTATTTCACTTAATTATTTCATTATTTCAGTGCTATGAACTGCAATAATTTAACTGTGGGAAATATATATATAGATTGTTCTTATCTATATCTTCCTAAGCATGTAAAATGCCATGTGGATTAGTATACATCTTTTACATGAAAAATCAAAATGAAAAGTCTTTTCCAGAGTGTATTATTAAACGCTAAATTATTGATCCAACATTAACATTTCAAAGATTAGCGACGCCTACTGAGGGCTGCCGACGACACCATGAAGCATTTGTGTTTTGAATGACCTGATGTTTTAAATAAAAACACGAAATTGTCAATTTTGGTCTAACATGATCGAGTCCAATTTGTTTGTTAATTATTTATTATTTTTGAATTGTCCAACTCTGCTTTTGTTTGGCATAGACTGCTTCTCTTTACCTAAAAATATTAAATGCAATGCTTATCCACGCCAAGGATATGCTAATTTTGATGAATTATTTTTTTTCTTTTTCTTTCAACAAAGTCATATTCCGATGTTGACAATTAACAATATATAGTATATGGGTGTGATTGGATTAATTATTTGCTCAAACGGAAAATATTTGCTTCGAAGATTAATAATAATAAAAAATATATCATATACTTCCCAAAGATTTCTTAATAATAATTAGGACTTGTTTGGAGTTCACATGTTCAGAAAATGGTGCCGAGATTATAAATTCAATTATGCAATGATAATTAGTAACATGAAAAGAAAATGGTGAGATTAGAAATTGTTAATTGTCTATTATTCTACGTGTCCGAGAGCTTTTAAATCATAATTAGCAAGTTGTTATTCGCTTACAAAAAAGTTAATAATGCTGCAGATTTTCTTTTCAAGTGGATCTATAACCAAAATAATTGATTTTTATAGCATTTTACGCATTGTATTGGTCTGAATACAATCTTATCTTGCGATGCCGTAGGAATTTTCTTCTTAAAAAATAAAAAATAAAAAGAATGCGTCTATATCGCTTAGTTAATGAGCAATTTATAAGTGATTTGCTAGAATAGTAAAAATTGATTAGTGTGTGTGGAATCCCAGCTGGATCCTGCTCAAAAATATTTGTCATTTTCCTGCGACTTGCATTTTAATTTTCAACCTAATTTTACAAGTTACAACCATGTCAACCGCAGTCCAAACCAGTTTTGGCATTTGCTGGAATGGACCCTGCCTACTCTATTCAAATTCAATCCTAAGACTCTTAGGGATTCATTGTTTTTCAATCAAGGATGTAACAAGGAATGATATATACATATATATATCAATGGTGTCGAATTTATTTAATGTTTTTAAATATTTGAAATAAAATATTTTTTATTTTTATGAATATAACTATTGTAAATTTAAATTAATCGAGTTAATAGATTTCGAATATAAAATAATTATAAAAAGAAAAATGAAAGTACTGATATGTATAATAAAATTTGATATATATATATGTAATTTGTAAGATTGTCTAATACAATTAAATTAACCTAATACGAAGAATTAATTAAATTTATTTTTGGTAAAGACAATTCTTTTTTTTTTTGTGAAATACCGATAGTTAATCAGTCAGATTCTTCGCTTCTATTTTCAGGAAAAAGTGTTTCTTGTATTATAATCAATTTGTCAAGTAGTAAATCTGAAAATTATTATACTTTTAGCATTTATCTAAAATTTCAAACTCTACATTCTCATCGCTTTCTAATCTCTCTCTCTCTCCCCTTTTTGTTTTTTTCCTCTTCTAACGAATAAAAAATTGATTAATTAGAGGCCTAATGCAAGCAGTTATTTATTTAATCTTTTGCTTTATTTATACTCTATCAGCCTAATAAACTCAATTTGAATGATTAATTATTTTTCAAAGTCGAAATCGAAATATAACTTAAGATTGCTATTGCATATATTATCATTATGTACAGTATCTTAGTTTAAGTCCGTGATCAAACTTTAATATCTTTAAATGAGATTTGCATGTGAACAGTCTCTTTTTTTATAATCCCCATTTCCAAGTTGGCTTGAACTGGTCTGTAAATTATATGTAAACTACACTAGATATTCCCAAATTATAATACTATAAACTTCACTAAAGAATAAGATTTAGTTGGATCATATTGTTAACTGCGATAGAAAAATAATTTTTTTTTAAATCATAATAGAAAGATCGAATTTTCAATATGTTAAAGATATGTGTAAAAAATATTATATTTTTATAATCAGCTGATACATAATACTTAACTCATCTGCTCGTGTTTAAAATTGAATACATTCAATAAATTTAGAAAATTTTTAAAATTTGTAAGAACAGATGTTTTCGAATAGTGTCTAATATACAAGGATCAGTGGCTCCAATATCATAAGAACGAAAGGCCATGGCACGACTTCGCACGAGTCTAACTTAAGTGATTGATTATTGTTCAGGCGATTATAATAATCAGCCCATACTTAACATGAATATTCGATTATTTATCCATTCAGAATGCCAAGGTAATCAGTGCTATAATTGATATATATATAGTCTTATTATATTTATTATTTTAAAGTACTTATAATGAGGTAGTGCAGGTAGCTAGTTTTGTTGTTATTACAGTAATTAAACAAATATTATAAATAAAGCTTGCAGCAGTGGGTAGCTAGCTTATTATCTGACATTTAATTAGTTTATAATCGATCCAGAACATCATTTAGAAGTTTAGATTGTTAAGGTGGAAATTCAACGATTGGATGGGATCATATAAGATATAAAATATACATAAATAATAGACTATTTTACTTGAAGTATTTGTATCGAAATGATATTCTTAATTGGGAAAGCTATAGGGAACTAATTAACTTGTAGCATAAGAACTAATAATGGACGTTACATTCTATTCCACATCGGCTGGAAATGAGCTGAAAGTGAATCTTATAAGGCTATGGACACTTTCTCCCTATGGACGCATTCTCCCTGTGTTAACGTGTGAAT
Organism: Excoecaria agallocha; assembly: GCA_037975025.1. Lineage (NCBI taxonomy): Eukaryota > Viridiplantae > Streptophyta > Magnoliopsida > Malpighiales > Euphorbiaceae > Excoecaria > Excoecaria agallocha. The sequence continues at coordinate 49,771,503 of CM075815.1, forward strand.
ATTGAGGAATGATTTTCCTTGTTTTGTATTGATTTGTTTACAGCATTTATACAAGAAGTGGTTACAATTGGTTGCATAAAATAAGGATACAACTAAGAGAGAATCTTGCTAACAATACTTTAAATTTAAATAAATACTTTGAATTTAAATAAAAAGGATCCTGATAAATAGGAGCAAACTTTATTTCCAACAGCCCCCCTCAAGCTAAGAGTGATTGTCTAAAATTCTGAGCTTGCTTTTAAGAATGTGAAACCGGCTAGTGGATAAGGGCTTAGTGAAGATGTCAGCCAACTGATCAATAGAAGATATGAATTGAACAGAAATATGTCCAGCCTTGACTTGTTCCCGAACAAAATGAAAGTCCACTCCAATATGCTTTGTACGTGATTTGAAACATGAATTAACAGCAAGATAAGAAGCTCCAATGTTGTCACACCAAATGACAGTTGGATTAGAAAGTGGGTGCTTGAGTTCTTGAAGTAGTGAGCGAAGCCAAATAATCTCAGCCGTGGTGTTAGCAACTGATCGATATTCAGCTTCAGTGGAAGAGCGAGCAACCGTAGGTTGTTTCTTAGCAGACCATGAAATTAAGTTAGGACCCAAGTAAATGGCAAAACCACAAGTGGAACGTCTATCATCATTGTTGCCTGCCCAATCCGCATCACAGAAAGCTTGAAGCTTAGAGCTGTTTGAGGGAGTGATAAAGAGTCCATGATGAACCGTATCCTTGACATAACGAAGAATCCGTTTGCAAGCTGTCCAATGAGCAGTCATGGGGATAGAGAGGAATTGACATAACTTGTTAATAGCAAAGGCTAAGTCTGGCCTGGTTAAGCAAGCATATTGCAAAGCACCAATTGTGCGCCTGTAAGTTTGAGGATTAGCCAAAGGTTCTCCATCGTGAAGTTGTAAATTGCATGTGCTAGCCATAGGAGATTTGATTGAGGTAGCATTAGCCATTTGAGTTTGAGCAAGGAGATCCTGAAGATATTTGTGTTGAGAAAGTAGAATACCATTGGGAAGATATTGGACCTCAATGCCTAGGAAGTAATGCAGTTGACCAAGATCCCTTAGCTTAAATTCCATAGACAATTGATCTATAGATGTGCGGATAGCATTGCTGTTACTGCCAGTGATAATAATATCATCGACATATATAAGCATATAGAGAACATTAACACCCTGTTGATTGATAAAAAGGGAGGAATCAGTGTGAGAGCCAATAAAACCAATGGTAAAAAGATAGGAACTAAGTCGATGAAACCAAGCTCGTGGAGCTTGTTTGAGATCATAAATGGATTTGCGTAATTTACACACATGATCTGGGCAACGTTGATCAATAAATCCAGGAGGTTGAGACATATAAACTGTTTCTTCCAAGTTGCCATTAAGAAATGCATTGGAGATGTCTAATTGTCGAAGTACCTAGCGATGAGAAACAGCCAACGATAGAACAACCCGAACAGTAGTTGGTTTGATAACTGGACTAAAGGTGGCTACATAATCGATTCCTTCAACCTGATTGTAGCCCTTAACTACTAAGTGTGCTTTACATCTTTCAATACTTCCATCAGTATTATGTTTTAGAAGAGGTTGTAGCATTTGATGATGAGAGTGAACTGAGTTTTTCAAGTAAGATAATTGGTAGTGTTGAGTTTAATGGAGAAAGTGAGTTGAGCATGAGGTAGTGTAGAGAAAAGGTTGGAAGAAGGTAAGGTTAACGTGGATGAAGAAGGTGAATTTGGGTTTCCCATATTGTGCTCTGATACCAAGTTAACGTGTGAATATTGAGGAATGATTTTCCTTGTTTTGTATTGATTTGTTTACAGCATTTATACAAGAAGTAGTTACAATTGGTTGCATAAAATAAGGATACAACTAAGAGAGAATCTTGCTAACAATACTTTGAATTTAAATAAAAAGGATCCTGATAAATAGGAGCAGACTTTATCTCCAACACCCTGCGAGAAATAAAACCTCTTGAATGCCAAGAGCTACCTGGGGACAATGTTTGGTGCTCTAACTATTGAGCTACGAAAGCACTCATGGGAATGAGACGGTTCTCACACCCACCGCATGCGTTTTGGGGCAACATCCCATAAATAAAGCCGTGAGTATTTCTGTCCAAAGCGAATAATATCCACAGTATTCGATCGAATCTTCTTCTCCAATCGGATCCTCCCATCGTCGGGAATGCGAGAAGAGGGCCCCAGCGCTCAAAAACCTCCTACCCGATCGGAATGCGAGCGATCTATCAAGAACTAAACCAAGTACTAACGGCTAATGTATCTTTCTAGCTTACTAACATTTTCACCGAGGAATAACTATTGTTTGATAATATAATTATATATGGTTACTACATCTTAATCAATTGGATCTTTTCAATATAACACCGTGTTAACTATAGGGTATGCATTATACTATCTAATTTTATGTTTTATTATAATTGTTCCAAATTTTTTTCATTATTTTTAATTAATGAGTTAACAGAATTAAAAATAATAGTAACTCATTAATTAAAAATAATAGTATAAAATAACTAATCACATTGCACGGGTTAATATCACTCATAATTTATGAACTTACGTCTAATAATACAAAAATAACTGAATTATTTTTCGTAAAAAATTATCACTAAATTTTGTACTATTTTACGCAAAAATCATAATAAGCGATTTTCGACGAAAATTATTTTCAGAATGCTAATATGGCACGTCACGTTAACTACTTGTGCACATGAGGCGTGTCATGTCATCAGCTGATGTCAATTACTTATGCATACATGACGTGTCATGTCAACACTTCAACAAGGATCATTATCGGAAACCGATCAATATAATTTTTGCATAAATTAATACAAAATTCAGTGATAATTTTGTTATAAAAAATAATTTAATTATTTTTAAATTATTAGACATAAATTAAGCGATAATGAATGAAATTAATCCCACGACACCTTCACAACAAAGCTAGCATGTATAATTGTATGCATGTATATGTTATTGTTAAGCAATCACATCATAAATAATTGTAACATATAATTGCATTCTAATTAGGTTTTATGAAGACTACTTGCCTTCTGAATTATCTTAAGCCAATAATTGTATGTATAATTTTAAAAGAAAAAAAAATCTACCGAATTTATATGAAATTATTTATGTATCAAATTAATGCATGTCGTTGTATAAAAAAAATTACAAAAGTGATTACTATATAAATATGACTTTTTTGTAATTTTCTTTATATATAATATTAAAAAAATGAATAATGAAAATGAGTTGGGCGACTGTATTTTCCACAATAGTTGGTAAATCTTTGACCTAACTCAAATGAAACAATAACTAATTCTAATTGCATGACATATATTCAATTACTCGTCATAAATCAGCGGGACACAAGTACATTTAATTATGAACTACTCTGCAATTTTATATAATGACAATTCTAGGAAGAGTATTCGCTGCATGGTTGGATTTAAGTGGCCGACTTGTCCCTTTCATATTTGTTTGCCAAATTAATGGGACATAATCAAAGCCGAATTTGAAATAAAAAGAAAATTATTTTTATGAGAATAAATATGCATTTTTAGTTTTTTGAATTTATGTACTTAAAAATAATTACTATATATTTGCACTAATTTATAATGGTTAAATGGACAAGTTTGGCATCGTACGTAATTTTCCAAACATTGGCCACAAATATATATACGATATATTTGCACTAATTTATAATTAAATGCAAGTCATAGTCACACGTGGTGAATGATATCGTCCTAAATTTGCAGCCAGAGAGTGGATGGATGCTCCAATAAATGTACTTTTGTCTCGTCAATTCAATTGGGTTTTGCTAAATTGCTATCCATCTTAACTTAACTTTTCATTCCAATTTTTAGAAAATCTTGTTGTCAATTTTAAAAAATGTTTCGTTCGTATTTTTATTGCAAGCATTTTACATTAATTATGCTTAGCTAGTCATATAATTGTGAGATTGGGGTCAAAAATACCAAAAGATTAGAAGACTTTTTACATAAAAATACAATTTTGCCTTCAAAATTTTGTACGATAGTCAATTCAAAAATCGTCTTATATAGAAAATTAGAAAAAGTGAAAAAAGCCGATTTATTATGCGAAGAAATAAGCTTAGATAATCTGTTTGGCATAGCTAAAGACTAGTAGTCAAAAAAGAAATAATATATTTATCATGCCATATTTAATTGTGAAAATAATTGAGTTTGACCCAATAAATTAAATGTAAAAAAAAATTTGCTTTGCAACTTTATAAAATATTATGTATTTGTTATTATATTATGTTTTAGTTTAAAAATATTCATACCATTATTAAATTAATTCACATTTTATATCTATAGTTATCAAATTGATTCACATTTATCATTATTTATTGTTAAAAATTATCTATATTTACACTTGTTGTTAAAAATAAAAGTAAATTTTAGTTTTTAACTAAAAAATTTAAAGTAAATATATATTATCTTGCATAATTTAATAGAAAACTTAACCCTTTATTCCTTAATTGTATACTTTATCTTTAAAAAAAAAATAAGAATTTACACGCCATATATTATCCAATCTAACTTCAAAACTAAAATGAATAAAAGAGCATGCATGTAACCCATGGTAAATCTGAGGTATTGTTCAAACAATGCAATGATGGTATTGCAATTTCTCTAACTGCCACAGTAAATGCTGAAGTTAAAAAGTGCAGTGAATGGCAATTTCAGAACTTACGGAAAGAAAGAGTTTAATTGCAAGTCGCCAAACAAGCAACCGCTAACTTACCCAACTGGTTAAAACTTAATAACCCCATTATGCCAATACATATAATAAAATATATTGACGAACGTGGACCGATAATTTAAAAAAAATATATAAATATTTTTATATAGTAAACGTTTAATATATTTGAAGCTAATTTAGCAAATCTTATGAAAATATTTTTTTTAAATTTACAAACATTATATTTTAAAAAATAGATAACTATTTTGATAAATAAAATTTAAAAGTAATTTATTAACTATTTGGTGAATTATACGATTAAAAAAACACTTTTTAAAATAGATATTTAAATTGTTATGGCATTTATTTCATCCAAAAATATATTGCGTTTAATATATTATACCAATAGCAAATCTAATTTGTCATATGTCGAAATTTGTGATATTTTTTGTGTAAAACTAATTTCATTTTAGTTGAAAATTATAAAAATAAAATATTTATTTACTTAATTTGATTTAAAATTGAAAAAAAAAACTAGAAAAATAAAATTTTAAACGTAAAAAAAATAGAAATAAAGACCATTTGAGAGAAAGAAGGACTCTTCCTTTTCTTTTTCTTTTTATATTAGTTGTAATTGTCACTATAAAACAAAATAAGAGTATTTTGATCTAAAATAAATTTTAAATCAGTTATCTTTAAAAATTACAATTAACTGTAAAAAAAAATTTACAATTCAAATTTTCAGATAAATTTTAATTTTTAATTTTTTTTAATAGAAGATTTTTTCACTTGTTACAAAATTAATTTTTTAAAAATAATATTTACTAAATATATATTTTTATTACATAATTAATTTTTTATCCATTAATCAGCTTTATTTCTTTCTCTTTTCTTTATTTTTTTCTTTCTTTCTTCTTCTTCTTTTTCTTTTCCTTTTCTTCTTCTTCTTCTTATGTTTTTTTTTTTTTTTTAAACATCAATGCCAAACGTGCTCTGTACTAAATCCTCTATCAGCAAAAATTGATGGTAGTGAAAGTGACGAGGAGGATATTTACTTAATGGTCCCTCCTTTGTGGGTAATTAAATAGTGCTAGTAAGCATTAACTGCCAAAAAAAGAAAAAACTTATTAGATCTACAATAGACTAGGTAAGCATAAATCGAATCACTAACACTATATATATATATATATATATATATATATATATATATATATAGGGACAATCACGCTTTGTTTAAAACCGAAAAATTGAATCAAATCAACTAAATTTTTCAATTTAGTTTGATTCGGTTTTCGATTTAAAACTTTCAGCAAGTTCGGTTTGAATACACTAATAAAATTAACAGTGGCGAAACCAAAATTTATAATTAAAGAGAACAAAAATATAAATCATGTTTAAAAAAATATAGCATAAATACTATAAATAAATTATTAAATAAAGAAAAATATTAATTTAACTTATTTAAAAAAATTATAACTATCCTTTACGAGTTATGCCTTGATAGTGATAAATAATAATTTCGTTATCGATAGCATTAAATATATATTTTTTAATATAAGTGATCAAACAGTCAATCATTCATTAACCTCTCATTTTGTTACGTAATCGATTTTTTATAAATTTCATAGTAGAAAATATTATTTCAATAATTGCAATCTTAACAGATAAAACAAGTGATAAAGTGATGAATTTATTAATCAAAAGATATAAAATATCTTTTTTGTGTTTGTACCATTTATTCAGTCAGTAAGATTACCTATAAAAATCATTACTGCACTTATTATATTACAGATTAAATTTTTAAAAGTACTAAAAGGCCTTTCGAATACAATGATACAATAGGGACCATTTTATCTATTTAAAGAAAAGTTACTCTGTGACATGTTTGTTTAATTTGCTAGTACTTTGGAAGAAAAGGTAAAATTCTATATTTTATTTATTGGTATTATACTGATACTCTTTTATCCATTTAAATTGTTTACAATTGTAAATGTATTAATTAAGCAAAACTGATACAAGAGAGTTCTTATTGGCATAATAAAGGAACCAAAGAATTTAGGCCTATAGAATTTAGACTTTCATCAATTTGAACAGATAATATAAGATCTAACTAATTTAGCATTTATCTAAAATTTTATATGCATTTTCTAAAATATAAAAAATAAACATATATAAAAGCAAAATAAAATTACTAGCCTTTATTAAAATAAATATTTGTTGTACTCTTAGCTTCTTTTAAAATTTATCTGATTTTCCTTTAAAAATTCAATTTAATAGAAGTACAAAAATAAAATGTTTCGTTAATAAAAAAAACATAAAAAAAATAAGTTAGAGAGAGAGAGCGGGATAAAAACAAAATTTTAATTGTCTCCTTTCTCTTCAAGTGGCGTTGCCACTGAAAACTATGTAATTTTATATACTCCTTAAAATTACACCGATTTTCTATCCATATGGCCTATCGAATATCCCTCTTTCAGTGTCAATTTTTTATTTGATAATTTTTAAATTTTGGTTATATGACTAACCAAATAGAATTGACTGACTTTTTTGGTTCGGTTTGATTGACTAAAATTTTAAAATTTTAGCTTTTGATTTTGTCATATAGGGTTGGTTTAATAATGATAGATTTTCCATTACTCCAAAGTGAGTTAAGATATTGTAAAGTTTACTTTCACCATAACTATAAATACTCACTAATTATCTTAAACATCGTAATAGGAGGGCCGGTTCAACCAATTGTTAATTTCTTTGATTGATATCCATCCACTTATTTTTTGAGCCACATGTTTGCTTTTGATTTGGATCTTTTTTTTTTTTCTTTTTTGAGTCTTAAATATTTTAATTCACATGGTCCACAACTCATTCCATGATTCATTTATTATTATTATTATTATTATTGCGATAATATAATAGTATTGTATGAATTTATAAACGGTCATTATTTCAAAGGCTCTAAAGTTCTTATTAGCTGGTACATTACTGTTGTTCAATTAAAAATGACGGTAGCTTTTGCTAATTGGCTCGTTTTCACATCTGATGCCAATAAGCAATTAGTTTGGACAATTACTCTTTTATTTCAATAGCCACGTCGTCGCGATACTCTAATTAAATTTTAGCGTGAGTCTCGTGTCCTTGCCAAATTTAATGCTATTTCACTTGGCCCTTATCCTCGTAAATGTTTCATTAACTTTTGCGCCAATATTTTGGCGACAACGAGACTTTATTTTTGTTAGATTGTATTTTTTTTTCTTTTTTATTAGTTATTTTTATTTTTTTTATTAGAATTAAAAAATAATAAATAAAGTTAAATTTAATATTAAATTATATAATTAAAATTAAATTATCAAATTTGATTGATTATGATTTTATTGAAAAAAAATAAATTAAAAAAAATTATATTATATTAAAAGTTTAAAAATAATAAATAAATAAAATTTAAATTTTATTAAAAAAAATAAATAAAAAATGAATGTATTCTTTTACGAACCATTTCCAATATTTATGATAAAATTTATTTTTGGTTGCAATATTGTACTCGTGGCCATGTGGTGCATTTAACAGCTAAATATCTTTTTGTTCTTATTGATTTTGGGAAAAGAAACTAAAATGCCCTATGTATCATCTCAAAAAAGCTAAATTTTTTTTGAAACAAAACAATTTTTAATATTCTAAAATCGATACTAAAATATCTATTTTCAACCTACCGATAATTTCGAGTTAACAACATTGACGTGATATTGACATATAACAAAATACGTCACACCAACGCCACATATATTTTTAATAAAATTATAATCAGATTTTAGCACTTCAAGAAAAATTTTAGATTGCTAAATAATCTAGAGAAAAAAGGGTAATTTTTTCAAATATTGCTCCTTCCCTTTAGGAAAATTCTTACAAGGGCTAATAATTTGCTATTAATAAAAAATTTAATATATGCTATTAATTTTTGTATGTGTAAAATAATTAATGATGAATAGAATAATATAGAAAATCATATGTGGTCAAAATGATTGAATTATCTGAATATTTTTAATTCACCATAATTTGAATATAAAATTCAATAAAAAATTAACTAAAAAATATTATTGACATATATAGTTTCTTTATAATTTTTTTTCTTATTCATACATTTACGTAAAAATGATTTATTAATTAATGTAACAAATATTAATTAATATCTAATGTAATAAATATTAATTTTTAATATTTCCTATTGGAATATTATAATGTTCTTAATGTTTTACTCAAAATACTAAAATGTTTCTAAAATTTTTCTCATGATGCTAAAATATCTCTAATTATATTTTTATTAAAAATACACATGACATTGACATGGCATATTTTGTCACGTATCAATACCACATCAGCTTTGTTAATTGGGAGTTGACGGTAGGTTAAAAGACGGATATTTTAGCACCGGTTTTATAATAATAGAGGCATTTGTGTTTCAAAAAAAACTTTAAGGGTTTTTAGCCCCTTTGAAGTAACATGGAGAGTATTTTAATACATTTTTCATTAATTTTCATTGTTATTTGGTGATTCACGAGTTTTCATGATAATTATAAACCTTGCAAATTTCTTTATACATATAAAGTGAAAATCTTTGTAACACAAATATTAGAATAAGTTTATTATGCGTGAGAATCACGAGAAAGTAAAACCAATATGTGTGTATAATAAAATATATTAATTTGGTTAAAGTTTAAACAAATTAACGTGATTTATCTATCTAATTATAATTCGGATGATAAAAATTGAAGTATGATTGGGAAAGGTAAGGGCAAAGGAAGCGTGCACCAAAATCAAACCATTTAGGATTTAACGTAAAGTTAATTTTATCCGTGATTACTAAAATTTAGCGATTATAATGTTATGCTAATTATACTATAATTTATAATAAAAAATATATTTTTATTTTGTAACAAAAAATTATAAAAGTTAATCTGGCTATTGAAATAAATAACTTAATTTTTATTTTGATTGGATTGATGTTATACAAATCAATAAGCGGTTGGATTGATATTATATAAACTGTACCATGAAAATAAATAAATAAATTGAATATAATGAATCAAAATAAAAATTAATTTTTTTGTGGCTGAATTTTCGATTTTTAAATTTTTGTGAATTTTCTGTTATAAAATAAAAGTTTATTTTTGTATATAAATTATAATATAATAATTATAATATTATAATCGTTAAATTTTAATGATTACGGGTGAAATTAATCCTACCAATGGACATATACACGGGAGTCAGATTCATATATTATCGGGGGTGGGCTGCAGTTCTTGAATTATTTATTCGGCTTACTTTTGTCTTTTAACAGCATTCTTTTTCGCAATGTTTTCAAAAATCTTCGGTAGGGTTAAAGATGGAGTCCCCCCGTCAACCCCACCCAACAAATCATTGCCCTACTCAACAGGTTCAGGTTCATGCACCTTTAAAACCATATATATCACTTAATGTGGTCCAAAACATGTCCGTCATAAAGCACATAAATTCCCCTGTGTGAATACATTTCGATATGCATTGCCAAAATGGATTTGGACATAAATTAATTCCAAAAGTTAGTTTATAAAATAAAAATTATCCCATCTTTTATACAATATATTTAATTTTTATAGTTAGGTTTTGGAATTGAGTTAAGTTTTAGCCAATTTATTTTAACAAATTTGATTCACTGATATTTATTTATGTAAATTTTACGCTTCAAATTTTCTATTTGTATTAGGTTCGGAGCATGAACGCCTAGGGATTGCTGTTAAGGATAGGGGATCGGAGTCAAAAATTGGGAGGGTTAGGATTCATGTGTTATTGACTCAAAAGCACAAAGATATTCGGGCATTAACTTTTAGGGACATGGGCATCGCCAATGGATTGGATCCAGACAGCGTCCATTGTGGACCCCAGATAAGAAGATACGTGGAAATTGAACACGTGTAAAAGTTAAAAGTAACAGTAAGAAAAAACCATGGTTGCCCCTGACTCGAAAGATTCAGGTTGATTGTATTCAAGTGGCATGCAATATGGCGGCAATCCAATCCGGTCCTACCCACCTCATTATAATCGCTGAGTCACCCAATTTTGACCCCTTCATCTTCACGTGGTACAATTCCTCTTCTAATTTACTGCTCGCTTTTTTTTTTTTGGACTTTATGTCGATCACTAAAATAATGCCATCATTGAGTAAAAAATAAAAAAAAAATAAATTCATTATTTTCTTCAAAATCAATGGTGTATTATTTAGAAATTTTGCAAGAATAAGTGGTACAATTAAAATTTAGTAAAATAAAAAATAAAAAAGTCACGTGCGGGAACTTAGAAAGGTTAGCGGTGGCGGGTCCTCATGGTGAAATGGGGTTGTGGGAATTTTTGCGGAGCCCGAAATGCCCAAAAAAAAGGCTGTTTTTGGGGAATTTCGATATAACATATCTGTTCTTGTTGGGGGGCCACAACTTTTTCGAGATGTTTCAAAACCTCAGGACCATTCCTCAACTCCTCACCTAAACCCCAAGTCCCACCGCCCCTCACCGCCACCGTCATGGCCGCCACCATCACAACCATTGGCTTTTGGGTCTGTCGCTTTTTATTAATTGAAAAAGCATGATGGCAATCCAAATTACATAGCGGGAGCGGCCAAAGTGATGAAATAGTGATCTCAATTCTCGATCCTGGAATAAAATTTTGAATTTCTTGCACAATTTTAACTTATTTGATAATTAAGATTTAAGATTATCTTTTTCCATAAATAAATATTTGTTAAATTTCTGATCTTTAGTGAGCAAAAACATAATAACTAATTATAACTATAAATACGATAAATATGGTTATAAAAAATCAAATTCATTACTGCTAATTTTTTTGCCCATACATTTCAAATATATCAATTTTATTATTTATATTTTTTAAAATTAGAAGAATTTTAATTGTGAGTGATGACTGCATGCAGCAATGATCATGAAACGAAAAATTTTCGAAAATTTTTTCCGTATAAATAGAGACGGAAAAAAAAATTTTTCAATTTAAAATTCAGGATAAGAACAGAGATTGTGATTTCGGTTTCAAAATTTAATAATTAAATTTAATTATATTTATATAATTTAATTTTAATTTTATCAATTATTAAAATTTATATTAATTTAATTTTTAATTAAATTTAAATTTTTTATTATTAAATATTATATTTTAATTATAATTAATTATTAAATATTATATTTTTGTTATAATTAATTTTTTGTAAAAATAATTTTTTCATGAGAACAGAGATAGGAAAATTTTTCTCCTATAATAGTATTGGGGTTGGAGACGGAGAATACCTGACCCTGATGAAACAGTAGTTGAAGAGCCATTTTCTATCTCTGCCTTGTCGTGCGATCATCCTAACTGCATATCATGAGATGAAGCATATCATGAGAATTATGATCATTGTTATTCCTACTTAAAAAAAATTTTTTTGAATTATTTTGATAATTTTTGCAAAAATTTTTTTATAAAATGATTGAAAAAAATAAAGAAAAATTTTGAATCTGAGATTTTTCTCTTTAAGCTTAAGTGGCTATATTGCTATAATTCCTTTTAAAATCAGTTTTTTTTTTTTAAAGAAAACTTTAACCCTTAAATGAATAAAACGGATTATTATAATTAATATATTATATTAATCCATATAAAAGGGATGTGGCCTAGGGTGTGGCTGAGGAGTTTGTGTATAATATAGGTTGTAACAGGCAGAGCATCCGGAACGCAGCTAAAAAAGGACCCCACCCTCTTATAGTCTCACTCACTCTGGATCATGTGTGGACTTATAATACTAAAAACAAATCCTTTCCTCGATGTTTGCAACCTCCACAGCTGATGTCATCACACCCATCTACTCCTCCTTTTGTGGGCCCATATTCTCCAATTACACAGTACCTTTGCTACTCTGCCTTATACCTTACCCTCCTCTCTCCCAACTCATGATCGACTCGGTGCCCTTGTGGTCCCCCCTCACTCAGTTTCTCTGGGCTTTCGATCATCATTATGTGAGAGCATGGAGTGTTGTTTAAGATCAACGGTCATGATCCTTTAGTTTCTGTTTGCTGGGCCCACTTTTATTTTGTTTTTGTTTTCCGAAACGAATAAATATTTCGAATGAGTGATAAATACGGTGGATGCGCAGTGGTATGCTTTCTGAGATGGTGTGTTTTTCAAGCGAGAAATTTTATTTTTTACTTTTAAATTATTTTAAATACTGTAATTTTATTTTACCTTACTATCCTTTACATTTTTACCTTTTAACCAGGGATAAATATTAACTGATTAACTGTTTATTAACAATTTTATTAATTAATTTATTAATTTTAATTAATTATTATATTAATTTCGATTTTTAATTCAATTTTTCGAATTAATTTATTAATTAATCGCTAAAAAATTTTAATATATAAATTTAATAAATTATATAATTTATAATATTATTTTTAATACTTAAAAATATTTTAAAAATAAAAAATATAAATTAAATATAATATCTATGAAAAAAATTAAAATAAAATAAAATTTTTATAATTAATTATAAAAATTAAATATATTTAATATGAAACTAATAAGAGAATGCTAATTATTTAATAAATAATAATATTAATAAAAAGATAATTTTAATATTTATTTATTAAAAAATATATTTTAATAATATTTTAAAAAATTATACATCATAATATTTATAAATAATACAAATATTAAAAAATATAAATATAAAATTTAAAATATAATTTGTGAAATTTACATGGTGAGAATGGAAATAGATTTGTGAAATTATAGGAGAAAAAAAAATAAAAAAGAATTAAATTGAAATGAGTATCGCTATAGTCACAGAGTTACACGCAAGCTGATGACTCACATCACATCTGCTTCCATGCAACGAGTCTCGAGTCTGATTTTTTAAAGTCACGTTCAAAACCTCCCGGCACTCTCTTCTACTATACATCGCCACGTCACCCATTAAGAACCTTACAGCCTGGCAAAGACTCCTCTGCACAGTTGTTAACCAATCAAGCCCTCCCACCTGTCATTTCTCGACGTTGACACAATTCCACTCTCACCAGCTGTCTCCCTCTACTCTCCTCTTCATATAAATACTCGAACACCTTCCCCATTCCTCATCAGCTTTCTTCTCTCTAAAGCTCTCTGCCTCTCTGTAACTCTCTTTCTTGTCCGTAGCTATGGCTTCTTTTTACACTTTTGCCATTCTCTTTCTCTTCTGTTTTATTAATCCTTTACAGTCCGCTCTAGTTCAGGAACAACCACTGGTGCTCAAGTACCACAACGGTGTTCTTCTGAAAGGAAACATAGCCGTTAATCTCATCTGGTACGGTCAGTTTACTCCGGTCCAGCGGTCCATTATCGTTGATTTCATCAACTCTTTCAGCTCGAAGGGAGCGCCAGCGCCGTCCGCCGCCACATGGTGGAAGACAACGGAGAAGTACCGCGGCGGTATCTCCTCTCTCTCCGTTGGCCGTCAAATCCTCCACGAGCAATACACGCTTGGAAAAGTCCTTAAGACCACGCATTTGCTTGCTTTGGCTAAGAAAGCTAATTTCGCTATCAACTCGATTAACGTCGTTTTAACTGCAAAGGACGTCGCTGTTGACGGATTTTGCATGAGCAGGTGCGGCACCCACGGGTCATCCCGCGGGTCGGCCCGGGGGACTTATATCTGGGTTGGAAACTCGGAGACTCAGTGCCCGGGTCAATGCGCTTGGCCTTTTCACCAGCCTATTTATGGCCCGCAGACACGGCCGTTGGTTGCTCCTAACGGAGACGTTGGAGTTGACGGCATGATCATCAGCCTGGCTACTCTGCTAGCCAATACCGTCACGAATCCCTTCAATAGCGGTTACTTCCAGGGCCCGCCCACAGCGCCCCTAGAGGCCGTCTCAGCGTGCACTGGCATGTTCGGGTCCGGATCTTACCCGGGATATCCGGGTCGAGTATTGGTTGACAAAGCAACTGGGGCTAGCTACAACGCTCACGGCGTCAAGGGGCGGAAGTTCCTGTTGCCGGCTATGTGGGACCCACAAACTAGTGCATGTAAGACACTGGTATGATGATGACGCGTGGCGCACGGTGGGCTAAGGATGTACACGTGGCGGAGATCTGTGTAATGTTTTGTGGATACAAGGGTGATGGTTGGATTAGGGGAAGGGATGGCGTGGATGGGATAGGGGTTTTTCGGTTTTTGGATATTTAAATTTGTACTGGTCTTAGTTAAAGACTGACGACTTTGTCGTTATGCGTGACGTGTAAATTGGATGTCAAAAAAATGTGAAAAAGGAAATGATATATATAATATAATAAGATTAAGATTAATGTGATATAAATTATAAATGAGCAGTGGCAGTGTCCTCTTTTCTTAGAGATAAAATATTGTAAAGAATAAAGTGGGGGTAATTATAATGATTCGGTGTGCTTTGCTGGGGGCTGGGAGACCAGAATGGGGTTTTACCGGTACGGGTGTGAGTGGGATGATCATGGGTAAAAATTGGGGTGGTACATCCGCATTTGCAATCATGGCGTATAGATAAAAAATCAACCCTAGTTAGGAAATAATGAAATCCAGTGGTATCATGCAGTGACTTGCGAATTCTTCCTGTACATGATATTTTTCAATGGTTAGTATAATATAAGTATGGCATTTTATCATTATCTCAGTTTACAGAAAAAATTCCTTATCTAGTTGCGAAATAGTCTTGTACAACGTATCCACCATGAGATTTTATATTATTATATAAATTGGTCTATCACTAGCTTAGTTTAGGGAAACAAAACCCTGTTTGTTCAATGTACACACAGCACAAGATTTTATGTTTTGTCATTTAGTAGGTCCATGAGAAGGTCATGGTCATGGATAATTATAATTATATTTTAAGCATATTTTTACAAACCGGAGCAGCGATTCGATTAGCCTAATGAAATGATTTAGTGCGCACATTTACTTCTGATACGCATAAATTATGCAATATGCACATTTCCTTTTGCTGTGCATAAATTTAGACTTTGATATGCATAAATTTAGATCGTTTGATTAAAATATTATTTTTAATTAAATAGTTTAAATTCATATGCATCAAATTCTAATTCAAAGAGGAGAGCTGTGGTCCGGTAAGGATGTGCATCACTATGCACATTGTCAACTCTTCAGATAGGAGGCTAATTCACACATAATATCAAAGTAACAAAATTAACAGCAAAATTATATCCACCGTAATTGACATACAATGCTTTTAATTACAGCACCTTCAACGTAGAAAGGAAGAACGGTGAAAAAAGGCAAATATAGAAAGGGCCTCAGCTCGTTTTGAATGATGAAGAAAGGCAGGAGCCTTTAATATTTAAATTAGGTAACCTGATAGCAGCTGTTGCTGCCAACAACAAAGACAATTAATCAACAGCCGATGGCTGCAACCTCACCTTCAATGTAGGGAGATGTTGGCTTATTCTCGCCCTAAAAGAACAATGGATATAAAAACCTTAATCACAACCAGTAATACCCGAGAAGGAAACCATCATATCCATACATTCAAGCAATAACATAATTTTTTGGAATCAACGCGTCCAGACATCATATCGGAAACTTGATGTTCTATTCTTGTACATTCCACCATATTAATACGTCAGGCAAACTCGGTCAATGCCTATCCGATCGTCCATAACCAACATGTTCCATGAAAATACGAGAAAAATTAAATATTTTGTTCCATGTATCAAACTGAAAGCAATGCCGCCTCAAGCATATATGCCTTAGCTATAAGGGCTGTAACGCATAGGCATTCTGTATCTCGGAACCTTTCTGCAATAGATGGAAAGATGATGAAAGCTCATTATTTGAACAAAAGACAAAATATAACTTATGCTTACTTACAAAGATAATATGAAAGCACTTTTTAAGCAGCATACCCATATCCATAAGGAGAGTAGAAGTGAGGAGGCATATGTGAACCCCTTGGTGGAAACCCCATGTAAGGGTTAGATCGACGGGGATGGAACTGCTTCATCCCTGGTATATTGGTTCTTTTAGCTGTCACCTGGAGAAGTACAAAAGAATAAAAATTAATAAAAAAAGGGGAAACGAAAATTTGCAGTTAAGAAACTTTTACTGCAGACAAAGTATAGAATTTCTTACCTTCAACTGGCGGCCATGTAATTCAGATTCATTCAGAAGAAGTGCTTCTTGAACAGCCTCAGGCTCAAGGAATTCTACGTATGCATAACCCTTCGGTTGTCCAAACTTGTCAGTACGGATAGTGATCCTATTTACAGTCCCACATGATTGGAAGTGTTGCTGCACTTCTTCAGGGGTGCATGAATAGTCCACCTACAAGCATGTTAAAGGCAAGGATGATGAGAACAAACTTACAAATCCAATAAAAGGTTAATGACTAATCAAGGCAACCTGTTCTGAATTCACTAGTTCAATCACCTACTTTGATCGCCAAACTACTGAAGTTCATGAAAATTTTGTAGCTAATTCTAGCCATTTTGACCACACTGTTCCAACACACAACCATTTCTTTGCATCAGCAAGTTTCTGAAAATGCATTGTTTTAAATCTTAAATATAACAAAGAGCAAGCATGACATGACTCCGAGGTCTAACCAACATTTAGATGGCATACCTAGCAAAGGCCACAAACCCAGTGAATCCTCCTAGAATTTAACACAAGTCTATGTGGTGCAATGAAATTAAATCACAACGTAAAACCAGAATTTTACCATTACAGAATGCCAATACACGACTGATGAAGTACCGAAACACAGCAGAAGCAACGTTAAAAGGTTCAACGTTGAAATAATTTCCTTTTCACTCTATTTGTACATCAACAGTTGGCAGCCAGTGATTGGTCTGCTTACTTTTATTTTGACACGTTTCAGCCAAGAAAAAAGATCTATTTAGTCACTCATTTGAGTAATGAGAGGAGATGATAACAAAAGTTAGACAGAAACCAGATATCCCTATCTATCCCAAGCGAGGAGAAGAAAGGGAGATCAAAGACCTCTCACCATAAGCAGCAAAGTGCCTACACATTCCTTGAGCATTAACCTCCATGACAAGCAGAATGCTCGGCTTGTACTTTGTACAGTGCAGTCTTCACCCTTCTTGCTTGTTACTCCACATACCCGATTGATTCAATGCTCAAGGACCTTGAACCATGAACTTTTTCATCCAACATCCAAGCCAAAGGACTCACTCAAGTTTTTACCTCAACCAACATTATTTGATTCTAACCTATAGCACTATGGATCCTCCCCTTCTTTTCTGTTATAACCCTAACTCAGAAAGATTATGGCTTTTATCAGCTCTCATGTTGACTCTCTAATATTTTTTCTTCTCTTTCAAATTATTGGTTTCAAAAGCCTCCAAATATTCCTTTTCTTTTGCTTTTCCTTTTTCTTTTTTTTTAAAAGTTTCATGCTTATCATTTTCTCTATCCATGTTATCATCTTTTAAAAGTAGACTAATAGATGTCATAGCCATAGACTGTGACCCAACCCCAGAACTAGTAAATCAGAAACTTGAAGAATGAAGCCTGACCTGCGATTGTAGTCAAAGAAGAGAGTCAAAGGGACGATTGTAAAGCTTAGAACAAGCCAAGCATATCAATAACTGAAGCATAGAACAACCTATACAAGAAAATGCCAAATTGCTAGAACAAGAAGATTAAACATCATTTATTGTTTTTCTAGAAAAAAAAAAAAGAAGAAGCTGGATATCAATCGCATCCACTAAATGCATTTTTTTTTCATACAAAAAAATGCATTTCCAAGTTTGTTATTAAGCTTAAAGTATAAGTATCAGTACATTCAGAGCATACGAATAAATGGTTTATTTACAACTATGGGCACTAATAATTCATGTTTTTATCAAGAAATTCAGATTAAATATAAAAAAGTCAGCAATCATGCAAGAGCAAGCTAATATTAAAATCACAGTGACATCCAGATTGTAGAGGAAGAAAAAAATGCAACATCCAGGATAACAGCCATGTTGTGAACCAATATGAGTACAACCCGTATGAAGCCCTGGAAGAGAACCATAAGCACAGAAATGGTCCAGATCAGGACGTATGCAATGATGATCAGCTTTGAGCCCTTTAATGACATTTATTTCATAGCCCACCTATTCGTAGTTGATTATCGCAAAGCTTTCATGTAACACACTTGTATCACTCTTTTAGCCCGTCTTGGTTTTTTCGGAATTTGGTTTTTCAAAATAAAATTTTTGATGATTGTAGAATGGATATTATAATAGGACCAAAGGGAAATAATTTTTTTTCCTGTAAAAATATTGTGTGGAAACACCACAAGCTGGGGCAAGACATGGGTTTGACAATAGTACAGTGAGGTCTGAATCTTCACTAAATTAATGCATCAACAGATTTCTGAGCTCAGTTCCTCTTCCACGAATCAGAACATATCACCATTTCAATCCAACATAGCTGTTAAAACCCTGTATCTACACACTCATTATGAGTTGCAAACTCGTAGAAAATAATGAAATCAGAATCAAATTCCATGAATGAGAAAATTTCAATATTTCAATTCAGCATCATATGTAAATTTTCATAATACTGTTCTGTGTAGCTATTGTAACCCTGTATCTTATCCTCCATAAGGACATGATATAAAAGCAGCATGGTCCAAAGATATGTTGAAAGGGAGAACAACGTGAGCCAAAGAATACATTTGAAACGAAATTTTCATCAAAGCCCTCCCATACAATTTCTGTTTAAAATATTAAAATAACCTATACCAATATGACTAAGAAAAAGAATCCAATACAAATCAATTGCTCGAGTCCTACAAATATCTGACTTAAATGTCATATTGCTCTATGACCTCAGTTTTGATTTATATGCAGTACATTGCATCCTGGTTTTCAAGACTCTTTATTGAATGTATTTCCATCAAGCATGCAAGATGAGCATAAAGAATGGAAATAAATTTGAATAATAAGGAGAACTAATATGCCGAAACTTGCATACATGCACAGAAGATTTAAGTAATGTGCAGTTATCAAGACGTATGCACTTGTATTTATAGTTTTTTTATGCCAATACAGACTATAAAGCTAGAAAGGACAAGAGACCTCACATTTCCAACAAACACTGACCGGGAATCCACTTCCTCTCTACTTGCTTGAGATGCAGCACCAGCAGGATCTATTTGCATATAAAAATAAATGAGATATAAAGACAAAAAGAAGCAGGGCGCAGAGATTGCTATTTTCCTCATTTCAAAACATGCCACATATAAAATCACCAGCAAAGGACTTAAGAAAAAGATCGTATCACAAATTAAGATCCTAAACAACTTAAGTTTTTGCCCAATTTTTATAAACGCCGCATATATAAGTAAATACAAATGAAAATATCGAACGTTTTAGAGTCTAGCAACGTTCTTATCTTTAACAATTTTCACAAAATTGCGAACATGCTCAATTTTCACAAATTCTACAACACAGAATTGATAAAAAAAAAATTACTTTAACGCTCATTAATTTGTATTTTAAAATTGAAGAAAACAATGACACCTTGGGAAGAACTCATCTCCTTCTCGACTTTGGCCTGTATTTCACGCAGAGCAGCAGCTTCGTCCTCCATCTCCTTCAAGCGCTTCTTCATGTCATCCAGCTCCTGGAATCGATTACAGGGAGAAAAATGCAAATACCCAAGTTAGGGTTTCATACAAGCATCAAATCCCAAAAAAGATTTATGTTGGTGGATCAATTAGGGGTAAAATTAGCCAGAGAACTGAACCAGAAATAAAAAAGAGTGGAAGAATAATAAAAATCACCGGTACTTCCTCGTTGTTATCTGTCGCATCCATGAACGTATCTTCTCCATCCATTAGCTTTGTATCTGAGAATGCGAAACTGCAAATTGAAGATCCTGCAGTGGATAAATATCCGGATTTATATATTTGGAATATAAATCAGAAGAGAGAAATTATCTAATGCGTACTAGATGAAATGAAACTATGCTTATTGGTTGCTGACCCCTTGTTTCGGCGCAAAACTATGGCTACAAGGCATCTAAAATTATTATACAGAGAACACAACACATTCAAGATATGAAAATATATTTAAATTAAAAAAATATTTTTACTTTTTTACTCAATTTTTTTGTATATTTTAAATAATAAATTATAAAGACAAAAATATACCTGATACTGCTGCATAGTAATAAACATGAATTATTAATAAAAAAAATAATATGTTTATATTTTTTATTAAACAATTCATGCCTTTAAATTTTCCATGATGTTAAAGTGATAATACATACCCTCGATCGAAATTTTTGGATGCTGGCAAAGTACAATATTAGTATAGTTTACATGTTTTACTCTTACTAACCTGCATCTGGTCCTGTAGAGCCACATTGCTGGGAAACCCTCTCAGTGCCGTAATTTTCAAATACATGCCGAACTCGCGAATCAAACTCGAAACATGGTTAAAGAAGACAGAGTCCTCTTCCACTCCGATCAACGGACATTGTTACATATCTAATCCTTTAAATTGCTAGAAAGCTTTACAGTAAAATTGATCTACACCATAATGAAAAAATTAAAAAGATTAATCAAGGGAAATTAATATTTGCTAGATTATATTTTAGTTTATTCCTAGCAAAATTTTGAGGGAAAACAATAAAGAATAGGAGAGAATTTACATCTAATCTTCTTTAAATTTGTTAGATATCTAATTATTGTATAATTAAATTTAAAATTTTAGCATTTTTTCAACTTATTTACGAATTTACTCAACCATGGATAACTAGTCGGGTGGTTTTGGATTGAATGTTTTGCGGATTAGGTCACCATTGATCACCACATTTGAATCATTATCGGGTTGGATTAAGTTCTTGATTCAATTTAATTTTGTTATTTTTTTATATGCCAAATACATTTTTAAGTTATCGAGACATATTGTTTTGAATTATTGGGTTGAATCTAATTATTATAAAGGAAAAACACATATATCTAATTACGATTCTAATTAATTTGGCTACAAGGAAATGAATTCGAGATTTTTTTAGCACCATCAGCCAAATTTCTTGTTCATGTAGCATCTAATTGAATCTCAAAGTTAAGTTAAGAATACCTAAATAACTCGAATTTTCTTTAAAAAAATCCATTGAAAAATATAATCTATAAAAACGAACAAACTTAAGGGCAAGGTTATTGTTTTCCGGTGTAATCGGATCCCACATTCTAGTGTGTGCTGCAGCCTTTTTATTAAAAAAACAATTATACAGAAAAAGACACCTCTGTCTGCCATTTTTCAGCGTGTGGGTCCTGCCTCATTGAAATCATCCACTTCTCCTCAAAACGACACTGTTTGAACTTGCCAAAAAGGGGTGTGTAGCTGTGCCGTTTTATAAACAAAATTTTCAATTTGATGAGTAGGATCCACACAGTCAGAAACACGGCACACTTAGAGTTGCCGTTTTTTTAGCACCCTATTTTAATTTGCTAATATCTTTTATTGTGACACCAGATACCTAAATTTTTTTTCAAATAAACCCTAAATAAAAAAAAACCCCTTGTAATAGTAGAAACAATTCTACTATTTAACATACAAAATGAAATAACAATTCTTTTAACTAAAAGCATATAAGAAATAACCTTCTCATCATAGCAAAGAAGAGAACTCAATATATACTTGTTACTCATGAAAAGCAATGGAACAAGCTTTGTGTTCTTATTTTCGAGAGGAATGGAGCTAGGGCATTTTAATTTATTATAAAGCAGATATGTAAATATAATTAGTTTAGTTTATTTATTACTACTAAGCACGTGTATTAGTTGGTCACGTGCTTTTTCATTTCCTTCTTGTATATAAGCTCTTCTTCCTATAGTGGCTGTGTACTATGTTTCTCCAGATTAAGAAGTATTATTCATTCTTCATTTCTCTTCTAGCTTTTGTTCATGATATTAGAGCAAAAATTTCTGATCTAGGGTTTGTTCATTCCTAATTCTTCTTTTAGCTTAGTTTCTTTTCCTTCGATTGGTTCCTTTGTTTGTTTTTCGGTTAGCTTTTGTTCTTTTGACAATCGTTTCTTGATATGGAAAATCTTCAAGCTACAGAGGATATTATGCAACTTAATCAGATAGATTCTCCTGAATTTAGACTGGTTACTGCTTCGCTTTCAGGGAGTAACTACCTTACCTCGAGTACGACAATATAAATCTCTTTGGGTGCTAAGGATAATTTGGATTTTGTTGATGGTACTGTTAAGAAACCTGATGAAATCAATTGAGTTCTTGAAATGCAGGAAGATTGATTATATGGTTAGATCTTGGATTCTTATATCTTTATCAAGGATCTTGTCGAAAATTTTCTATATTGTTTTACTGCAAAGGTCCTTTGGGATCTATTGGTTGAGAGATTTGGTGACAATAATAGTTCTCGAACTTATCAGATTCAGAGGCAGATAAATGCTATTGAACAGGACAATGATGATTTGAATGTGTATTATACAAAACTCTCTAGGCTTTGGGATGATCTGAATAGATTGAAGCTTTTGCCATTCTGTAATTGTGGTAAATGTACTTATAATGTGAATAGAAAATTGACAGATATGGATTTATCAAACAAGCTTATTCAGTTTCTAACGGGTTTGAATGATACGTATGAGTAGGGGTATATAGAACCGAATCGAAATTAAAAATCGAACCAAATCGAATAGATTTTAGTATATTTGGTTCGGTTATTTTGGTTCGAAGTAAAATATCGATTTGGTTCAGTTTATAAAATTAAAAAATAAAAAAAACCGAACCGATCAAAATTTTCAAAACTCACCGTTTTGCTTATATATATATATATATATATAGTTCTTTACCTACTTGCAGATACAAAAAGAAAACCCTAATTACCAGCCGCCTCCTCTTCATTTTGTCTCCACTGCTTTGATTTTTCTTTGATTCTTCCTGCAATTCTTTGGTTCCTCTACTTCAATTCTTCCTACAGGTACGCAACAATGGTTAATATTTTCCTACTATGATTTTTATTTTACCTTTCCTGTCCTGGCGGGTTGATATATGCCATGATGGAGAGTGGTGTCGTGGCGGTTATTGATCGGAATGATGTATGGACGAGCGTGGCGGCGGGTCTTGGCACCGGAGCTGTGTGCAGAGCGGTGAGAGGGGTGAGGTCGTTCGCGGTGGCCGGCGCTTTGGGTGGGTTGGCGGCCGGGGCTGTGGTGGCGGCCAAGCAAACTATGAAGAGGTATGTTATGATTTAAAATTTGGAGGGTTTTGCAGGTCGAAATTAGGATGTCTTTTGTTTAGTTTTGAAGTTAAAAATTGTATCTTTTGCAAATTTTGATCGTGAATTTGTCAGTGAAAAAACTGATTATATAGTTATGGAGATTAGAAGGATGTTGAAATTCAATCAAACTAATGAAACTGAATCTTGTTCTATGAGCATGAGAGAAGCATGTGCTTATTCGAGGGGCAGGAACAGTTTTTGGCTCTGACCATTCAGTTATTGTGGCTGTGCTCTAGTTTTAATTTATTTTTTGGTCGGCTCTAGTTTTAATTTATTTTTTGATATTATCTATTTATGAAGATCTTGAAGTGCTTATGGTGGTTTATTCTTCTATACATGCACGGCTGGGTTTTGTTTTTTTAGTTTGGTTTCATCACTTGATCTGTTGGTTTTAATTGGTAAATGGTAATCTGCATTTGGAAGGAGTGTGTATTATGAGGGAAGCCTATGAATCAAGAACTGTTTTATCTTAGAATTTAAGTTGCTTGAAGGGAAGAGTTATTTCATGTTTCTTTCACCTTTATAATTTGATTTTGGATATAAAAATTTCATTGATGGGAATTAGTTTCTGCTATATTTCACTATTCGGATAAACTCTCCTCCACCCATTCTAACAAAATATTTCAACTCGAGACACAAATTAGATTGGAATTCCCTTGATGTTTTGAGTGAAAAGAAGAATAGTGGCCATACTTATGCAACGAAGAATAAGTTCCATATCAGAATTCAGCTGGTAAAAAGAGAAGAATCTAGCTAGTTTATTTGAAACCCACTTGATAACCGAACTACACAGTGAGTAATTAATCTTCAAATTTTGAGCAAGACTCTAGCTTTCCAGGTGTTACTAGCTTTTAAAAATTAAGTTATATCTGATACATGTTATGCGTATTTATGACATGCCGTTACTAGTAATTAATTAGAATTAATATTCATTCAATATAGTCTAGTCAAACAGTATATGAAGATTTTCACCACCATTGGATAGACTGTCTGCTATTGGTTATACTCTTTTAAGTCTTTAGCGCTCAAAAATTACTTTTTATCCTTAAACAGTAATATGGGTAATTGGTAAATAATTATCACCTAATTTTTTCAAGGGGTTACTTTTCTTTTTAACCAATATGGGTAATTGGTAAATAATTATCACCTAAATTGAACAAATTTAGTAGTTAAGTAATGTATGTGTATATATATATACACTTTGTTTTATTTATTTAACTTAGTTCTTATAAAAAATTAATATTTATATTTTATTTGCAGATTTTCAAAAAATGCATTTGGAGTCTAATATTGATACAGTAAACTATTTCTATACTTTAATTTTTTTGTATTATTTTTTTTAATTTAATTGAATTTATTTAATTTTTGTTCGTTTATATGAATGCAGGTCTAAAAAGTTGAATTTACGAGAAAAATTTATCGACAGTTATGCTGTATTAATTTGAATGCATGTTTTTTTTTTAATTGGAGGATATTTCATGTCTTTTTAATTATGTGTTGTAAAATTTTTTAATTTATATTTTTTAGTGTAATTTTTAAGTTATATTGTATGTATTTTTAATTGATTTTATTTTGTTGGATATATTGGCCTATTTAGGTTAAAAGTTTAATTAAAAAAAGTCCAAATATAAATCAGAATCGGTTGAACCGAACTGATCGAAATTATTTCAGTTCATTCGATTTTTGGTTCTAGAAGTTTCAAAGGAAAAAAACAAACAGAGGAAAATGAGCAAGAAATAAAAGGGTAACACAGAATAGGAGATATTGTTTTGTGTTCATCCTAGCTCTTTAATTTTGTTTTCTAATTAAGACAGTGCAAAGAGCATGCTTAATCTTTAATGATTAAAAATATAATTAATTGATTTGGTAGCTACTATGGTACTATTTTAGAAATAACCTTTGCTTAATTTGCAGAATAAAAGACTAGGGATATTGCGACTTTTATGAACAAAATCTGCTATCAAGTTCTTTTATTCTATTGAAAATATGCGTTGATACAACTATAATGATCATTATATTTACAATGTGAGACATGTTTTTTCTTTTTTAATTTATCCATTCATTTTTTATGTTTTTTTTAATCATATGTGGATACTGCACGGATATCATTTTCGTAAGACTTCATGGAATTTTTAATGGCATCACATAATTGCCATGCCATATGAAGTATGGAGTTGAGACTTTAATAATTAATATCATAAACAATGAGTAAGTTAATAAATAATGATCAAAACTCAAAATAATAAAAATAATCTATTCTATAAAGTAAAAAAAGCAAATCAGTAGTAATTAATTACAACTGATGATAACAAGGGCTAGCTGACAGCTCAGATTCATTATTCGGATAGCCAGACTAGCCCGGCTCATTAGTTCTAATAAGTCAATTCCTGTAAAGTATTTGGTCATACCGGACAGTGAGAATTCGTCTAAATGACATCCAACTTATCAGGAGAAGATAGTTTTTTCCCTTATCCTCTCTTAATAAGTCCGGATTCACGAACTGTGATAGGTTAATTACCCTTTCGGACCATGTACTGATTGTGCTC
The DNA here is from genome assembly GCA_037975025.1 of Excoecaria agallocha. Taxonomy (NCBI): domain Eukaryota; kingdom Viridiplantae; phylum Streptophyta; class Magnoliopsida; order Malpighiales; family Euphorbiaceae; genus Excoecaria; species Excoecaria agallocha. The sequence continues at coordinate 49,798,090 of CM075815.1, forward strand.
TATCTCTCTTTTGAGTTGCCTGCACTTTTTCGTTTCATGACCCTTAGAGACTCTAATCTATATTGGGATCCTCTCTCATTAGTCTGGGCCAATTGATTCGGCCATTTTGCTTCATCTATGTTAGGATCTGTGATCTAGTGATATTGAAGGGTGTGAATCTGTCCTCCTTCCACTCTCCTGAGTATGGAGTAGTGACCATATAAGCTCGGTTAGATAAGCTAGTTTCTCTATGAACTCTTGACTCATTTCGCCCTATATTCTCCCAATCATGAGCTATTCTCTTTGTGTTATCCCTTTCCCTGTCCGCCTCCTTATATGTATTGTGCCGTAGTTGGCGAGTTTTATCCATCCTAATGTATTTGTGCCGTGTGGAGCCAATGGGAGTTGGTGTTAAGGGTGACATGTGGTGTTCTTCCTTTGTGTTTCTTTATTTTTGTGCACACAAGATCATGAGATTCGAACCAAGTCCTCTTATACTTGAAGTAGTCATCCTGCTTAAAAAATAATTAAAATTTTATTTATTGTAAAAAAATATTTGGATTATTTGCTTCTGAGATGAAATTTGAAGCAAGATATACTATAACTTTACAAAAATAATGGCAATCAGAGACTACCAAACAATGGTTGGGCAATCAAATATGTTATTATCCCCTAGCAAATAATGCTAAGCTTAAGAATAGAAATAAAGATTCCTTAAAAAAACAAAGGACTAGAAATAAGGATATTTTGGACTAGCCTTAAATACATTATTTTTTTAATAACTACGGGGCATAATTATTGGGTCATCAATAACTGCATTTACTGCGCTAACCATCTTGCTTGGAGAAGAATAACCATCTTCACTCATGTAGAAAAGGTGCAAGTCCTTGCTAGTCATCCAAAACAGATCTTTGCATACTTTTGGTACAATACTTCCCTCAGTTTTAAGCACCATTCTAAGCAATTCTCTCCTGTGCTTCTCAATGATTCTTGACACCTCTTCTTTTGCCTCCTCTTCGGTTATGGTTCCATTACTATGCCGAACTCTCAGCGACACGCTGTTCAGTTTACCTTGTGCAATATCGCTCTGTAAAAAAAATGCACAAAATGTATCATATAAACTGAAAATTGATACTGATATTCTGAATTTGAGCTAACGCGGAAACATTTTATATCTACAGCCATAGCTTCATAGCTAAAGAAAAAGAAAAAAAAAAGCACTATATTGTAGCTAAATCACTATAATAGCTATGAAAAATAAAGCTGACCTTGGCAGTTACTCGATCGTTGATTAGTCTACCGATTAGGCTTGTGTGCATAAGTAGATTTTGGTATTCTTCACTTTGCACAACCTCATCAGACATTTTCGCAAGAAAATAAAGGGGTGCGAGAACTATAGGTCCAAAGCCAACTGATACACTGCCTGCTGATGTGTATTCTTCAATTGTTGGAACTATATTGTCTCTTGCAAACTCAGCCTCCTTTAGCATTGCATTTAGAATGCAAGTCCACTGAACACAGGACAAGATTAAATGTTAACATTGTGGAAAAGAATATTAGTTAATTATAAATTTACACCAAAACTTTCACTCATTCTTTAATGTAATTTTCAAACTAAAAAATCTTACAATTTTACATTTAAACTTTAATAAATGAGTGAAGAGATTTATTGTATAATTAACTCTTAATTTAAATTATATATAAGCTAGGTATTGGAGATCGATTATTACAATGTCAATTAGGTGGCTTTTGATGCATCTTCCTTGATATTCTTCAGCCTTAACTGCATGCTCATTCACTAAGCCATAGATTGCATAAAAGAGTATCTCTACATCCTTTGTCATGAAGCCAACGGATTCGTATTCATCCCATCTAAAAATCATTTCCATCAATTAGTTTCTTGATACTTAAAAAAAGAAAGAAAAAAAAATTAACATTCAAATGGTTAATTCATAATTAAATACGTACCTTTCAACCAAGTTAATTAGGTTCAATAATTCTTCCATGGAACCGTGATAATCAAAGAAATCATCTACAATAGTTGTCACAACAGTGTTCTGAGTCCATGACAATCGAGCATCGGAGAATTCGGGTTCAAAAAGATTGGCTGCAACGGAAAAATATGCATATTTGAGCTTTTGTCTTGCGTACTTCAGCGTATCCAGGCCATATTTCTTTTCCCAACTGCAAATTTTCATATTAAATTATTTAATTTTTCTTTGCAATTCTAATTTTTTAGAGGAAAATATATATTGAGTACCTCTCAAGATAGGCTAGTTCCTCCTGAAGTATGGATTGGCAATTATTAAAATACCGGGATGAAAGTGCCAAGAGATTTCTCTCATCAATATTCATAAACCTAGAATCGGTATGCAAGGGTTAAGAATATGAGAAATTCATATAGTAATTTATTTTTTATAAACCAAATCAATATAAATAATGCCACCAATGGTGAGATGTCATTTATAGGTGACATTTTATCATTAGCTTGATTCATAAAAAAATTTGTAGATCTGATTAGAAAAAAAAAAATCAAAGTTTAGTTCAAAATTACCTAGAATGTGTTTTGAAGAGCGGGATTTTCTCCGTATCGTAGTTTTCAATAAAATTTCTATTTTCAATACTCTTCAAACTTGCGTGAGGATGTTTTAGAGCATAATCCACCTGAAATGATGATCAATATTAGAAATCTAGAATTTGCTTGGCGATCTTATCGGCAAGTTATTGATAGTTGGAGTTTCAATTGAGCTTTGTAATATAAATCGACACATTAAATTGACACATAACCAAATTTTTACCAATTTAATAAATATTTAAATTTGTTGCATACCTCATTTTGCAGACTTTTGTCAGAGATCGCCCCATTAGCCAATTCCTTTGTAAGATAGGTTTGGGTCCAAGTATAAATTCGATCAAGAGTAGGCTCATTCTGGAAAATCGTGACTTGTGAAGCCTTGAATAATTCCAGTACAGCCTTTGTATCCTTGTCATGGAACAAGTTCTCTTCTTCAAAATTTGCCAACGCATCTGCATCATAATACAATTCAAATTGAATTATTAAGATTTGCTCTTGTAACCAACACTTGATTAATTAAAAATCCGTAAGATCTTTGTATCCTTGACATTTATAATTACATCTGCAAAAACATTATAACCGTTCACTGTAAAAAAAAAAATTCAAAATCAATTTTACCAGAAAAAATATTATAACCGTTCATTCTGAGAAGACGAAATGCCATAGCACAACATTTTGGATCCAAAAATATTTCTTCACCTCCCTGTATCCAACATCTATTAACCAACCAATAATTAATGTTATTTTTATTTTCTACACGTAATTTCACAATGTCAAACAAAATGTGAGGGCAATTAAATTACCTGTATATGTCCCCCAATACAATTTCTTTTTCTTTCGTGATATGCTTTTCCATTCCTAATTTTTCTAACTCATCCATTAAAAAGAGCTGAACGTAAATGTTTAAAGGATAAATTGTAGGAACTGCAAAAAAAAATGTTTTATTTAATTAATGTCATATAAAACTTTCCATGCAACCAATAATTAAACTACATATGAAAAAGTATGCCACATTAGATAAACAAATTTAAAAATTATTGACTTACTCTATGAAAAATTTATGGACCGATCACATATCTATTAACATAATTGTTTTCTATCACAGTTTAATGGCAGTTGAATCAAAAGAAAAAGAAAAGAGTTGCATTTTATATGTATAAAAATAAATATTGCAATACTAAAATGAAGCATCACCTCCATTTTTGAACATTTTGACCAAGCAGTCTAAGTAATCAAAGCATTTAGCATCATTAAGATGGATAAGAGCAGCTGCAGTTGTAGAAGGTGAATTTAAGATTGATCCATTTCTCCTTTGGTATTTCATAACCTCATTCCAATCATTTGATCCAAGAATCAGTCCTTCTGCTACATAGGCTCTATCTTTCAAACTGCAGTTAAGCCACTTGCAATATTAATCTATAGTCTTTATCATGCCAATACAAGAGAAATTAATTTAGCCAAATTTGGCCGCTTACTTTTAATAACTTGAAAGAATAAACTATCAAGATTTAATATGTTCGAAAATTTCCGAGTACCTCAAAATTTGCATTTCCGAGTCTCTTTTACGAAGCATTGACTGCATTGCGAATTGGTCTAGAGACGGGTTCAAACCCATGTTATTGGCATACTCAATCATGCTTGGAAATATTACATCAAACCCAATAGGAGATTGTTGATGGATGTCGGCGGCGGCCCAAATATTGGACCCAATAAAGTCCAAACCTTTATGGATAAGTTGTTGGCCAATTTTCCATCTCTGAAGGGCGAGAACACAAGCCAATGTAGAAGAGAGAGAGTCTTTGATCAGCAATGGATGGGTCGGGTCAAGACACCATGACCCATCGGGTTGTTGATTTTCCATCACCCATTTTAAACTTTGAGGAAAGCATGGCTGATTTGAAGAATCAAGAGAAGGAACCATAGCAACCCATGCTGTGTCGTAGGAAGAAACAGATAACTCCACTTTGTTCAACATTTCCTTTATTCTTGAAATTGAGCTCTTTGTATTCTGTCGCATAGTAAAAATTTAATTTAAAATCAGTCTAATTTATACCATATTCTTTTAATTCGTAAAATAATCTAATCCGGTTAAATTTATTTTATAATTTACATGACATGACACCACATGTTTATTATTTATTTATAATTTTATATAATATGAAAATAAAAATATTTTTAAAAGTTAAAAAATAATATTATAAAAATTTAACTCATTTTTATATAATTTGTATATTAATATGATCAATTTAAATTTTATAATTTAAGGAATTTGACGCAATTTATTTATGAATAGATCATTTTATAATTCAATTTATTATAAATTATATCTTTCTGAAATTACATAAAATAATATTTTAAAATATATTTTTATTTTTTATATTTTTCTATAAAATTTATATAATAATTTAAAATAAATTTATATTATGTCATTTTTTAATTATATATTAATATTTATATATAGTGACCAATTAATTTATATATATGTTGTTTTTTGCCATATATAATAGCATTTAATTACTTTTTTATATATTTTGGAGTTTATATTTTAACATTTAATATTATAATATTTAATATTTTAAAAATTATTTAATGATATTAGCTATTAATTTATTGAATATAAATTTGGGTTAGTAAATTATGTTTGTTTTGTAATTTTTATTTTAAATTACTTTACACATTTAAAATTCAATTGAATTTTACCTTATTTTTTTATAATTTTATGCTATAAATTTTAATAATTAACCAAAAAATATTGGGTAACCAAATCGAAAAAACTAAAATCGATAAATTAGTTAACTGAATAAAACGAAATGGTTAATAATTTTAAAAAATCAATGATTAATTTTTTTTCTCATTAACCCGTTAAGGGTCCATGCTCACTGTCAAAGACAAATATTCAAGTAATACTTTAAAAAAGGATTTAGTAAAGTAAGGGCATATAAATAAAGAATAAGAGTGTGATGATGGCATGGCTTACCGGGGCAACAGTCTTGACTCTGTGTTTCCATTGCTCAAAATGAGTTCCTGCACAAATAATTTACAAGTCTTATTGCCTTACTAACTATAGAAAAATGATTATAGGAACCAAAAAGTAATATAGTAGCAATTATAAGATCATACTTAACAAATATTAACTTAATTATAAAATTTCGAATTTAAATCCCAATTAACAAAAAAAAAAAGGAAAATAAATAAATTACCTGATAAAATATTCTGGGTCGGCCGTTGCGGTTTTGGCGAGATGGAATCGAGAGTGCTAGTAATAGAGAACGGCATTTCCGCAGAGAATGGGCGGATTGCAGGATGAAAATGTTTTTGGAAATGTGCGGCTATTTAATATGAGAATTATGGGTTTATATATACAAAAGTTTTTACGACTATGAAGAAAACGTGAGTTTAAATTTATGGTTAATTACTAAAATCTCTCTAATTTATGTTTTAATTTTCATTTTGACCCTCAAATTTAAATAAACTAAATTGATCGCCAACATTAAAGATATATCTAAATCAAATTCCAAGTTACATTTATTGTTTATGACAAATATTCAATTAAATATAAAAGTAATTATAAATATCTTTCAAGTTTTCACCTAAATTTCAATTGGACCCCTAAAGTAGGCCTATTCAAAAATAGCATTACCTGTTTAATCCATTTAATCAAATCGATGTAACCCATCGTTTTGGAACTTTTTTAATAATAATAATAATAATATATTTTAGAAAAATAAGTAGAATGTTTGGGTGTTTTAAAAACTTTGGACTCTTTTTGATTTGGAACATTTTTTTAAATTATAAATAAATCAAATAGCCTTTAAAATAAAATATAAAGGGAAGAAACGACAAAACAAACACGACATTCATCACGTTTACTCTCATTCAAGCAGAGCTTAAAGAAGTAAAACACTTGAACTTGAAAAATTAGGCAAAAAAATGTTAAATTAAATTCAAAAATCTAAATGTAAGACCACTTTGGCCTTCAAAATTTAAAGAAAAAATATTGACGTTATAAAAAATTAAAATTACAGTTTTAATTTAACTAGAAATTTTCAAAATGCAAATTTATCATTTAATTGATGCAAAAATTTAGAAATAACTGAATTTTTGGGTATATAAAATAAAATTTAATGCGTGATTACTATCTAAAAGAAAAATATATAATTACTGAATAAAAAGTCTCAAACAATTTCATTTCTTTCCTAATTTCTATATTATTATTTCCTAGTTATGGCAGTAAATTGGAAGTATTATACTAATTCAAGGTAAACATTATTTGGAACTTTATTTATCGCCTCTTTTTATATTTTCGGGCCTCTAGTATAATTTTTGGCTACACCCCGAAATCCAAGGGACGAGCGCATTTTCCGCATTTTAGTTAGAAAATGCTGCGTTTAGAGCGTAAAGTTTGATGAAAATAATTTTTCTTATAGATCAACTAATTCGATTGATTTGATTCAAAATTTTTATTATTTTTTTAAAATATAATTATTTATAAAAAATAAAAAATGTGTGGTGAGTGTTAAAATCAACAAAAAATAAAATTTTTACTTAAAATTAATCTATAATTAGTCATGAGCACAGTCAAATCTACGAGGATTGATTGAATTTTAATTTTTTAAATAACTAAAAAATTAACAAACTAAAAATAAAAGATGGGAGGATTTTATAAACTAAAAATTAAAAAAATAAAATTAAAACAATAAAATAAAAATACAGAAAATAAATAAATAAATAAATAAAGATAAAATCAATTGATGGAAAATTTCAATTAGAGACATTCGCAATATATGATTCAATCAACTGATCATCGATGAAAAAATAATTCTTAAAATTAAACAATGGGCCAGTTATAGTCGTCAGTTTCGCGCCTCCGACCTAATATTTCCATATTAATAAATTAAACATTTAATACTGTAATTAATTTATAACCAATAAACAACACTTAACAAGCATAAGAATTTAGCTATTGATAACATTAAGAATTAGAAAGATCCGACCTAAGCCAACTAATTTACAAGCGAAACTGATTTAAACCAAATCATACATTTACTTAATATAACAGTCTTTGTGAGAAAGCTACACTGATCACTACTTGTTATTGACTTCACTGAATAATTACGGATTTAGCAAATTTAATTAGTAATAGATTACTTAATTAAATGTACAATTAGCTCAAATTGCACACCTAACAAATAATAATCGGGATATGATTTTCCTAATTCACAGTAAATAATATGAACACTATATGAAATTAAGAACAAAAATTAAGCACAACAATCTCATGGTAAAAGAAATCATGGCCTTAAATTAATCTTTAACTGAAAATAAATATTTAGCCACTCATGGTTGTTATGAAACTACAAACAGAGAATGAGATAAACTTCAATTCAGAATCCGGCCGAACCAGATCTGATCTCCCCTTTTATTCCTAATAAAATTCCTAAATAAAAAGTAGTTTACTCCTACCTAAACAAGAAAAATAAAATAAAATACTAAATAAAATCTAAACTTCCTAAAACTACTGTCTTTTATCTCCTAAATTAAGGTCTTAATATTCCTAAATATCAACCAGGGTAAAAGTGACAGCTAGGTCAAAATCGCATAGGAAACAAATTAAAATCGTAACTCCTCTGCCAACTTCCTTGGACAAGAGAATTGGGCAAGGCTTGTGATGAAGAAAACGATATGCAGGAGGAAGCCCAAGCCCACAAGCCCAGGACATGGAAGGTTTATACCAGAAGATCCAAAAGGCAAGCAAGGGAGCATGGGGGAGCTGAGCTAGCACAGAGTTAATTAGGAGGGAAGGGGTTATAAGAGGAAGAACGGGATATGAAAAAGGCATGGTTGTAATTCAATTTGTTAAGGCAGAATAGGGAGTGAGGGAAGAGTGTTAGCCTTGTTTGGCTACTCTCTGTATTGTTGAGGCCCTTGCTATATTTCCTTTCTTTATCTTCTTCTTTTTTATTGTATACAGAACATAGAACATTGTATTTGATTGTTGATATCAATATACACAATTCTTTATCATCCATTACTGTCAATTGTTTGGTTCCTGTTAGCTTCTTTCCTATCATTGGTCTGACCTGCCGGATCCCATTGAGAGGAGAATCGAAAAAAATGGAAACTCGTTTGCAAATTGTGAATAACCGATTAGAAGAAACAGAGATCCAGGTGGGGAAATTGGCGGAGCAATTGAAGGAGCTCACCAAATCTGTCACTGATATCTAGTTGAATTATCAAGAGGATCTAAAGGAGAGGGAGGCATTCAGAGAACAGGTGCTTAGTTGGATCAAAAGTTGCGATAACCAGCCAAAACATACAGAGGCGTATAGCTCCCATGGGAAAACAATGATGGATAGAAGTGAGATTCACCAGGAACAAGTCTCAAACTCAAGACTGAAACACCATTTTCACACTAACTACGTTGCTGATCCTTTTCCGGTCTTGCCACAAATTAAACTCCCTATGTTTAATGGGTCTAACCCCAGAGGATGGATTATCCGAGCAGAAACACGTTATTATATACATCAGATTGCTCCTGAGATGCGTGTTCGATTGGCTAAAACTTCTATGAAAGGCGCAACCATCCACTGGTACTCAATGATCTTGAAAATATATCCTAGCTTGCAATGGAAGCAGTTTAAGACGGAGTTAATGAGGAGATATAGTAACAGTTACTCCTCCAATCCTTTTGAAGATTCAACAGACTCGAATCAAGGCAGGAAAATTGAAGGACTCAATAAAGTCTGTGAGATGGTGGCTGCTACCTCTTTAGATCTTCCTGAGCCATAAAATATGGGAGGATCCATGGTTGAGTTGCAAGAAGCGGAGAAGGATTGGGTGAAGGTTCACGAACCGGCAAACAGGGAAAAAGCCATAGAACTTGCGTGCTCTGTTGAAGCAGTTCTGCAAACCGACCGGCGAAAGATGGTGTCGTCGAAGTTGGAGCAACGTTCGGTGATGGAGAAGGGACCGATCTTCACGCTGGTCTCTAAGACTGGACTGAGGAGGAGTTCTAAGCGAAGTGGGCCATTCCAGTTGCAACCCAAGCCTGCTTTTAAGTCAAGCCCAATAAAAAATTTAGCTCCTCCTACAAACGCCCACCCAAGTCGATTCTGCTGAATTTTTTTACTCCTCAGACCTATAACCACCACTCGCCGATCGACGATAATCGGATGGGAAACCAGAGATTCCCTATCCGATAACTCTCTAAGACCGAATGGAGGGAAAGACGCTGCAAGATGCCGTGTTTTCAGTGTGCGCTTGTTTATCTTCCCCAGCATCGACGAGATAAGGGACAACTGGAGGCAGTATTCTTCAGCGAGGGAGAAAAAGCAATGACTGAGGTGGAGTTCTCCGAGGCCGAAGGAGACAATCTAGATTCACAGATCAATGGTGAGTTTTAGATCCTTGAATTTAACGCCCTAGGAACTGAGGATGATGCATCGCTAATAGAGGGACCGGGAGTGAGCGCCAACAAGCTCCTGGGTACTACTAAGGGAATGTCGACGGTGATGTTGATGGGAACCACCAACGAAATTTTCATGCTGATGTGGGACAATGGCGGAGCAGCATTCAATTTCATCCCTCCCCAGCTAGTGGCGATGTTGGAATTACAGGTACGCTGCATTACAAACCTTGGAAATAGACTGGGGAATGGGAACTTGATTGGGGTAGATAAGGGACATATGAAAATTTCTATTCCAATAGGCGACTATCGTGGTTTCATGGACACACTAGAGACACATTTTGTGGGGTGGAAATTGATATTTAGGGTGAGCGGGGATTGTAAGGGCATATCTATCAAGATTGGTCAATATGCTAGCTGTATTGATGTGTTGGTGTCTGACTTAGAGGGTTTGGACGAGATCCTGGGGGTTGAATGGGTAAGCACTTTAGGGAATGTTACTGTTAATTGGTTGTCGGGTTGGTTAAACCTTGTTGAACGAGGAAAAGTAGTTCAGCTACAGGACATTACAACCAAACACACTCCTCATTTTCTTAGAGCTACTTATACAACATTGTTATGCGAAGTTCTAGGAGCTACGGTTAGAATAAATAAACAGAAGCGTTGGAAAATAACCTTAAACACACAAATAGGATTAGTCGAAAGCTGGAAGACAAGAGGAATTCTTGTTATGCAAAAAGGCATGTTGCCATACCTTTGTCGAGCACTTACTGAACATGACAGAGGCGGTGAGGAAAATAGTTATTATTCTAGAGGGAAGGCAGCTTGCATTGACAAACTTGTTTTTTATCCAAAGGACTGTACCATGTGGGATGGAGCCTATAGTTTTGCGAAAAAAGAGGCAACTTATGTTGGTGGCCCAAGGGTCGATGATGCCTCCTCTCAAACCAGAGAGCAAAAACCTTTATTTGAGATTACATGGTATGGACGAGGGCCATTTGAATGTTATCCAGATAGGGAAGCAATGGCTCACATTGTTATCTATGAGAAAAATATGGTATTTGGGGCGAAATCTTTCATTAAATTAGATTGCAAGTCGGGTTATCACCAAATCCGAGTGCGTGAAGTGAATACCGAGAAAACGGTTGCCTATAAGCAGGAGCTACCCTTGGAACTCAACTACACTCCGTGTTTCATGAGACATTGTTGGAGAAGTCTGTTGGGGCAGCTCAATTCGTTTCAACTATACCTACAGGCCCGAAACCAGAAGGGGTACATGTTGTCCATCCTAGTTGCATTTCAGCTACGCCTACAATTAGCACACATGGAGAAATTCTCCATCCATTTCTTCAATTCAGTCTTGAGGACAAGACTGCTTCCCCACCCGGTGGCAATGATGAAGAAAACGATATGCAGGAGGAAGCCCAAACCCATAAGCCCAGGACATGGAAGGTTTATACCAGAAGATCCAAAAGGCAAGCAAGGGAGCATGAGGGAGCTGAGCTGGCACAGAGTTAATAAGGAGGGAAGGGGTTATAAGAGGAAGAACGGGATATGAAAAAGGCATGGTTGTAATTCAATTTGTTAAGCCAGAATAGGGAGTGAGGGAAGAGTGTTAGCCTTGTTTGGCTACTCTCTGTATTGTTGAGGCCCTTGCTATATTTCCTTTCTTTATCTTCTTCTTTTTTATTGTATACAGAATATAGAACATTGTATTTGATTGTTGATATCAATATACACAGTTCTTTATCATCCATTACTGTCAATTGTTTGGTTCCTGTTAGCTTCTTTCCTATCAGCTTGGCTTCCTGCTTTGAGCAACTGGACAATTTTCTTGAGCAAGGCAACTTTCAGAATTTTCAACCATAAGTTCTTTGCTCTAAATTTACTCCAAAAATTTATTGCTTCTCCAGATCATCTCCAATTAACCTTAAAAATATAATTTCTTCAAAATTTACTCCTACAGTCAACAAAATAAAATAAACTAATGAAAAATCTCTAAAACTGACTTAAAAAAGCACAAAATAATAAGCAAAAATCAAGTAAATATATGCATCTTTAGAGACTTAACAATGTGGTATATAGAAATATATTCGAAAATCTATTAATTACCAAATATCAATATAAAAATATTAATTTTAAGTCCAACAAAGTTTATAAATATAAAAATCAAATAAATTATCTTAAATGGTAAATATCTAAATAAATTCACATAATATAAAAAACAATCATTTAAATAAAGTCATTTAATATGATTAACAAACATCATTAATCTTCACTTTATCTTCGATTCCATCTCCGGGTTAGATTAATTAAATCATGCTTTATAATATCTAAAATCTTTAAGATAAATATATAATTATATATAACTACACATAATTTTCAATATTTCAAACTAAATTCATATTATATATGTTGTGTACAAGATATAATTAATTGATGAATTTTAACTTAATTCAGAATATTGAAGATATATATGTTATCAATATAACTACAACATTAAATGTTACATGCTCTATGCATTAATTAATTAATTAATTAATTAGTTATGCTCTGTGCTTCTCAAACTGCACATATCACACTTCACCCCCCAACCCCCCCGCATGCGCGCTCGCGGTTCAAGACATCTTAAAATTCTTTAATCTATCAAGGCCGTGTTCATCATCAGCCTCTTCCTCGGCTTCTTCTTCTTTGAGAGACAAGACTAAACAACAGACCTTCATATCCTTTAATTGCTGAGTTGGTTGACGCTCCCCCAACAAAAAAAAAAATTAATTACCAATAAATTTTGCAAATGATCCAGTTATTGGGCAAATAAAAGTTGTAGTTCCTTCCATGAATCCAGTTATTGTCGAATGACACAAGAAATGCACAAATATCCCTTCATCACTATCATCATTAAACCCTCCTCCACCAGAAGTAACCCTACGACCAGACCCACCTCTTCTAGCCGCTGCTCCACCACCCCTCGACCCATGGGCACTATCTTTCTCCCTTTGTCTGTATGAAATAAATCGAGACAGAGAAGGAAATTAAGGAAATTTTAGGGATTTATGACAAAAGCACAAATTTGAAGTTGAGTCAGGTTCTTATCTGGTTTGACGAGTTTCAATCGAAACTCGAGTTTTTTCGATTCAATTCGATTTTTTTTTTCGAATTTTATATTGGATCAACCAAATTTTTTTATCGAGTCACGATCTAATCGGACCGATCATTCAGGTCAAATCGAGTTTCAAAATATTATTTTTTACTCTTAAAGACGACAACCACACTTGCTGTTTTTTATGATAAAAATCTGATAATAACTGGTCGATTTCAGTTTGACGCAAAACAATAATAATTTTATTCATTTTTGACACACTATTTTTTTAATTATTTTTACGGTAATTCTAAAATCCTAAATAAATTCTAAAAAGATCCCAAATCTAAAAAAAAACCTTTCCTTTAGTCATTTTCATGTATAAATATTTTGAGTCAATCAATAACTTGGACCAATTGATTTCATTAATCAAATTGGCCCTTGGTTTGATTATTATGCTTGCCCCTTTTTTTTTTCGGGTCCTTGGACGAAAAAAGAGGCATTGAACACTGTGTACTTACTTCCAACATGCTATTCAACCCTCGTGATATTTTCTTTGAATACTATGTGTATTGAATAACTTTTTAAAGGATGGGCTTGCATAAGAAAAAGGGACATTTTTTTAATAATAAGTTTTTTAAAATAAAATTACAAAAAGAATAATTTCAGAAATAATTTATAAAATTGAGATATTTTTAAAATCGTTATGATAAGTAATAATTTCAGACTGTAAAACTCACATGAGAAAAATCTGATTTTTCATTAAAATTACTAGATACTGCAACAGTTTCGGATCATAACGGTTTTAGTATTAGTGTGTCAGATACTGAAATCTCTATGACAGATACCGATTTCAAAGGAATGGATGGGGTCTGAATTTTAAAATATATTATATTTATTATTTTGAATTTATTTTTTAAATAAATTGCTGTAATTTAATGGTAAAAGTGTACATATTGTGTCCTATGAGATCATAAGTTCAAATTTTGTTATCAGCATTATTTTTTATTTTTAATATTAAATATATATTGAATACTTGAATTACTAAAATTGATTTAATGGTAAGACTCTATTCTATTACCTAATTTACAATTAATTTTATACAATAATTTTGTACTTTAATTGATTAAGATTTTATAATTAATATTTTCAAATAAATAAAGATACTTTTTTCTAAAAAATAAAAAAGCAAATCTTCAAAAGAAGTAAATTACACTCTCTTAACGTACAACTCGATTCCAATAACTATAATTAAAAAATAAGAAATTCCTATCACCTCATAGGAATAAAGATCAACATTTTTTAACACGTCAATTATGCACTTAATTAAAGTTGTATACTTAATTACCAAAAAAGTCTAGAAACCACGAGAATGTCAAGCATTATTGTATTAATATAGTTAAATTACAAATTCAAAGCCGAATGTCTTGTGATCAACAGATCATGCTCGTAATGCATAATTTAGTCTAAAAATAACTTTTAATTGATTAGTTTTATACTTTTTTAAATTAATATATAACAATAATAATTATTGATAAAGCTCAAAATGCCTTTATCCTATTAAGAAAAAGAGTTTGCAATAATATGATCGATCGAGCAACTGAATCTGCAAAAAAGGGGAGGGTGCCCGGTCGGACCCGGGTGTAAGCACTCCGAAGCTTAAGTTAGTAACTTGGGAGTAAGTGCTGAAAGGAGAGAGAGAGTTTTCAGGAGTCAATACCTAGTGCCGTCGTGTTTTTAACTATTTATAGGAGATCTTTTGGGGAAGGGGTACTTGAGTGTCTTGGGGAGATGATAACCGTCAGTCAGAGTAGGTGAGCGGCGATGTAACTGGAAGTAGGTGAAAGTGTAGGCATTGGCTCGTGCCAGTGGGCTGGCAGGACAGGACTTCCCATTAGTCCGATCGGACATCACGCTTCCCTATGTTATCTTCTAGCTCACGCTACTCTTTAGCATATTTAGGCTGTCTCAAATACCGTTGGACCGAAATGACTGGGCCTTTAAAGATGTAATTTATGCGGTTATCATTTGTCCCTCCCCAAAACAGGTCCGATCGGGCGAAGTGCATATTCAATTATATTGGCGAGATTGTGAAATTTAGAAAGGGGGCCACTTGATGTGCCTGCTTACTTCGAACAGCTGTCTTGCATTCAATACCGCGCATAGTTTCAGAACAACGCTTCGTTATTTACAACCGTGTCGATGAGTTAAGAACACGTGGTGTTTATCAAACGGAGAGGCTTTGGAGCATTCTGGAAGCTTTTTACTTGTATAAGAGAGAGGGAGCTTGAGGCAGGCCTTCTTCGTTTTTCAGCGATTCCTAACGAAGTTCTACCAAAATTTCACCACGGCCTAGGACTGTCCGTGAGATTAATTAAGTAAGTAAGTGATCCTTCCTTTCGATTTAATTTTTTCATTCATCGCATATACATTTTTTACTTCTCTCTCTTCGCCAAAAGAGAATGGCTTCAAGCAGTAGCCCACAGATAGATAGAAGTTTCTTGGAGGATTATAGGAATCATGAGCCGCTTGCTCAGCCCTCGCGTCTGACGAAAGCGGAGGTTGCAGAGATTCCCTCTCTGTACTGCCTTTCGGCTGATGTGTTAGTGATGGCTTGCCCTGCCTCCATGGCAATCACGGAGGGACCATTTGGCCGTGAAAGGAACAAATGGTTTATCTGCCCTTTATGGAGTTTGGATACAGGCTTAAGGCTCCCCTTCGGGGCGTTTGAATCAACGTTACTCCAAAGCTATAGGATTGCCCCCAATCAATTGACTCCGAACGGGTGGAGGATGGTGTCTTGCTTTAAGATTTTATGCCAAATAGAGTCGGTGGCCCCTACCTTGGATCTTTTCACATACTTTTTTTATATTTTCGGTCGAACCAGCGTGTTAGAATATTATTTTACCAGCCGGCGACGTCGAAAGCTTTTTGATGTTCCTTCTTCCATGAAACACTTTAGGGAGAAATATTTTTTAGTGGGTATGGCTGGTGGCTTTGGGGTATCGTTAATCAGATCAAATGAGGCTACCGCTCTAAACGATTGTGCTGTTGGCCGGTTAATGTATGAAGCCGACATTAAAAAATTGTTAGAAGCCGTGGAGAGAAACGGCGGGCCTTATGACTCCAGTTACCTTCTGGGAACTCAGACTGAACCCGCAGGCTCTAATGCTAGCGCAAACACAGAATGTGAGCGTTAGTATTGAAATATAGAAAAGAATTATTACTTTTGTTAAGTTATGTGTGCATTCATATTATCGAATTTTAAACAAGATACTAATCTTTATTTTGTTCGTGCAATGTAGCTATAAACGAGATGGCCGGAGGCAAGGAGATCGCACGACAATTAGCCAATTGGTCAAAGGCTAAAAGGGAGGCCGATCATTTGACCAAAGAGGAGAAGAGAGCGAAGGATTTTGCCTGCTTCGAAGGTTCAGGCTTCCAAAGGCACTACTAATGATCCTGCTGTTACAACGACTACTACCTCTTCTGCTATTGCAGTTATTGTTCCTGCAACCCATCCTCCCCAAACAACTCCGAGCCCACTACTTCCCGCTTAGATAGTAGCAAAACAGCGTCCTCTCAAGCATCGGCTACTAATAGATGAGTCGGACGAAGAAGTGCCACAATCATTTTCCTCCGACCGGACGTCTTCTCAATGATCGGGCTCTCTGATAGATGAGATGGCGAAGAAGAAGGCTGCCGAGGCTGTGGCCGCCGGTGATGCCCGGGTTGCCGCCCAATGTAAGGTGGTAGCTCGAGACGAGCCAGGCCAACGATCTTCGGGGAGGAGTCAGGAGGTTCGGGCACCATCCTTAGAAGATATTCTGAAAGAATGATTTGGCGACGACTGGTCTGTGACCAACAAGGATGTGCCGGCCTTCGTTTGCCAAGGTTTTGCTCAAGAGAGTGATTTTAATGTGATGACGGAGCTCGGTTTTCTCTCCCAGGAGTACGAGTTATTTCAACAACAGAATCTGGAGGTAACCCTTGAATATTTTCATTTTTACTCCCCCACCCCCTTTTCTTTTCTTTTCTTTTTTTTTATTCCTTCATTTGTCGTTCACAGCTGATGAAAAGGGGGCTTCGCATACACGGCATGGCGGCCTATGCCCAGACGAAGTGGGAGGATGCCGCTCGACAAATGAGAGAGATTGAGGCCGCCAACGCAGTGGCAGAGAGGGAATCCGCATCTTTAAAGTCGGATATGGAGGAGCTAAATAAGGAGAAAATTCAGCTGGCTCAAGACTTTAAGTCTCGGCAAAGCGAGGTGGATCACCTAAAAGGCGAGTGTTCTCAACTAAAAAGTGACTACCTTCAAGCCAATACGGACAGGGAGGAGGCGTTTGCAGACAAAGATAGGGCTTTATCAGAGTGCAACCTTCTCCTATCAGAAAAGAATTCCTTGGAGACGATCTTGGCAGAGAAGGAAGCAGCTTGGACTGAAAATTTGGCAAGAGCATTAGCTGTCAGGGAGGAGGAGGTTCTTGATAAGTTGGGCAAGGCTCAGGAAAAATTGCTAACTCGGCTGATTTATGTTGCCATGCAGCGGTTTCCTGAAGTTGACCTTGATTGGATGGAGGATGCGGGGCTTCTTCCTGACCCTCCATCTAGTGATGAGGAGGAGGAGGAGGAGGAGGAGGAGGAGGGGTGTCCATTCGAAAGGACTGAAGGTGACTTACCGACCATATCTGAGATCGTTCTTCCTCCTATCGCAAGGCCTGAGATGCCGTTGTTGTCGGAGTCAGAACCTACTGTATCTTTGCCAAAAGAGCCAACAAGCGGTCAGGCTGCTATTGTCGAGCCCCCAACTGAGCCGATTGGCTATTCGGGAGAAAGTCTAGATACGGAGGCTTAACCTCCTTTTGTCTTGTAAGGAATTCTTGTATGTATATATAACATTCTATTTGCCATACATTTGTAGCTTTATGCCGTGAACTTTACTTCAAGGTGACATTCACTATAAATTTTGTATATATAAATTTCGTAAAGTACGCAAAATCAATTAAGGAGAGTAGGGGGGTACTTCCTGAATTATAGGAATCACACATCGTTTCACTTGTTGGTTATACGGACGAAAATACTAATTGATAGATCGTTTGCTGACCGATCGGTGGGAGAACTTGTCTCACATTTTCGATGGTGGGAGGGTCCGATCGGTACAAAATCGCGATAATTTGACTCTTTTGGTCGTAGTAGGTGACTTTATAGTTTGAGCAAATACTATAGCTTGTCGCATGATGGAGTGGTTTTGCATTTTTCGCGCATTAAGCATAAGGGAGATATACGTTGATGGAGATAATATATTAATCCACTACGTTTCTTATTTGGAGAACGGAGTAAATTTAATTAGAGAGAACTTTTCGTGTTTAAGATGAGTATTTGAACTACATCTTATCGTGGGAGTCGTAGTGGAAAAAATCTTTTGTATTGTGAGCTTGAGACAAGCCTAGCGAGTAATTCATCCTCGAATTAATGGAGAATGGAGTAAAGCTGACAAACTGCAAGAGAAATCAATACTAACAAACAGACGAGTGAATAAAAACGTACCTTTTCCAAAGACGAAGAAAAATGGAGAAAGTGGAGAAAATGGAGAGGATATTCTTTATTGAATATAATACATAATTATACATGGTACTTCTTGAGTACCTCGAATTTCCAACTTCTGGGGATATCCGACCCTTCAAAGGTTCTTAGTCTGTAAGTGCTGGAACTTAAGACCTTCGAAACTTCATAGGGGCCTTCCCAATTTGGCATTAACTTCCCCACTCCGGCGTTTCCTGAGCTAATATCCGCCCTTCTGAGCACTAGATCTCCCATATTAAAGGTTCTTGCCTTTACTTTTGTGTTGTGGTATTTAGTGCTTCTTTGCTTATAGGCGACAATTTTGGCATAAGCGTCTTCCCTCTTTTCTTCTACTAGGTCCAGATATTGACATTTGTCTAGGACATTTGCCAGACTGAAATAGAACATTGTTCGGTAGGAGGAAAGGCCAATCTCTACAGGTATCATCGCTTCGGAGCCATAAACGAGAATAAATGGCATTTGATGGGTGCCAGCTCGTGGGGAGGTCCTGTAGGACCATAAGACGCTCTGCAGTTCTTCAGTCCAGTTTCCTTTTGCCTCACTGAGTTACTTTTTCAAGCCTTCTAGGAGTGTCCGATTGGAGACCTCTATCATCCCATTGCTTTGAGGATGAGTGACGGAGGTGAACCTAAGGCTGACATTAAGGCCTTGGCAGAAGTCTCTGAAAATGAAACTGACGAACTGCTTGCTATTATCTGTAATAGAAACGTTAGGTAAGCCATACCTATAAATGATGTTTTGCCAAACGAAGTTTCTAACTCTTTCTACCGTAATTGTGGCCAAAGGCTCGACTTCGATCAATTTTAAGAAGTGGTCGATGGCAACAAGGAGAAATTTCATTTGCCTTTTTCCTTGGGGGAAAGGTCCTAGGATATCTAAGCCCCATTGGTCAAACGGCCAAGTAAAACTGATTGGCATTTGGTCTGCCACCGGCTGCCTGATGACTCTTCCATGTATTTGGCATTGCTGGCATCTCCTCACCTTTTCTTGGGCATCTTTGAAGATGCTCGGCCAGTAGTAGCCAGCTTGGAGCGTTTTCCTTACTATGGCTCTACTAGCTTCATACGCTCCGTAAATACCTTCATGAATTTCTCTCAGGACATAATCTCCTTCCTCTTCCATTATACATTTGAGCCAGGGGTGACTGAAAGCTTTTTTAAATAATTCACAGTTAATAACAGAGTAGTTTAAAGATTTACGAGATACCTTTCTGGCTTTCGCCTTGTCTTTAGGTAATTGCCCCGTTTGTAGGTATCGTTCGATGGAACTCATCCATGTTTCCTGAACTGGCTCAATTTCCATCATTTCTAGTTCATCTAGGGAGGAGTTTGGCTGATCGATGATGGTTATATTTTCTTCCACCACACCTTACTCGACAGCAGATATTTTGGCGAGCCAATCAGCTCCTAGTGTTTGATCTCTTGGCACCCTTTGTAAGATCCACTCAGATCTAACTTCTTCAAGCTTCTTGAGCGCCACTTTGACCTTTTCCAAGTATCAAATCATGTTTGCTTCTCTGGCTTCGAAGGTGCCTAAGACTTGGCTTATTACGAGCTGGGAGTCACTTTTGATGGTGACAAAGTCCGGCCGAATGGCATGAAGCAACCTCAATCCATGCAGAAGGGCTTAGTACTCTGCCATATTATTTAAAATTTTAAAATTGAGCCTTATTGCGTACCTGATAACAATGCCAAGCGGACCCATGATTATGATGTCGGCTCCTCTTCGGTTATCATTCGTAGCCCCATCTACAATCATTTCCCATCTGGTGGGCTGTGGGTGACAAGTTATTTTGTCACCGAAGAATTTTGCAACGAAATCTGCCAGAGTTTGGGCTTTGATTGCTTTTCTGGGTTCATATCTCACATCCCATGACTGAAGTTTGATCGCCCAACCTATCATTTTTCCCCCCAAGTCGGGGGTCTGGAAAATTTTTCTGATTGGTTGACCCGAGCTGTGATTCTGCCATTCAGCTTCTGAATGTGCTTCACGCTGTTTGGTGGCTGCATCTCTAAGATCGCCTTGATTTTATCGGGATTGGCTTCAATCCCCCTTTGTGATACCATGAATCCCAAAAATTTGCTTGAAGGCACCCCAAAAAGTGTACTTGTCAAGATTGAGCTTCATCCGAAATTCGTTCAGTGTATTGAATATTTTTGCCAGATCAGCAAGATGTTCTTCGGGACTTTTGCTTTTGACGATTATGTCGTCTACGTAAACTTCCACATTTTTTCCGATTTGATCCTTGAAGATTTTATTCATTAAGCGCTGATACATGGCACCTGCATTTTTCAATCCGAATGGCATAGCCTTGTAGCAAAAAGTGCCATCGTCCGTGATGAAGCTAGTTTTTTCCTGATCCAGCAACCACATCATGGTCTGGTGATATTCGGCGTATGCATCTAGGAGGGAATAAATGGCGTGACCGGCGGTGGCGTCCACCAACTGGTCTATGCTGGGCAGGGGGTAGCTGTCTTTTGGGCATGCTTTATTAAGATCTGTGAAGTCAACGCACATTCGCATCTTTTCCGATTTCTTTTTGACCAAAACAATATTATCCAGCCAGTCGGGGTAGTCGACTTCCCGGATTGTTCCTGCTTTCAACAACCTGTCTACCTCTTCGAAGATGAATCTTCTTCGATCAGGAGCATGCCTCTGTAATTTTTGCCTGACCGGAGTACAAGCAGGATTCACGTTAAGTTTGTGGGTAATTACATCGGGATCGATCCCGATGATATTTTTTGGCTTCCAAGCAAAAGAATCCTGGTTGATCATTAATACTTGCATGATCGCTTCTTCAACCTCCGCGCTCATGCTGGTGCCAATTTGGATAGCTTTGCCTTTCGCGAGCATCCTAGTCTTGACTTCTTCTGCAGGATCCATTCTTGGTTCTTTCGCCTGCTCAAATCGTTCTATGCCTGGTTCTACCAGCATAGCCTCTTTATAATGCTTGATCATGGTTATATAAGCTTCCCTTGATGTTTTTTGGTCGCCTCTCGAGATGGCGACGTCGCCTCTGATCGGAATTTTCATTACCATATAGCGGATGCTGGTGACTGCCCCTGTTTGAAACAATAGAGGTATGCCAAAAATGGCATTGTAAGCAAAAACCATATCGATAACCATAAATGTTACCTTACAGGTGTGGGCAAGTTCTGCCTGACCGAGATCAACAAACAACTCGACCGACCCTGCTACCGGCACCGTGGCGTTACCCAGGCTGATCAGTGGTGTGGCATTCGGTTTGAGCTCCTCGACTGGCAGCCCTATCGCTCTATAAGCTTGCAGTGTAAGTATGTTCACTGCACTCCCGTTATCCACCAATATCCTTTTTACATCAAAATTATTGATCCGTACCCTGATGACAAGGGCGTCTTCGTGAGGGAACATTACATCCCGGGCATCTTCACAGGATATGGTGACTGGGGCCGGTCGTTCGGAAGTTTGGGAGAAATATACGCCTTTTCCCTTTCTTTTCCTGGAGAGATCTTCCCCATAGGACGATCCGCCGGTGATCATGTTTATAACACCAGCATAAGGCTGGCGGGGATCTGCGTTTTTCGATTTTTGCCGTTCATTATCGTCGTCGTCGTCGGAGTCGTCCCTCCTACGATCTGTTTGCTTACAGTGACTTGCTTCTCGAGCTGGACCTAAAAACCTCTTGAGGGAGCCCCTTTGCACCAGTCGTTCAATTTCTTCCTTCAACTGGTGACACTCATCGGTTGTATGACCAACGTCCCTGTGAAACTTGCAATATTTACTATGATTTTGGGTTTGTCTGGTCTTCTCATCCATCCTTCTGGGCCAGTTCACCCTTTGATGGTTTTCCTTAATCCACATCAACACTTGTGCGGGATTGGCGTTGAGCGAAGTAAAGGGTCGAGAATGCAAACCTGTAACACCCTACTCGAAATAGTCTTTTTCGATGCGAACTTATCCAAAATCGGTAGGTTTTTTTTTACACCGAACAATTCCAACCACTTGAAAAAATTACTTTTACAAAAATTTCAGAAACAAACAATAGTCTTGAAGACAATTTGAAACAATTACCAACCATCATACCAAAACTTATACTAGTCATTCATCCATTACAATTAAACATACATTCAAAGATACAATTCAAAGTTTTACCTTAATCGTCTAGGTATATACATGACAAAAGCATAAACCAACTAACACAAAAATCTTCTCTTCCGATCTGGACCTTCAACGTACTGTGCTTCCGCAACACTCCAGAACCTGCACGTAGTAAACACTACATGCTGAGCATTAAATATGCCCAGTGGTGACTACTAATCCAAGAATTTTCCAAGAATAAGCATAATTATATACTTTATGCTACTATTATTTTTATTTCATTTAACACTTTCTCTTACTTTTATTAAAATTAGTCATGTTATTAACTTGTATTTTGGTAATTATTGTTCTTTGTTTTCAAACTTTCAACTTTATCTTACAGTATCTTCTTAGGTAAATCAATATCGGATTTACCTTTTTTCTTTACGTTAATCTTTACTATAACTTTTACTTTTTATCAGTACTTTCATTTTTATCTTTTAGCCATAGCAATTTAATTATCATTTCATTTAGCGATGTGTATTGGTACTCGTGTCTTTACTAGTACCAAAATAAACTATTCTTAATACTTGCTTTACTAGTCAATTATTCAATCTATATTCTGACTTCACTTTTTACTATTTATTCTTTTACTTTACTTTAACTTTGATCTAATAATTACATTACTGTTAAAAGGCTTATAAACTTCATCGCAAAGCGATATAGCTGCTTTGGAGTACTTTGCAGTCAAAACTTTCTTTTCTTCTTTTATACATTTACCCATATTTAATTATCTAATTAAAACTTATATCTTTTACTTTTTCCTCACTACATAATTCTATACTTTTATATCGTTTTACTTTTCAGTAACTTATCTTTCAGAAAAGCGTTACCTAAGCATTAAGTTCACTTTTTGTCACTATCATCACTTTTTAACTTTAAGCAGGACAATTAATATTATTTTTCAGACTTGTCATTATCTTTACAGTGGTAAATGATACAAGAATTACTAATCAATTAAAATTATCTTTTTCACGTAAAACAAGATATATTTGAATTTCTTATAAAAGTTTAACTAAACATTGATTTAATATCTTATTCTTATAAAACATTTCTTTTTTCTTTTTAAGTACACTTGTCAGAAACCTCTACAGATTTATTTCAACTTTGCATTCTCTTTTAAATGAATCGCTTTTCGATATAACTTTTATATCTTTTATCTTCATTTCAATTAGACAGTACTAATTTATTCATTTCGATGTGCCCCTAGTGCAATATAACAGGTTTTCCACAAAGGATACTCGGGACTGGACCCGAAGGTCCCACAGAACAGATAGAGAAATGATCTCGAAAGATCAAGTCTCACTGAGCAGAAACAGATACATTTTCACTTTTACTGAAGCTATGGAGATCAAAGATCCCGTCCATAGCTAAGCAAGTCGCCATGACTTGCACCGTGGTACAGAGGTGTCCCTATGGCTAGCCAATTATATCCAAAACAAGAATCATAATACATGTCTATCGCTAAGGGCAAACATAATCAGTCACATTTGTAAATGTTTTTTAACATTTAAAACTCTTTAATTTCTTTCTTTTATTTGTTACTATACTTTATTCTGATCAAATGCACTCTTTTGTGCTCTTGATTAATCAATAGCTTTTTATCCTTTTATTCACTTTCTCTTTTCTAGTCACTTTTGCGAATTATTCTTCGATAATTCGCTCAGATACTTAAACTTTCAATCTTTTATACAGATTATAAATTATGAATTATGGCATTATAATTCACAATTTTCTTTTATTCTTTTTATATAATTCTTTGCGAATTATTTTTCAATACTTTTAAGCTTGACTGATTACACTTTATTTTTCTTTTTGTCCAAAACGTTTAATTATTCGCTTAACTGACTTTTATATCGTCAGCGAAATATTTTATACTCTTCTATTCTTTTACTGCTTTTAATTGACTAATTTATTTCAATAAATTAATCACACTTTTATTTAATACATTTTACGAAATTAGGAATTCTATTAATATAATTTATTATTTTATGCCGCAAGAATACATAATTTGACTTTTTCTATTGGATTATTCATTTCAACTACTTAATTACGATTTTGCCATTATAATCATTTATTTTCATTTTTATTATACAATTTTTTCCATTATTCATCTTTTATTCTTTATTTTATTATTTTCGGGTAAAATTATATTTTAGTCCCCATACCATGAAAACTTTATCTTTTGACACAGTTAAGTCTCCAAAATTATCATTTTACCCTTGTTAAGTATTTCTTACTTATATTTATTTTTTTACGCGTTAATTACCTATTATGGCAAAATTACCATTTTGTCCCAAACTTTTATTTTTTTCATTTAAGTCCTTTTTCTATTCAAAACTCATTTTATCTTTCCTTTATTTACATATTAATTTATTTCCATCGTTTTCATTTATTTATGAATTATTTATCAATAATTCATTATGCTTCTTATTTTCACGATCCAATAATTATTTCGAAGAATTCGTTGGTTGACTTTTTATTTCTTGTCATTGACAATAATTTACTTTCATATTAATTCATCATTTTTATCATTTTTATACAATTATGCATTAAAAATTCAATTATTTTCATTATACATATTCACATAAAAATTTCAATAAAATTTCAATAACTTTAATAAATTCTAATAAAATTCATTTATGCATTATTTATTGGTCATTGTCATTTTTCATCAAAATAATCATTTAATTCACAATAAATCACAATTTTCATTCAATACATACCCTATACATAACCTTTAAAATTTTCAAATAATTTTTAAATATTATCTAAAAATTTATAGACATCAATTATCAAGTCTATTATTAATTTAAGCTACCATACATTATTTTCATACATTTTTCTTACCATTTTCTCTCACTAACATTTCAGCCACCATTCTTTTTCTACCTTAAAATTTTTCTTTCTTTCATTTTCATTTTCCATTCATCATTTCTCTAATCCAATTTCAATTATCCTAATATAATTGCATCAATTAACAATTTTACATATTTTTACCTTAATTACATAATTAAGAAAAATTCATATCAATAGGAAAATCAAAGGATTTGGTAGTCACTTACATTTTCTCTTAGCTTTGGGATGCCTAAACTTCCTTTTCCTTGCCTTTAGCCTTGGAAGCTTGAACTTTACTTTGATTTCCTATGGAAACCGAAACTTTAACCCATTAAAACCCTAGTTTATTGACCTCAAATGTTAAAATTGACATCATAAATGAAATCTAGGCACCCAAAAATACAAGTAGGCACCTTAGAAAGAATTTTAACTCATTGGTTTCACTTACCTCAAATGAAATCCTAAATTCTCTCTCTTGATTTTTCTTGATTTTTATTCCTTCTTATGAAGAGAGGAGGACACTAAACTAAACTAGAGAGGTAAAAATTACTATCCTAAGGTTGAATTTAGTGTGAGATGGAGAGAGAATGAAAGAACAATTTAAGCAAAAATGGTGGGAGATGGTTCGGCCAAAGGGAGGGGAGAAGGAAGAAGATGAAGATGCTGGCTTTCTCCAGAATTTTCACTCTATTTATACTAGGCTTTTTGGGTTAAATGGGCTTGGGTTAGGCTATTGGGCTTAATTAACAAATAAAAGCCCATTAACCACCTAATTCAAGTCTTAAATGATTTCTCCCATCTCCTCACTCCAAATCACTTTAAATTTGATTCCATAATTCTTATCACATCAAAAATAGGTAGTATACAAAATTTTGGCTCAATCGGAATTCGTTACGGGTCCTATTCAACCGAACTGGTCCGATTCGACAACTGTCGACATCGCTGAAAAATTCAATTCTCATCACCAAAATATTCTACATAAAAATTCATATAGGCACGCAAAATTTTCCGATATTCGGAGTTCGTTTACTATTTTTAATTATTTAAACAAAATTAAATTCCCTTTTCTACCAGAGAAATTGACTCGCTACCTTTTTTCATATTTTTGACTTTTGGAGGCCTATTTGACATCAAATTCACTTCAAATTTCAACCATAGGCTCACCATGACTATTCCTTTCAAATGGTCAGATAAAATATTTTCGACTTTTGGGTGTCCTTTCAGGCCCGGAAAATACTATTTACTACCGAAAAGTACTATTCATGGCTGACCTGGTGTTGAGGCCATTACAAACCCAACCCCCCGATCAAACCTTGACTGGTCCGCCTCCTTTCTTTTTTCGAGACTCCTCGAAGTGGAGGCCCGTTCGGGACTTCTTGCTAACCGTTCTGAAGTCGGAGCTCGGTTGAACGCCCATCTGTCCGGGTGATGTAGCCTATCCAAGATATTACTTCTCCTGCCCCGATTGGATCTCAGGGCATCATCCAGCTGAATGTGCAGTTTTGCCCTTTCCATCAGGTCGGAGAAGTTGGTCGGCGACCTTGTTGTGATTGATTCAAACAATGGCCTAGCAGCGGTGCCATTGGCCAGAGCGGTGGACGCCATTTCCACGCTTACATTCGTTACCTCTGCCATTGTGGCTTGGAATCTGTCGATGTAGTCTCGGAGGCTTTCATCTGTCCTTTGATAGAGATTACACAGATCACTCACGGATTTAGGGGCCCTCGTCTGTATAATGAATCGGGTGATGAACAACTCCTTCAGTTGTCTGAAAGAAGTAATCGACCCCTGTGGGAGCTCGTGGAACCACATGAGAGCGTCTCCTCCTAACGTGGTTGGGAATATCCTGCAGGTGATCCTTTCATCGTAGGTGTATACCTGCACTTTTATTAGATATTCTGCAAGATGCGTAGAGGGGTCAGTTTTACCTGTATACCGATCCATTATCACGTCCCGCCATCTGGGAGGTAGCTCCGATTCAGTGATTTCCCTACAAAATGGCGAGGCCGTATCGCCGCAGGTGTGATCCTTGAATATTCCCTTCTTGGAGCCTGCCAGCCCGAACTGTTTGAGTTTTTGTTTGAACCACCTATCCTCCTTGCTCATGGCAGCTGGGACAAAGTCATCCCTTCGTCCCCTCGTGCGGCTACAATTGGGGGTGCACATGAAGACAAATCATCTCCAATGGATGAAGTGGATCGTCTACTAGGGATGTAGGAGGAATCTCTGCTTGAGGACCCTGCGCCTTTCCCTTTGTCATATCTTCCTGGAGTGCTGGTTCTTGCTCTCCTGCTATTGTGGGTTCTTGGTTCATTAAGGGAGATCCCCTTGTTCTTCCTTCTCCAGAGTTCTTCAGTCATAAAATCCATTTCGTGACTTCTTTCATAAGTCCTGGGCATCTTCCCCTTTTTTAAAGTTTGGACTATACTTTTAGTGAAGTCACTGAGGATGGCGCGCATGTCCCTAACGGTGACGGGGTATCTTCTGGCTACCGCATGGCTGCATTATTGAATTCTGGGAGGTCACCTCTAATAGGGGACCTGAGAGACCCTTCTCTTCTCTCCGAGGGCCTAGATCTATCCTGGCTATGATGATTACATTCCCCTGAAGTTTCACACTCATTAGATCTTGAACTCGCCATTTACTCTCAATGAAAGCACCAAATGATAAAACTCAAAATTGCTTTATCCTGTTAAGAAGAAGAGTTTGCGATAATCTGATCGATCGAGCAACTGAATCTGCAAAAAAGGGGAGGGTGCCCGGTCGAACCCGGACGTAAACACTCCGAAGCTTAAGTTAGTAACTTGGAAGTAAGTGCTGCAAGGAGAGAGAGAGTTTTCAGGAGTCAATACCTGGTGCCGTCGTGTTTTTTGCTATTTATAGGAGATCTTTTGGGGAAGGGGTACTTGAGTGCCTTGGGGAGATGACAACCGTCAGTCAAAGTAGGTGAGTGGCGATGTGACTGGAAGTAGGTGAGAGTGTAGGCGATGGCTCGTGCCAGTGGGCTGGCAGGACAGGACGTCCCATCAGTCCGATCGGACATCACATTTTCCTGTGTTATCTTCTAGCTTATGCTATTCTTTAGCAGATTTGGGCTGTCTCAAATACCGTTGGACCGAAATAATTAGGCCTTTAAAGATGTAATTTCTGCGGTTATCAATAAGCATTTCTCATTTCATCACGGATCATCATTATATATTAAACTTAAGACTGTCTGCATAAGGTAATCTGAATTGAATATATTTTTTGAGTGATCCCAAATCCAGAAAATTAATTTTTGTAAAAGTATATGCATTGCATTTATATTTTTTAATTATATACACGTCTCCGAACTCATCACGGAAAGTTCATTATTATATATTAAACTATAAATAGATTTTTCTTAATAAATTATTTAACAGTAAATGCTGATAATAATAATGTGAAAAGTTTAAAATTCAAATCTACTCTTCCTTTTTTTTACGTAATAAAAACTTTAATCGAATTTTTCAGAAAGATCAAATTCCCTATCAGTTAAACTTTTTTCTTCCAATTTCAAAACTATATAATTAATTGTGATTTCATATCGAAAAAGAACATAAACATCATATATAAATAGTAACAAATAAGCCTATAAACTTATTACAAAAAGTTTATCATTACATGTGTCAGCACGTGTGTATGATATTTTTAGTTTATAAAAGGTAACTTGAATCAATGTTTAATTTGAAATTTTTATCGTTCTGAATATTAACGGACTTTTACATTTATCATATTTTATCATGGATATCAATTAATGAATAAATTCATAATCTGGTTCAGTAATATTTTTCTTTATATATGCTACTATCATACGATAATGGTCAGATAATGCAAAAGAAAGGATGTATTACAAAGTTCTTATTATTATGAAGCCAAATAATTAAAGGCTAGTTTACTACATGACAAAAGGAAAAAACATAACTGTGTCCATGAAGGGTGAGCATTCAGTCGGTCCCCGAACATAACTAGAATTAAAATCGCATAGGAAACAAATTAAAATCGTAACTCCCTTGGGCAAGAGAATTGGACAAGGCTTGGCTTCCTGCTTTGAGCAACTGAACAATTTCCTTGGGCAAGCAACTTCCAGAATTTTCAACCATAAGTTTTTTGCTCTAAATTTACTCCAAAAATTTATTGTTTCTCCAGATCATCTTCAATTAGCCTTAAAAATATAATTTCTTCAAAATTTTCTCCTACAGTCAACAAAAAAAATAAACTAATGAAAAATTTCTAAAACTGACTTAAAAGAGCACAAAATAATAAGCAAAAATCAAGCAAATATATGCATCTTTAGAGACTTAACAATGTGGTATATAGAAATATATTAGAAAATCTATTAATTACCAAATATCAATATAAAAATATTAATTTTAAGTCCAACAAAGTTTATAAATATAAAAATTAAATAAATTATCTTAAATAATAAATATCTAAATAAATTCACATAATATAAAAAACAATCATTTAAATAAAAGTCATTTAATATGATTAACAAACATCATTAATCTTCACTTTATCTTCGATTCCATCTCCTGGTTAGATTAATTAAATCATGCTTTATAATATCTAAAATCTTTAAGATAAATATATAATTATATATAACTACACATAATTTTCAATATTCCAAACTAAATTCATATTATATATGTTGTGTACAAGATATAATTAATTGATGAATTTTAACTTAATTCAGAATATTGAAGATATATATGTTATCAATATATGCTCTATGCATTAATTAATTAATTAATTAATTAATTAATTAGTTATGCTCTGTGCTTCTCAAACTGCACATATCACACTTCACCCCCCAACCCCCCGCATGCGCGCTCGCGGTTCAAGACATCTTAAAATTCTTTAATCTATCAAGGCCGTGTTCATCACATGGTTATTAAATTCGGTTTGACTCGGATGGTCGGACCGATTGGATCGTGACTCGGTAAGCAATTCGAGTCGATTCAACATGAAAATCGAAAAGTATAAAAACTCTGATTGACTTGGAAAAAATTAGGTTGAACCGAAACTCAGTGACTCGGACCGAATTCCGGTTCTACCAAAAAATTTTGCATTTTGAGAAATAAAACCCTAAATCTCTAATTTTTCTTTCCTTTCTCTGCATCCATTTCAGACCAACATGTATTGAAAGAATTAAATATAAATAATTAATGCAAAAATGCATAATGATGAATGAAAAAAAATAATAAAAGAAAAGGAAAAACGACAATAAAAAGAATGAATGTGTAGCATTTTAATTGGACTGTCAAAGATGCCATAAGCACAATTAATAAAGGCTTCAAGAAAATGATAAGATTAAGAATAACAATAAATTAATATTTTGTAAGCTCCAACAACTTTAAAAGTGTAGATAGTACCGCAATAGATCAAGAATTTATAAATATATTATATAGATGATGCATGGTAGATATGTTGCACATTGATGTTAAATATTTTTACATTGATATTTATTAATTAATAAATTTTTCAATTTATTTTGACATATCATATTTTTATTTTTTTTATAAATAATTATATTTAATAAAAATAAAAACTTCGAGTCAACTCTATCCAACCAATTGACTCTTGATTTAGTTGGTAGACCGAGTCGATTTTCGAGCCGCTTATGAAAACATTGGCATCATCAGCCTCTTCCTCGGCTTCTTCTTCTTTGAGAGACAAGACTAAACAACAGACCTTCATATCCTTTAATTGCTGAGTTGGTTGACGCTCCCCCAACAAAAAAAAAAATTAATTACCAATAAATTTTGCAAATGATCCAGTTATTGGGCAAATAAAAGTTGTAGTTCCTTCCATGAATCCAGTTATTGTCGAATGACACAAGAAATGCACAAATATCCCTTCATCACTATCATCATTAAACCCTCCTCCACCAGAAGTAACCCTACGACCAGACCCACCTCTTCTAGCCGCTGCTCTACCACCCCTCGACCCATTGGCACTATCTTTCTCCCTTTGTCTGTATGAAATAAATCGAGACAGAGAAGGAAATTAAGGAAATTTTAGGGATTTATGACAAAAGCACAAATTTGAAGTTGAGTCAGGTTCTTATCTGGTTTGACGAGTTTCAACCGAAACTCGAGTTTTTTCGATTAAATTCGAATTTTTTTTTTCGAATTTTATATTGGATCAACCAAATTTTTTTATCGAGTCACGGTCTAATCGGACCGATCATTCAGGTCAAATCGAGTTTCAAAATATTATTTTTTGCTCTTAAAGACGACAACCACACTTGCTATTTTTATGATAAAAATCTGATAATAACGGGTCGATTTCAGTTTGACGCAAAACAATAATAATTTTATTCATTTTTGACACACTATTTTTTTTTTAATTATTTTTACTGTAATTCTAAAATCCTAAATAAATTCTAAAAAGATCCCAAA
This sequence comes from Excoecaria agallocha, assembly GCA_037975025.1. Lineage (NCBI taxonomy): Eukaryota > Viridiplantae > Streptophyta > Magnoliopsida > Malpighiales > Euphorbiaceae > Excoecaria > Excoecaria agallocha. The sequence goes on from CM075815.1 coordinate 49,830,090, forward strand.
TCTAAAAAAAAACCTTTCCTTTAGTCATTTTCATGTATAAATATTTTGAGTCAATCAATAACTTGGACCAATTGATTTCATTAATCAAATTGGCCCTTGGTTTGATTATTATGCTTGTCCCTTTTTTTTTTCGGGTCCTTGGACGAAAAAAGAGGCATTGAACACTGTGTACTTACTTCCAACATGCTATTCAACCCTCGTGATATTTTCTTTGAATACTATGTGTATTGAATAACTTTTTAAAGGATGGGCTTGCATAAGAAAAAGGGACATTATGTTTTTAAAAATAAAATTACAAAAAGAATAATTTCAGAAATAATTTATAAAATTTAGATATTTTTAAAATCGTTATGATAAGTAATAGTTTCAGACTGTAAAACTCACATGAGAAAAATCTGATTTTTCATTAAAATTACTAGATACTGCAACAGTTTCGGATCATAACGGTTTTAGTATTAGTGTGTCAGATACTGAAATCTCTATGACAGATACCGATTTCAAAGGAATGGATGGGTCTGAATTTTAAAATATATTATATTTATTATTTTGAATTTATTTTTTAAATAAATTGCTGTAATTTAATGGTAAAAGTGTACATACTGTGTCCTATGAGATCATAAGTTCAAATTTTGTCATCAGCATTATTTTTTATTTTTAATATTAAATATATATTGAATACTTGAATTACTAAAATTGATTTAATGGTAAGACTCTATTCTATTACCTAATTTACAATTAATTTTATACAATAATTTTGTACTTTAATTGATTAAGATTTTATAATTAATATTTTCAAATAAATAAAGATACCTTTTTCTAAAAAATAAAAAAGCAAATCTTCAAAAGAAGTAAATTACACTCTCTTAACGTACAACTCGATTCCAATAACTATAATTAAAAAATAAGAAATTCCTATCACCTCATAGGAATAAAGATCAACATTTTTTAACACGTCAATTATGCACTTAATTAAAGTTGTATACTTAATTACCAAAAAAGTCTAGAAACCACGAGAATGTCAAGCATTATTGTATTAATATAGTTAAATTACAAATTCAAAGCCGAATGTCTTGTGATCAACAGATCATGCTCGTAATGCATAATTTAGTCTAAAAATAACTTTTAATTGATTAGTTTTATACTTTTTTAAATTAATATATAACAATAATAATTATAATATGGATAGTATATAAGAAAATTATGCTCCAAATTCGGTTGTCAAATTTTATGGGATTCATCTTTTTTTAGTATTATAGATACAACTGCATAAGTATAGCATATGAAAAGAACATGAAATTACCTGTCATATACAATTATATCTAATTAGACATCCTTATGTTACATATATATATATATAAACATTTATTGAATACTTGAATCGTCAAAATTGGTTTAATGGTAAAACTCTACTCTATTACTTAGTTGATAATTTTTTACATTAATCTTTGTACATTTTGAAAGATAATTATGATGTAACTAAAAGAAAATATATTTTTTAACATGGCTGGGAAAAAAGCCGTGGACAAAAAGAATATATTTTTCCTCTAACCTTAATTAACTGACTTCAACAAAAAAATAATATTAAACCAATCAAATTTTTTCTTAATAAAATAATCATAAATTAATTTTATATATTTCAATTTTACTCTTACCTTACAGCCCTTTTCGAATTTTTTTTTTCAATATTTTGAAGTGTGTATGCAATTTGAAATTGAAATTGAAAATTTAATTCAACCCTCAAAATTCACTTAAAATATTACTCCCTCAGTTCTTTTTTATTTGTTATTTTTGAGTAAAATTTAAATTCTATTTATTTGTCACTTTTAGACTTTCAATATAATTTAATTTGCTTTTTCAATTTATTTTTTTTCCAATAAAGTCAGAACCAATTAGATTTGATAATTTAGTCTTAATCACGCAATTTAATACTAAATTCAAGTCTATTTATTATTTCTTAATTCCGGTAAAAATAATAAAAGTGACAGATAAAAAAGAACGGAGGGAGTAGATAATTATCAATAGGTAATAATTTTAAAAATTAAAAATGAAAGAAGGTAATAAAATTAAAAAGAGACACGGGCACTGCTCCAACGAAATCGGCACATTCAAGTGCATAACTAATTCCATTTATAAGGGCCATTTGGTTTTTTTTTTAAATACAATGTGATAGTGAGCATATCTAAATCATTTCATATTATATTTTGGACTTAATATATAAAAATACTTTTAATATTTATAAAAAAATAATTTTATCCTTTAATATTTAGTTATGTGTGATATTATTGCTAAAATTATTAAAATTATATAATTTTAAATTTTATCGTATTTCGTCTTTTTGACCGTTAATATGGATTCATTTTATCATTTTACTGGAATTACATCTTCTTTGAGAGAGAAACTAAATAACAGACGTTCACATCCTCTAATTGCTTAGTTGGTTGACGCTCCCCCAACAAAATAAATAAATAAATAAATAATTACCAATAAATTTTGCAAATGATATAGTTATTACTGTCGAATGAGACAAGAAATCTACAAATATCCCTTCACCACTATCATCGTTAAACCCTCCTCCACCAGAAGTAACCCCACCTCTTCCAGCCGCTGCTCCACCACCCCCCAACCCACTGGCACCATCTTTCTCTGCTTGTCTGCGTGAAATGAATCGAGATAGAGAAGGAAATTAAGGAAATTTTAGGGATTTATAACATAGACACAGATTTGAAGTTGAACCAAGGTTTTTATTCGGTTCGATGAGTTTCGATTGAACCTAAGCTTTTTTGGTCCAATTCAAATTTTTCTTATTTCGAATTTTATGTTGAATCAATCAAATTTTTTTATCGAGTTATGATCTAATCGGACCAATCATTTAGGTCAAACCGAATTTAAAATCTGGACAAAATATTTTTACTGTAATTCTAAAATCCTAAATAAATTCTAAAAAGATCCCAAATCTAAACAAAAAAGACCTTTCCTTCGGTCATTTTCATGTATAAAGATTTTGAGTCAATCAATAAGTTGGACCAATTGATTTCATTAATCAAATTGGCCCTTGATTTGATTATTATGCTTGTCCTCCTTTTTTTTTTTCGGGTCCTTGGACGAAAAAAGAGGCATTGAACACAGTGTGTACTTACTTTGAATATGCTATTCAACGCGCGTGATATTTTCTTTGAATACTATGTGTATTGAATAACTTTTTAGAGGGATGGGCTTGCATAAGAAAAAACAAAAATTGTGATAGTGTGCCTATCTAAATCATCTGATATTATATTTTTTACTTAATATGTAAAAATATTTTTAATATTTATTAAAAAAATAATTTTATTTTTTAATATTTAATTACGTATAATATTATTTTTAAAATTATAAAAATAGTACAATTTTATTTTTAAAATAACAAAACTATTAATTTTATTGTATTATATTTTTTGACCATTAACGTAGATTCATTGTATAATTTTGATAAAATTATATCAAACTAAAAATTTCATTATTTTAGAAGTAAACTGGTATAATTTTGATAAATTTAGGTATAATATTGCACATAATTAAAAATTAAGGACAAAATTATTCTTTTTGGTAAATATTAAAAGTATTTTCACATTTTGCTTTTATATATATATATATTGTTTTGATTCTTTGCCAATAAAAATCTTATTGACAAATCAATAATATTTTAATGGAATTAATTTTACTTTTGAAAAATTAAAAATAGACTCTTAAAAATTTAAAGTTGAACCGATTAGGCCTTAAATGAGATAAAATATTTTATCTAATATTAACAACTCAATATTGTGAACAAATTTATTTTTTCGTATTGTGCAAGCCTTACTTTAACCGGGTCCATAAAAAATTTATGCAACAGTCCAGTAGCGAAATGTCATGTTAGATAAAAAAAAAAAGTTTATAAGTGATTACTAATCAAGTGGCAATTTATTACTATTGGTTTGCTTTTTAAAAGATTCATGGATAAGTCTAAGAAAAAGTTTTTCGTGTTTTATTTATGCGTTCATAACATGCAATATAAGGTTAATAAATTTGATCCCTAAAATTAAATAAAGTATTCGTCCGCAGGGTAAATAAATGTTTTGTGGGATGGGCTTGGATAAGAAAAGCAAAAATTATTTTGAACTTCAGCTCAATTTTTTGAAGTTTAGTCCGCGTTGAGTTGGGTCCAAATTTGACATTCAGCATTTATTTTTGCTTCGTTCCATGAAAGAAAAAAGAAAAAGTGTTAAAAATTCAACATTTATTTTTGCCCGACCAAATTTTAGAGGGCGATAGAGTGTATCTAATTCATCCTATCGTACACTTTTTTATATTGTTTTCATTTTTTGCCAATAAAATTCTTATTGACCAAAAAAATAGATATCAGATCAAATAGATCATTCAATTTTTTTTTAATACTCAAATCATATTTTAATTGGATTGATTTTACTTTTAATAAATTAAAAATAGGCTCTTAAAAAATTAAAATTGACCCGACTAGGCCGTAAATGAGATAAAATATTTTACCTAATTCTACCATATTAACAAGTCAATATTGTGAACAAATTTATTTTTTTTGTATTGTGCAAGGCTTACTTTGAGCAAGTCCATAAAAAAAATTTATGAAACAGATACAATCTTGAGAATATCAAAATGAAGAGATGAGATAGAATCCGTTCGGGTTAGTAGATGACTAGAACTTGCAATAAATCTTGCACAATCGAATCAAATATTAGTATTTTGAAATTTAAATCTGCAAGAAATTTAGAAAAAAAAATATAGAGGGAGAGTTTTAGGGACTTTTTTTAAATAATATTTTTTTAAAAAAATATTTATAAAAATGAGGTCTATCAGAAAATAATTACAGAAATTAAATGTTTTATGATAGGGGACAATTTCTTCTGAAACCGCTGGTCCCACCCGCGATTTCAGTGCACAATTTTCCGTGCACCGATTATTAAATTAATAAATTTTTAATATAATTTAATTTATTTTTTAAATTAAATTAAATTAAATACCCGCAATAAATTATTATCCTAATTTCCATCCAATATTAAAAAAATAATATATATATCCCAAGCAATTCCTTAGCTTGCAGATGCTCCTATCATAAGCAGCATACAATTAATAATTCAAATAAACAATTAAAATTGTTTATAGTAGCCTTTTACATCTCCATTAAGTCTATATAGTTTTTGAACTAATTAATTCATCATTATAGTTATATCTTTATATAAAAAAAAACAACAAAATAATAATTTTTATATATTTTCAATTTTAATCTAGTTAATATTAATATTAGCAGCTCATCAGATGGGCCATTGCGAGGAATTGAAGAAATGAAGATTAATTATACCAAGAATTGGTCAACATGTAAAAATGGACAAATATCGGTAGCTATGGATTGATCTGTACATGCAGTTTAATTCCAAATCAAAAGGAACAAGTTTTTATTACATGCACCAATCAAACGATATTATTTAAATTGAAGCTCCCAATAAATATTTAAACTCAGATTATTGTTGAAAAGTATTATATCTGGACTGCATCTTAATTAATTAAACTTTTTTATAGTTTGAATTCGAATATAAAATCTCTAATTAAAGATAAATTGATCATTATCATTTCATCTAAATTTTATAACAGATGCACTCGGCTTAAACTGAATTTTTATTCATTATTAGTTTTGTAATCATAAATTTTTGTTCAGCATAATTATATATTTTATGACACTTAATTAATGCAGAAAAAACAGTCAAATTATATTAATTATAATTTACAGTATTTTAACTTCGAAGATCAGATAAATATTGTTTTGATTTATGGATGAGGATTCGACAATACATCTTTGAACTTTGTCTCCGAGACAACATCCACGGGCTTACATCTTTGAATTTTATTAATTTAATTTATAATAAAATTTTAATATATTTATAAATTAATATAAATTTTCGTGTTCATCAATTATTAAATTAATAAAATTTTAATATATTTATTATATAATTTTCGTTCCCACCCAACTGGATGGATACATATATATATATTATTTTTTTAATATAGAATGAAAATTGGGATGATAATTTATTACGTGTATCTATTTAATTTAATTTAATTTTATTTTATTTAAAAAATTAAATTAAATTTTAAAATTTATTAATTTAATTAAATTAATTAAATTAATTTAATAATTGTGTACTGAAACCGCTGGTGGAATCAGTAATTTTAAAAAAAATTATTCCTATCAGAAAAAATTTAATTTTTATAATTATTTTATTACAGACTTTATTTTTATAAATATTTTTTAAAAATATATTATTTTAAAAAATGTCCCAGAGTTTTATATCTGAAAGTTTAAAAAGTTTTGCTATTTAGTGAGTGCCTCAATAGTAGGTCGGTTAGGCACTTGAGTGCTTAAGGAAACCTAATGCAGTTGGTAAATCGATTATGCAGAGCAGGTGGCATGACCAACTGTGTGTATCAGTTGATCTGATAGAGTATGATCTTGTCAAATCAACTCTATCTGTTTTCCCATGGTAGTAGTTGAAAATCTTTATTGGAAAAGAAAATCTTTAATATGTAATTTGTATTTACTTAAGGGAAATTTTCTCGTAAGTCATAACTCATAAACAAAATATAACAAATATATGCATTCGAAATGTAGTACTGGAAATGCTTTAATGAAATCCCCAAAAACCCATGAAAATTGTATAAAAATTTGATATCCTCATAGAATATTTATTTTTATTTATATAAATATTTTATTTATAAATATATAAATGTATACACCCAAAAAAATGAAATAGAATGATAAAAGTCATCCTTCTAATTAAAGATTTTGACTTTGAATTTTAGATTATAATGTATATTCATATTTATGAGTACGATCTGCGCCAATGCAGTATTACATTAATTTCATTAATACAAATCACAAAGACGAGGTGTTGCGAGAGCTTGCGCGTGAGAAGTATCATGTTCCGGTAATTCGTTATTGACCTGATCTTTTTAGCCGGTAAGATTGCCTTTGGCTTTGGGTATCTTGAAAGTCTTTACCACACTCCTCAACTGGAATTTTTGAATTTTCCCGGTTGCCATCTTTGGTAGCTCCGGCACGAAATCCACTTTCTTTGGAACCATGAAATCACTCCAACATCTCCGGTAGAAAACCTACATTGTTGAATGCTTTAAGTGTAGCTTTTCGTCTTTCAAATATCCTTTCATTATGGTACTTCCTCCGTGATGGAGAAAAGAACTGAAAGGCACTAAATAAATATTTATTACTGCAAAACAGAGTTAAGCAAAACAAGCTACTTTGAGGAATTTCTCGATGCAATCTTATTGAAACTGAAACCAGCCTATTAATAAGCTTTACAAAGTAACTGCCAAATAAAAAAAAAGAGAAAAAACTGGCTCTATCTCAAAGGTGCCTAACTAATTCAGAAAAACAAGGAAACGATCAAAATGTGCTAATACCAAGTCAAACAGTAAAAGAACAAATAAACTGCAGCAGTTAATAATTTTGAATCAATGATTCAACACTCCCCCTTGATTCAAAATTGCACACTCCTAGCTTTTTTCTGAAGTAAACATGTTTCTCATGAGAAAGGAATTTTGTCAAAATATCTGTCACCTGTTCATATATGCTGCAATACTTCAAAATAATTGAGCCATCCGACACGAGATCCCGAATGAAGTGAACTCGAATATCTAAATGCTTGGTTATTCTGTGAAAGGCTGGGTTTTTGGACATAGCAATTGCAGCTTGATTATCACAATAAATTTCAGTTGCTTCTTGCTGTTCTTGATCAACATCTGCTAAAATTCTTCTTAACCATACAACTTGACATGCTGATGAAGTTGTAGCTGTATACTCTGCCTCAGATGATGACAAGGCTTTTGTTGTTTGTTTCTTTGAACTCCAGCACACAGCAGCTGTTCCAAGACCGAAAACATAGCCAGATGTACTTTTTCTATCTTCCAAAAACCCAGCCCAATTGCTATCAGTATAGCCAAATAATTTGAACTCTATTACATGACTATACCATATCCCAAAATCAACTGTTCCGGCAATGTATCTAAGAACCCTTTTTGCAGCTCCAAAATGATGCTTTGATGGATAATGCATAAATCTGAAAATAACTCCAACAACAAAAGAGATATCATGCCGTGTATTAGTCAAGTAAATTAAACCTCTAACCAAGCTCTTAAAGCTTCTTGCATTTGCTAGTTCAGTCCCATCATCAACCTGTAATTTTTCATTGAAGTTCATTGGTGTGGTTGCAGGTTTATAGCCCATTATGTTAAACTTTTTAAGCAACTTAGCACCATATTTTTTCTGTGATACAAAAATGCCATCTTCCACTTGCTTCACCTCAAGCCTAAGAAAGTACTGCAACTCTCCAAGATCTGTCATTTTAAATTTCTTCTCCATAGAAGCTTTGAATTCTTTAATAAGAGCAGAAAAAGATTCCATAGGGGTGTTCATCGGGCGGGTTCGAGTGAACCCGACCCGAATAACCCAAACCCCGAATTTTTCCTTATATCCCAACCCTACCCTACGAATAGTTCGGGCCCCTACCCGAATAACCCGTTCAATTTCAGGCCCCGCCCGAATAACCCGAACAACCCAAATTTATTTTTTCTTTTTTATTTTAAATTATTTAAAAGGGAATTCGGGTAGGTTTGACCCGACCCGAACTTACCCGAATACTAAAACGTTGCGTTTTGGATCAAATCATTTGTTTTTCGGGTTGTTCGGGTTAATGAGGGTTTAACCCGACCCGACCCCGAACAACCCCAAAATCACTAACCCTACCCGATCCTAACAATTCTAATAACCCTACCCGAATTCCTTGTTCGGTACGGGTTGTTCGGATTGTTGGGGTAGGGTCGGGTTTTGAACACCCCTAAGATTCTATATAAATCATATCATCCATATAGAGACAAACAATAAGAAAATCAACAACACTTTTCTTTTTAATGTAAAGGTTGGGCTCATACCTTCTCCTTTTGAAGAAAGTAGTAATCAATTTTATTATACCACGCATGCGGTGCCTGCTTCAATCTATAAAGAGCTTTTTGCAGCTTATACACTTTCTCCTCTTTGCCTTCAATAATGAATCCTTCAAGTTGAGCAACATACACCTCCTCATGTAGTTTGCCATTTAGAAATGCTGATTTAACATCAAACTAATACACAGTCTTTTTCAAATATGCAGCCAATGCCAAGATAATTCTTATGGTCTCAAATCATGCAACCGAAGAAAAAATTTCATCATAATCCACACCTGGTTATTGTGAGTAACCCTTCACTGCCAGTTGCACTTTGTGTTTTTGAATGCTGCCACCTACTTGGAATTTGGTTTGAAACACCCATTTGACTCCAATTACTTTCCTGCCTTTGGGAAGATCTACAAGTTCCCATGTCTAATTTTTATGAATTGCAGCAAGTTTTTTTCCATTGCTTTTCGCCATTCTTCTTTCCCTACTGCTTCTTCATATGTTGTTGGATCAGCAACAAATAAGGCTTGTGTAGCTTCATAAATCTCCCTCAAGGATTTGACACTTCTTGGAGTAGTTTCTTGTGAAGTTGAACTACTGCTACTTAAAGGTGACACATTTGGTGAAGTTTGAGGAGACGGACTTGAAGAATTTGGGGAAGGGGGCAGCTGAACTTCAGGTTGTGGAGCTTTACTTGAGACTTCAAATTTAGCACTTTCTAGTTTTTCATCCCAAATCCAGCTAACTTCCTCATTAAAAACAACATTCCTGTTAATAATCACTTTGCCTCTAATGGGGTTATACAACCTATATGCTTTAGATTAAGTGCAGTAACCAACAAAAGTACATTTTGTTAATTTATCATCAAGTTTACTGCCATTATGTAAATCTATTAAAGCATAGGCAATGCAGCCAAAAACTTTTAAATGGCTTACCCACAGTTTCCTGCCACTCCAAGCCTCATATTGAGTTCAATTTTAAACAGCCTTTGTTGGTAACAGATTTAACAAGTAAGCAACAGTGGCTACTCCTTTTGCCCAAAAATCATTTGGCAATCCTTTTCCTTTCAGCAAACTTCTTACCATTTTAACAACAGTCTGATTTTTTAGTTCAATGACACCGTTTTGCTTTGACGTGTATAGGGTTGTCAACTCTTTATACACTATGTGTTTTTCACAGAATTGAATAAATTTATGAGATAAAAATTCACCTCCTCTGTCAGTTCGGAGAGTCTTGATGCTCCTTCCATTTTGCTTTTCAACAAGGGCCTTGAACTTCTTGAAGGTCTCGAATGTTTCTGTCTTGCTTTGTAGAAAATACACCTAACTCATACGACTAAAGTCATCTGTAAATAACAAAAAATATCTACTTCTACCAAATGATTTTGTTTGCATAGGACCACACAAGTCAACATGTATAATCTCTAGGCAACTAGATGCCCTTCTAGACCTTCCCATAGGAAATGATTTTTTACATTGTTTCCCATAAATGCACCTTCCATAAACATCTATAGACTCAATTTTAGGCAGCCTAAAAACATTTTCTTTTGACTCAACAACATTAGACCTTTTACATATAAATACCTATACCACAAATGCCATAATCTAAACTCACTAGCTTCTTTGACAACAAGTGCATGACTTTCTACACTATAAATTTCAAGTGGAAATAAATTTTTTGGAGTCATATGAACATCAACAATGATTTGATATGATTTTTTTTTATCTCTAATGACATAATACATATCATCAAACACAATAGAATATCCCATGGTCATAAGTTGCTCAACACTCAATAAATTTTATGACAAACTAGGAATGTAATAGACATCATGGCGAAGCTTTACATTACCATGTTTGTTTTTTATTGCCACGGTGCCTTTGCCTTCCACTTGAATCTTCTTGCTGTCTCTTAATGTCACATTTTGTTTGAAAGTTTCATCAAGTTCCTTGAACAATAACCGTGTACCAATCATGTGATGAGAGCATTTACTGTCCAAGAACCAAATGTTGTTGCTGTCAATTTCTTCTTGATGAGCCATGAATAGTTTGAGCTCTTCTTCTTCTTCTTCTTCTTCTTCTTCTTTTACATAACTTGCTTGCTCTCTTTTTTTTTTCCTAGCAATCAGCTTTTATGTGCCCAAATTGTTTGCAATAATAGCATTGAACACCATTTTTGTTGCCTTCTTATTGTAATCTTTGATTTTGGTGCTCGTTACCTCGACCTCGACCTTTGCCACACCACCTTTTCCACGAAATCCTCCTCTGCCACGTTCTCTACAGCTTGCTTCTCTTTGCTTATTTTTTTGGTGTGATATCTCCCCCTTCACATGAAATGCCTTTTCATCACTCCTGTCATCTGTTTTGTTCAGCCTCATCTCATGGGATTGTAATGAACCCATTAATTTATCAAATGTTTAAGTAGCCAAATCTTTAGATTCTTTTACAGCTGCTACTATATGATCAAACTTTAGAGTTAAGCTTCTCAACACTTTAGCAACTACGATTTGATCAGAAATCTTCTCTGAATAAGATCTCATTTGATTAACAATTGCATATACTCTAGATAAAAACTCTTACACTGATTCTCCACTTTTCATGTGCAAGGTTTCAAATTCTCGACAAAGAGTCTGAAGTTTCGCAGAGATTACCTTCGAGGAGCCTTGGAATGCTACCTATAAAGCGGTCCAAGCATCTTTGACAGTAGTTACTGTTGCAATTTTTGAGAAGATTGACTTATGCACTGCTTGCTGAATGAAGAATAATGCTTTTGAATCCTTTTTCTTATTCTTCTTAAGCCTGCCCTCTTCATCTGGATCAACAAATCCATCTCCAACCAAGTCCTATAAATCTTGAGACCTAAATAAAGTCATCATCTTGATACTCCAGAACTTATGGCTTTCACCTTTGAACAATGGAATGGATGGCTGGAAAATGCTCACAACACTGCTATTGGTTACCATGAATATTTGCATGCCCGATTACGAACGAACTTGAGCTCTGATACCACAAATGTTGGAGAAAAGAACTGGAAGGCACTAAATAAATAATTATTACTGCACAACATAGTTAAACAAAATAAGCTACTTTGAGGAATTTCTTGATCCAATCTTATTGAAACTGAAACCAACCTATTCATAGGCTTTCCAAAGTAACTGCCAAATCAAAAAAAAAAGAAAAAAAATTGGCACTATCTCAAACATGCCTTAACTAATTCAGAAAAACAAAGAAATTATCAAAATTTGCTAATACCAATTCAAACAATAAAAGAACAAATAAACTGTAGCGGTTAATAATTTTGAATCAATTATTCAACACTTTCAACACAATCTCTCCCATTGTTTTCCCATCTCGTGGGACGCTAATCATTCTTTTTGGATTTTACACATTTACATCTGTAAGTGCTAGCACACCAATTCCTCGTCTTGTTTTCATCTTCGCTTGTTCTTCGCATGGAATCCCAATAGCTTGATCTTTTTGAGTAGTGATGCAGGTGGTGATGCACCACCGACGAAGGCACTTACGGGGATAGTTATGCATTTTTGCTCATGTGGTTTAGCCTCAAGGAGAATGTTGAAAATAATAAGACCATAACACATAAAGGTTACTTTGTGGAGATTGGTTTTCTTTTACATTTCATAGGCGGTGGTGGTGCGTATACAGATGTTTGTTCCGCCGTATGCAACGATGCCCCAAGTGGAAACCCATCCATTACAGTGGAACATAAGAAGGGACCATAATTAAATAGGTTCAGTTCCCATTTCCCACCCATTAATTTGGTTGATAGCATTAAGATACGCACCTCTATGGCTATAAACAACTCTTTTAGGCTCTGAAGTTGTTCCTGATGTATAATTTAATGCTATTATATCCCATTCAGCTTGAATTTGCTCTCTAGAATAATCAAAAGCATCGTTGAGAACATACTATTCAATGCTTTGTGTTTTTATTTTCAAGAGGACCTAGCAAGCCTTATGTGGACTTTGCCTAAAAGTCTGGGTTTAGTGGCAGTACCCATACCACAAATTACCTGGTCCTGTAACATGTTATTCAGCTCCTTTTAAAATCTTTGCATTACTTGGGTTGGTAAGGCAAGAAGCATTACAATCCCATCTTCTCCGTTTTTAGTTTTGATTGACGTAGAGTAACACTCAGTTGATTGAACTTTAAAAATCCCACTAAATACAGGTTTACTCAATCCAAAATCTATCTGTATAAGCCCCGAATGTTTTGTATCTGACGTTATGCAACACCTAGTAAACTGAGGCTTATCCTTAATTCTAATTAGATCTATTGTAGATTGAACATAATCTTGGGTTACATTATCTTTAATTTTTCCAACCAGTTCTAATGAAAAACTTAGTGGATTTTTAGATAGTTCTCTTGCAGTGGTCACCACCCCTGCAAAAATAATTGCATTTTGATAATAACCTTTGGGTATTAAATGCTGAAGCTTACCACCATGTCGGTTAATAACAGATGTCAACTGCACTTCTTTAGTAGGATCTAATTACAGTGCAATAGTCTGACATTTCCAAATACATGCACTTAATATTTCAAAAGTAGTGCCATGGTTGAGTTGAGCAGAAATATATTTTCATAAGGTTGAGATTTCGCGTGTGCCAAAGAAGAATGATTTAAGAGACACGTCCTTAATGGAAGTTGACATACTTTTAGTTTAACGTTTACTGTTCTATTCAGGATGCGGATGTCACTTGTGGTGGATTTTGAGCACTAAAAACATTCCTTTTCCGCACTAGGAGGATAGCGGGGGCATCTACTCCCTTCACCATCTCTTCCATGGCTGACATAAATTGGGTCGCACCAAAAGCATCACATATGGTGTGATTAATATACATGCCAAAAATAAAATCGCCGTATTTCAGACGTGTCACCCATCAATATTGGCTCCTCTTCAAATTATCAAGTTACATTGAAATTAATTATATATATATATATATATTGATAACATGGCCTAACTAGTAGCCCCACCTATTTAGGGTATGAGCTAGGTAAGCTAAAGGAGAGCGGTCGGATCTTTCCCAGCCAAGAGCTCGAACGCACCGAACACTAAAGAGCTCATCCATAGCTCAGTTAGTAACTGAAAAAATCTCGCAATATTAGGAAGAAACAATTTTCTTCCTTCACTTCTCCCCCAAAATAAGAGAAGTAGGAGGAGTTGCTGAAGGTAGTGGTATTCCATCCCACTACTCCTATAGAATTAAGGACTCTAAATCATATAAAAAATAGGAATTAGGTATGAAACGAATCTTCTTTTTTTGGCAATTATTTCCCTATCATTAGAATTACTAACTTGACTATTGAAGGCTCTCTATTCAGAAATCCCACCGATCCTATATTTTTCAGATGACCTTTTGGACTATGAGATTCACATTTTGAATTTTCATCATTTGGTGCGATGAGCGTAGAACATAGATCCTTTCTCAGACCTCAACCTAGTTCCTACCTCGTCAGATAATCAAGCTAGCCAAGCAAACCAACTCACCCTGAAGCACAATAATTCTTCCCATAATCTAATGAACCAATCTCAGCATCCCCCGCTGTAACCATCCTAAACATCTCTAGCATTACCCACAAGCAACACAATTTTTGCTAGCCACACTATCAGCCATAGCCGCCCAGGCACCTCAGCCCTCCTAGCCCATACAGCCTTACCAACCTCTGCAATCCTCACAACCACTAGCCAGAGACCCCTTTTCCTCAGTGGTCCCTCTAGCCCTTAGGTCCACTATCACCCTCACAACCAAACAGTTTCAAAGACTATTTGAAGATTGTATGCTAAAATACCAAAATCGGAACACTCTATAATACCAAGGCAGTTTTCGATCCCCACTCTCAAGAGAAATCCTAGCTACTCCTTTTCCCAAAATTTGCCTCTTTAACCTACCAAAATACAATAGCAATGCCAACCCTCGAGCCCACATTAACCAATTTCAACATACCATGCTGGTGTTAACGGCAGATTATATCACGCTATGCAAAATATTTTCGTAGACATTGACAAACTCAGCCTAGATCTGGTTTTGTAATCTCCCCAAATACTCCATCAAAAATTTCAAGCAATTCAGTAATATGTTCATCGCAAAGTTTGTGGTGGCGATCTGACCAAACAAGGTGTCAGCTGATTTGAATCAAGTCTTGCAGGAGAAAGGATAACCCCTATGAGCTTATGTAAAAAGGTTCAATATGGTAGCAATGGATATACATAACCTCAAATTTGAGGTGGCAATTAATGCACTAATAAAAAACATAAGATGCTGGGACTTCAGCGACTCTTTGAGTAAGAAGCCTCCCAATGATTTTACCGAGCTCATGTCCCGAGCTCACAAGTATATCCGGATGGACGAGGTCTATCACCTACGTTATAATGCATATAAGGATACAAGCATAGAGAAAGAGAAGGAGGATGCAAAAAGATCAGCTCAAGAGAAAGGAAAGGGCAGTCGAAATGACCCCAAACTGTAAAAAGGAAATCACTTATCTAACATAACTTACACGGTCACCACTCCTTACTCTAGAGATAGGAAGGAAGAAAGATTCATGCCCCTTAACACCACCAAAGGACAGATCCTAACATAGATGAAGCAGAATGACCAAGTCAGTTAGCCTCGACCAATGAGAAAATACCCCAACAGAGATCAAAGCCTTTACTGTGCCTTATATAGGGACAAAGGCCATGAAACAGAGGAATGAAGGAAACTTAAGAGGGAAATCGAACATATGGTGCAGAAGGGTACCCTATTGCAATTTGTAAAATAGAAGGACAAGGTAAGGAGGCACAAGTTACCCATGCCTCAATAGAACAAAAGCCGAGCTAGCTCAAGCAAAAAGGTTCCTGCAGGGGTCATTCATGTGATAGTAGGAAGAGGGCAATATAACAACTCCAAAAAGAGAAAGGCCAAGGAAGTGCTCGCCGTCAAGCCTGGTACATATGCCTTCTCACATATCATTTAGTTCTCAGTGGCTGATGGGTCTTGTGTTCGGCAACCACATACAAATGCATTAGTAATAGAAGCAATCATCTAAGAGTTTCTGATCCTACGAATATTGATAGATACAAAAAGTGTAATCAACTTAATTACACTGCAGATGTACAAAGCACTAAGAGTGTTGGAAAATCCCTTGGAGGATGTCAACATTCCCCTCATTGGCCTTTTTAGTCAATCTATCAAAGTGGAATGCTTAATAAATCTGTTTATCCAACTGGGAGATGATGTGGTAGTTTGAACATGCCGAGCATATTTTATGGTAGTCAACATTCCCTTATCATATAATGTGATTTTTAGCCAGCCTTTGCTAGCTGCAGTCGATACTTATGTGTCTATATCGAACTTGATACTTAAGATCCCAAAGGAGGAAGGTGTAGCAGTGCTGAGGGGAAACCTAAAGGCATCTCAGGAAACATACATAACCATGTTGAAGAAGGCCAATCAAGCCCTGTCACTTGACATGATGGATATCCTAGACATCGAAGATCAGAAAGCCAAGCTAGGAAAAGTATTGCAAGTGCTCAAACTATTCTCGGGGAAGAGCATACAAATATAAGCCAGTAAGGAAGGTTCGTACAGAGAAGCCCTTATTTCAGTACTCACAGAGTTTGTGGATGTGTTTGCTTGGCAGCCATCAAATATTAAGGGCGTATCAAAAGAATTGATAACTCACTCCCTGAATATTTGACCAGAGTGTAAGCCAATAAAGCAGAGGAAGAGGAATCATGCCCCTGAACGTCAATTAGCTATGGAGAAGGAGACGAGCACTTTGCTAGAAAACGGTTTCATCAGGGAGATATTCTATTTGGACTGGTCGGCCAATGTAATACTTATGAAGAAAGCTAGTGGTAAGTGGTGAATGTGTGTAGACTTCACCGATTTAAACAAGGTATATCCAAAGTGTTGGAAATTATCGGTTACATGCATCACATACATAAGTAAAATTTAAAATTTTTTAACCAATAGATCTGATCTTGCCATGAATTTACAATATAAATATTAATGAGAATAAGAAAAATTACCTTTAATTTTTGTTGAACAGTTGATTTTCCTTTTCATTGGATTGTCACAAACCACAGTGTCCAAAATTGAACACCTCCAATGAGTAATCCACACTAGAGAAGGAATAAATGAACCAAGAATGAAGGAACCACAAGGCTAGCTGAATTTCCCTTGATGCTAGCAAGGGAGTGGCGGCTAGGGTTTTTTAAGAGAGAGAATTTCTTTTTTCTTAATTGTTCACTTAACCTTAAAATTCCTATCACTTGAATTTTTATAGTTAGGTTAAAAATCCAACTTCATAATGGGAGTGGGTTCTTTAAAATTGTTGGAGAAATACTAAATGGGCTTATGGAATTATTAATAATTTATTTGGACTCAATTAAATCCAATTTAAGTTCATTCATAAAGGACTATGCACAAAACCCACAAACTAGGCCCTTTATGCATACATTTGAATTTAATCACCCAAATTAATTTCAAATCTATCCAAATTAAATAAGTAGGCTCCATAACACTTATAAAATATATTTAATTTATTTTGGTTCAAGAATTAGGCCTCTAAGGCCTTCTATCTGAAGTTGGCGTGAAACCCTTCCTCTGGAGGGTTTCTGTGCCAAAATCAATTCTTTGGGCCTTTATAATTTCTCTAATGGATCTATTAGTTATTATATCAGCCCTATAACACTTATAGTCCAATAATAATAATTAATTATGGAATACAATATTTCAATTAGGTCAATTTTACAGAACATTTCTAAAAAGTTCTGCGAACAATTTAACTTGATCATAATTAATTAAACTCTTTAATTAATTATTCTCTTTTTCATTTCTCTTCTCCCATAATAATATCAAATAATATTATCCTTGTCATTTTACCATTTTATCATTTACTCTATATATGTGTAATCTATTGGGTTCCTATCCATATTGGCAGTATAATATGTAATTATGAGTTCTATTCAAAACTCACATGATTTAAACTTCTTTAAATCATTTTATCAATCCATATTGATATTTATGATACATTATTATACAAATCATGAGCGGCCTCTAGCTAGGCATCATGACTACCCAAATGTCAGGAAAGTCAAGTGATTTGACTATACCTTTTCCATAGAAACAGTTACACTACAAGAAAAATGCAATTTAGCAACAGAAAATAGCAACGAAAAATACCAATTTTTCGTTGCTAAAAAAAATAGCAACAGAAATTAGCAACGGAAAATTCCGTTGCTAATCCGGCGGTTGCTATTTTTAGCAACGGAATTCATATTCCGTTGCTAAATTCAACCAACTCATTTTCGGTTAATTGGTAAATTTTACCAACGGAAAATGAAATTCCGTTGCTCATTTTAGCAACGGAAAATGCAATTCCATTGCTAATTTTAGCAACGAAAAATGCAATTCTGTTGCTAAATTTAGCAACGAAATTACATTTTTCGTTGCTAATTTTAGGAAAGGAAATATTATATTTTCCGTAGCTAATTTTAGCAATCAAAATTCATACATAAATTCCCATCGATAATTGTCGTTACTAAATGTAGCCATTGAAATCATAAAAAATTTGAGGATTTGAATTGATTAGTTATTAAAAAAATATAATGCAATTAACTTAATTATAACATAGTATAATCCATAGTATGAATAAGAAATCCATAAAAAATTAACATAAACTCAGTATCGGTACCTAAATAATATAGTAGAATTTATAAAAACCAATATATAGTAATACAACTCAAAATCAGTACCAATACGTAAATATTACAAATATAAACTATGTAGTTGGTGAAGGCGGACGATCTGGCTATTGAGAGGTGTCCTTGTTTTTCAACTCTTTCACCTCATTCTTCAGTTGGATTACAGTATTGAGCAACATACTGACAGTATTCTCAAGCTGAATGACTCTCTCAGAAGGTTCAGAATGCCTACTACAAGCAGCAACATTACTCATACTTGCGTAACTGTTATTCAAATAAGATAATTTGATAATTAGATTTATGGGTTAATTAAATAGAGAGGTTAATCAATGTATTCAATTATAACTTAAAAAAATCACATCAAATTTTCAGCAAACAACCCAAATATGCAATTATATAGGCTAATCCTACTCCTAAAATTGGAACAAAACAATTCATGGCATAAAAATAAGTTGCATCAAGGTACGTGGCACTCAACCATGATAACCGAGTTATCCTTTAGAAATCAGTAGCCCGTAGGTCGAATCGTTTCAGCCTATATACCTTGATACAACAGTGATACAAAATAAGTATTTTATCTTATTTAATGGAATACATTTTTAGAAGTTATAATTCTATGTTTGACAAAAGAAGTAAATGGATTTGCATACATACATAACAATCGAATATAAAAGAGTCATATGTATATGTATAAGAAAACAGAACTAAAAGGTTGAGTCCCAAAAAATGAGAGCATAATTAAGCATAGCACCAAAACTAGAAAAGTAAACAAAGTATAAAACTGTCAAAGTAAAATAACAACCCAAAACCTGACAGCAGAGAGAGCCCCCCAAATAGCAACAACCCATAAAGAGCACCAGCACAGATTAGAAACCAAGACAAATATCAGCCTTTGCCAAAATAGCTAGCTGGAGAAAGAAAAAACATACCGAATTTAAGTGAAAAGCTAAAATGACTAATTGTAAAGAGCAATGGAAAATAAAAAGCTAAAGTCTGCAGGCTATAACCACCTGTATAGTAACAAATCATTGCATGAATGAGCATTCAATACAAATCATTGTATAAAAAAAATGAACGTACAAATCATTGCATGAATGAGCATTCAGTATAGTAACAATTACAAATATTCAAATTACTAATGCACTTTAAGATAACCACATTCACATGGTAGACTTTGAAAGAGGTAAATAAAATCACTTAAGTACGATGAAAGTAATAAATAAATATTAAAAATAAACCTTTAAATGCTCAACAACTTTCCTAAGGCTATCCTTGTATTCTTTTACATAAATATGTTGCCTATTACTGGTTCTCCCTTTTAAAGCTACATCATTCGCTCAAAAGAAGACTATGAAAGCTAATAAAGGTTTTGTGATCTCTTACCAACCGTTAATGCCAATAATTCAAAAAAACCCGCTAAGAATTTCGTAAATAATATTAATTTAAATTGGATTATAAAGAACCAACAAAAAATTAACCAAATTTCAATTCAACATTTAAGACATCTCAAACAAGATATTTATCAAACAGGTTGTATGCTAAAACAAAATACTTGTGAGACCTAAATGAACTTTCACTAATCCATTTAAGACAATAATACGGCAGCTACTTTCCCTCATAAATTAAATTGTTCAGAATAGAAATAGGCATAGGTATATTAAGAAGTGAAAAAACAAAAGCAATCAAGGTAACCACCTGTCAAGGGATACATCATAAGTTGGCTTCCTATCATGTTATCTTCTAAGATAAACAAATTAATTATTTATATGAATAATAAACTAACTCCAGTTATTAGGTTGATTTGCCAATTTTCCTTCTTCTTGCTTCATGATTCTATGAATAATCAACTAACTCTAGTTCATTCATTATCCTTTTATTGCAAAATTTAATAAAAAAAGTACAGCAATGCAAATCCCAATAACCACAAACACATATACATACAGCAATCCAAATCTCATTTACCACAAACACATATACAAAATATTATGCATATGTAATTTCCTAAACACAAAGAAGCAAGAGTCCCAAGCTGACGTTTGACTTAAGTATACATATTTATATATAGTCTATTATTTCAGCAGTAATAATTAATTATTACTGCAAATTTATTGATAAGTAATTCAAGTATTAGTAAGTAAGATGCTATATATATATATATATATATATATATATATATATATATATATATATCAGTAATTTTTTTGATAAGCTGCAAATTTATTGATAGAAGAGAAGTTAACAGCCACGGAGAACCAACCAAAGAGCCTAACTATAGCAGGACACCACCCAGAAAAAAGAGAACAAAGCAACCCCAAAATAAAAGTTCCCCATTGAGGACACCAGGAATTCAGCCTTAGAATTGCAGCATGCAAATTAAGAATCAAAGACTTCACAACAAAAAAAATGCCAATTAGCGACGGCACAATTTCCGTCGCTAATTTTGCTACGGATTAGCGACTGTTTTATAAATGCGTCGCGAGAATGATATTAACAATTTTTTTGCGACGAAATAGCGACGGAATTAATAAATAGTCGCTAATTATTGGAGGGCAAGTACGCGCCCTGTTTTGCGACGTAATTAGCGACAAAACTTTTCCGTCGCTAAATTTTATAATTTTTTATTCAGGAAATTAGTTCCAGAAATTTTAGCGACTAAACTTTTAGTCGCTAATTTTGGCAGGAAAAATTTAGCGCCTTTTTTTTGCGACGAATTAGCGACGGAAATAAATCTATCGCTAATTAGTTTGTTGCTGTAATACGATTAGCGACGGAAATATTTAGTCGATAATCCGTCGCAAATAAATTAAAAAATAAGTTTTTAAATTTCACTCCCATGATTTATGTATAATTTCAAGTAATTTTAATATAGACCATATAAAATGAATTTTTTCTTTTGTAACAGAAAATTATAAATTATTTTATAAGTTGGTAATAATTTTTTACCAATTATACCAAAATCTAATGTTATTTATTTAGAAAATTTACATTTTTAATCATAATAATAAACTAATTGTTATGATTATTATATATTTGCGTGTTCAAGATTAATAAAAATAAATATTTATAAAATTTATTATTTCATTTAAAATAATAATAAAAAAATTTGTAATTTATTTTTATTTTAAAAAATTTAAATCAAATATGAAATTATTAGGAATTAAATTGATTTGTTTATCAATTATCCCAATTTTGAAAGTGTCCAAAGACTATTGCATATGAAATTCGGGCTTAGTCAGCATAAAATATTTTGAAAGACCACGAGACATAGTTTCAATTACAAATTTGTATTGTTAGCACAAAATTATTAGTTAGAATTATTCATCGCTATTTGTATAAAATTTAAAAAGGTGACATAAAAATTTTGAACTCTTATCCAAATAGGAACCTGAGGCCTAATTGAATATTGGATTTAGTAATGAATAAAGGATCATGATTAAAGAAAGACCAAAATAAAGATCTCTGAACCTAATTTTCTTATTCTGTCGGAAATATTTCAAAATTATTGTACATAAATATTGCTAATTAATGTGCCTTAAATATAAGCATTTTATTAATTTCATACTTTTATCAAGTTAAAAACGGGTTGCACATCATTAGATAAGATGTTATCTTTCAATACGACCGTAAAAACCACTCGTATCGCCGTAGTTAAAATATTTTTAAAGTATAAATATTTTTCCTATTAATTTTCTTTTCAATGATTTTAATAGTAGGAATCAAAAAGCTTAATTTGAGAACATTTTTATTAGTTTTATTAGAAACTGTTAATCTAATTAAGCTAAAAAATTATATTGTCGGTAGTTTAATATAATTACTTTATATTAGATAAGAAATTTGGACACTTTTCTTCAACTGTAAAATGTGGAACACTGTCAGAGCTAAGGATATAAATCATGGCAAATCACAAATCACTATTGAGAATATCATTTAATTTTAATAATATTCTATAGAGAATAATTATAAAATAATTTTTATAATAAATATGTATTATATATATATATATATATATAGACAATAAATATTGAGAATATCATTTAATTTTAATAATATTCTATAGACAATAATTATAAAATAATTTTTATAATATATATATATATATATATATATATTAAATTAATAGTAATATATATAGAAATGGGTCAAATTATAAGAAAATAAGTTGTCAATTTCGGTTGGGCTCTTAGGTTGGGCCCTTAGTTAATTGAATTGAAGTGGCCCATTTACTTCTCCGAAATTCCTTCAGCGCCGTCTACTGCTACTTCTCTTATTCGATTCCTTCAGCGCCGTCTAGGTCGACGAGAGTCTCCCCTTTTCTCCTTAGCCTAATCTTCGCCATCATTCTCTTCTTTTTCTACCGGTTTCCGACGATTATTGCCATCTGAATGTTCGTTTCTCTCTCTAGAATCTGCAGGTTAAGATCTGCAATCAGATGCTTCATATCTCTCTGATTCCAGGTTTGATTTTCTTTTCTGGGTTCAATCTCCGTTTTTTCCTTGTTAATCATCGCTTTCTGTAGATCTATTTCATTTTATTCATTAGTCTTTAGATCTCTTATTTGTCTGGGATAAATGCTGTTGTATATTTTCTTTTCGGTTGATTAAAGGTTCTTAGGGTTCTTCTGTTATTCTGACTATGCTTTCACGAGGTCTCCTTCCTCCGTCTACTTGAGAGAATCGCTGATGATTGCCTTATTGAAATCAATGAAACTGGTGAACCTCACTTAACTACCTTTCTCTGTTTTAAGTTTGCATGATTGTGGTGTTAGTCGATCAATTGGGTATTTTCTTGAGCCACTGATTGTTCTTGGGTTTGTTGCCAAAGAAACCCCTTATCATTAGACTCAAAGGTTTGCCGTTTGCAATTATTGTTAGCTGTTATATTTTTTCTTATTCTCTCTTCTGTTAGATTACTACTATAGTCTTAGCTTGATTCTAGCATTTTTTTTTCAAGAAATTTTAAAACTTTTCTCTAATTTGCAATAGTAGGCTATATTTTAGAAATTTAGTTGTTGGTTGCACCGCCAGGACACCTATGAGTACTATTATATTTACTAAATCAAATCGCAAAAGGGAAAAGACATTCTATTAGGTATTTCTTTTGGTTGACCTATGTTTATGTATAGATATACTGGAGACTTGTAAACGTTATTAAATGGATGCTCGTAATTTGTTGCGTTTGTAACAGATAATTTAAATGTGTGCCAGAATTTATCATCTTTTTTTAGGATAAGCCTAAATTAAGAATTGGATAAAAGCATGACACTCTTTTGATATTATTATAATAATGTTTTTACTTGACATAGTTTCTAATTAAGTGACTTACATATATGTTATGCACTATGTCAAAACTGTAATTAATGGAGTGAAGTACCTAATGGTTTTGCATGTGCTTATTTGCATGTTCATTGCCATATGGGTATAGAAGTGGGGTTTGGTTACATTTTAATAATAATAATAAAGTAATTGTCAACTAATTCCGGTACAGATTCATGGTGGCGATTCGTGGAAAGATGTCTGCGGTGGTGGCTGTGGATTTGCTATGGCTATTTCAGGTTGCTTTTCTGATCTTGGAATTCTAATTCTGTTTTTGACTTATTACTAAACTTTCTCTCAAAATTAATTTTCAGAATTAAGTTATGAATATTGATTTGTGAATTGTGAATTACGGGAAGCATGTTTTTTAGTTTAGTTGTGGATAGGCTGGTCATTTATTTATCATTTGCAGCCTTTGTGGCTGAATTAGGATCGCATTGGTAAAAAATAGATAAAGTCAGCTTATATCAATCTAGGTACCTATGGGTAAAAGATCTCAGAGATGTGGCAACAAGAAGCAATTTCCACAGTTGCCATTGAGAATGAGATGAAAATTTGCAGAAAAATATAGGGATTTGTAGTTCTCTATTGAACCCAGGTTTGATTTGTGATTTCTTATTTAATTCATTGTATCAGATAATTTATTGTTACTTACATATATATATTGTCACTTATGCTTCTTATCTAATTCCTGGCTATTGGAATCATTGCCATTCTCCCATCTCTCTCTCATTCTGATTCTTATACATTGCTTGTTGCATTTAGGTTATTCCAATTGGCACATCTAAAAACCATCTGAAACTTAGTAATTTAATCAACTGATTTCTATTTTATTTGGTATACTCTTACTTCAAAACCAGTTCAACAACCACAATCTCCAACTCTCTTTTCTGTTTCTCTGTTCAAGATTAGGTATCTTATTTATTTATTTATTTATTTTCTGGCTCTTTGTTTATCCTTTTCTGTTTTGGTGAAGTTAATTCTTTTAATATGGGAGAGAGAGAAGTGGTGAGAGGAAGGGATTAGTTAAATTTTGATGCAGATCCAGTTGATCTATATATTTGTTGTTCCAAATTTCCATTTTGTTCTTATTTGTACAACCCCCATTCCTTAATATTCCTATGATAAATAATTGGATTACTTGATTAATTGTTGATTTTATTCATATGGGATTCTGATTCATATGTTGATTGCTTGATTAATTATTTTGATACAGATAGGAGAGGTTAGGAGTCTTTTATAGGCCTCTTATTGGGCAGATGGAGAAAGGTTGGTCTGGCGGGGTTATATTAATTAATAAGTAACAGATTAAAATTCTAAATAAAAAGGAAAAATGAATAATAAAAACAAATAAATACTGAAAACTTAATATAACATTAATTGCATCCTAAAGGTGGGTCTAGTGGGGTTATAACATAAAGCCATTGATTAATTTAGACGACGTTAAATGTTTTTCATATATTAGAAAATGAATATGATTTCTATTACCTTTATTTTGCTTGGCACATATTTTTCTACTCAGCAATTAAGAACCCACTAATTATTCCATTGCCAGCTTAGCCATTCCTTAGGTTTTTAATCTTCTTCTCGATTTTCTTTCTTGCTTTTTCTTTTACTCTTGAATGAGAGTTTAAGAATCAAGATTATGCATTTGATACTTTCTTTCAGGGAATCAGTTATGCTAAGCTTGCTAGTCTACCTCTTATAGTGGGTCTTTTTGAGTATCTTTTCATTCTTGATGAGTTTTTTATTGTTACTTTCTAATCATTTATAAGTTTTTAATTATTTAAAATATTGAATATGTAGATTCAAGCTTTATTCCACCTCTAGTATATGATGTTCTTGGAAGCTCAAGAGACCTAGCAGGTCCTATTTCTATTGCTTCTCTTATAATGGGATCAATGCTTAGACAAGAAGTTTCACCCACTAATGATCCTCTATTGTTTCTTCAACTTGCTTTTTCTTCTACTTTTTTTGCTGGTTTATTCCAAGATTCTTTAGGATTGTCAACGTACTGCCACTTTCTTTCTTTTTCCTTCTATCAATATTCACTTTTTTTACTTGCCACCAGAATGTTTACTCTTTTTACTGGCTTATATTTGGAATATGATATGCATTTTAAATATTTGGAGATGGAAGGTTTGTTATGATACTATATACTTACGTTGAAATTTGTATTTTCAGGTCATGGTCAAGAAGATGCTGTTGTTGATGACACTAAAGCTGTACTACCTGAAGGTAAAACTTATATTTAACAATATACTATATATTTAAATTGAATAAGCAATGGCTTATTTTATTTTCATATTGTTTTACAGTAAATGAATTAGATTTTATTTTGAATTAACAATGGCTAAATTTATTTTCATGTTGTTTCACCGACTTATATTACATGAATTGCATAATAGAAATGTTAATATGGATTTAACCTTATTTTTTGATATCTTTAAGATTCTTACATCTGCTTTTAGTATTTCACAATTAATTAATTAACTGCTTATGCCCACTATAATTAATTAATCATTGTTGAGTTACAGTTCATAATATATATGGATATTGTGCACCAGACTATGCAATGGCGGGTCAGCTGACTTTTAAATCAGACATTTATAGCTTTGGAGTGGTTCGCTTGGAGCTCATTTTAGGCAGGAAAGCGATTGATCAAAGGAAGGATTGTAATGAACAGAATCTTGTTGCTTGGGTAAGATAATATCTGGCCAGTCACCGTGTTATTTAAATTAGTCCAAGATGTTTGTTTTACTTGGTGAAATTAATTGTTCTATGATTAAACCTCAGATTGATGTGGGTTATGAATTTATTGCAGTTGTTCTTTTCAATGGTTTATGAATGGGCTCTGTTCAGATTATTTCCAACTTTGGGACATGTATTTTGCTTTCTTGTCAGTTTATGAAGCTAATCATTCTTGAAATCATTTATTTATGACTGACCTTGATCACCCACCCAACTCAATGGCTTTAGTAGATTCCTTTTTTGCAATATAACATTGGCCTTACTGGTGTTGTCAGTGTTCACAGTTTTCTATATTTGCAATGTTCTTTTATATCTTACTTGTTCCTATGCTGGAGGTGGTTTAAGAGATTGAGTCAGAAGCAATGTCCATATATTGGTAGTCCATTGTGAGTTTAATTTTAGATACTTAGCAATGTAATGCTCTAGAGAGTGGCAACATAAAAGATGAACTCAGGTAGAATCGAACTTAGATTTGTTTAAAAATTTTAAGCTGTGCACATATTCAAAAATGCCTGTCCCTTGATACTGTTTATCATATTCATGATTTATTCAGCCAATGTTTTCAATATTTCATTTGAATTTCAAATATGAATTTTCTTTCACTTTTATGATGAGTTTGGTCATCTCTATTGCATTTTCAAAAAAACCAGTATCAACTTGCATGCAGGGAGATGTGCAGATACCTGTGATGATGCTTCTTCATAGCATATGACTTCTTCATATGTGTCTTCCTTGGGCAGTAATAGATTCCTTGAGCAGGACAAAGCAATCATGAAATTGGGTGGCTTAACAAAACATGAGACAACCGTGATATTTGGCATTTTAGATTCTATTTGCCTCTCGACTCTTCTTGGGGAGGGTTTCAGGCTTTTGTGCATGTACAGATGCCAGGTATTTCTTAATCAAGAGAAAAATATGTTTGCAATTAATTCAGAGTTTTCTGCTCTTAATAGTTCTATACGTATTGAAACACATTTAGCACTGCAGGATGCTTTGGTGGCCTTTAAAAAGCTTTCCCAGAAGCAGTATAACACATTTAGAAAAAGATTTGATAGATATTATGAACTCGGCCAGCATGCATTTGGTGAAAAACTCGGGCTTTATGTAGTTGTTCCTCAACAACTCATAGTTGAAGTTCGTGCGTGCATTGTGTATATGGTTACAGGAGGCCAATCCCTTAGAAAATTTCATGATGTTTGTAGTACTTTTAAAGTACTTGATATTTAATGTATTTTTATGATATATTTTTTTAATTAATAGTATTGGACAATTTTTATTTATATAAAATTAAATTATGATTTGTTTATGTAAAAAGTAATAAATTAATTTAAGTGTTGATTTTATATATCATAAATTAGTTTATTAATTTTATTAATTTGTTGATTATAAAGGACGTAAATAAATAATTTAAAAAATAAATTATATTTAGAGACGGATTTGCGATAACTAATCTGTCGCTAATATATAATAGATATAATTTCGGAAATAATTACACTGAATTTTTATTTAGCGACGGAATTAGCGACGCAAAATTTAGTCGCTAAATATTATTATTATAATTCGGCGACTAACTAGGATATAAATTAGCGACGAAGCAAAAAAATTTGCGACGGAAATTTGCGTCGCTAAAATAGCGATATTCCGTCGCTAATATATTAGCGACTGGGCTATTAGCGACTGTTTGACGCGCCGTCGCTAAATTATATTAGCGACGGAATTTTGGCAATTAGCGACGGCATAATTCCCAGTTTTTTTGTAGTGCTTGTCCTAAATTTGCAAGTAACTGGATTAAGCCCATATCAGACTTTTCCTGCCACATTATCCCAAAATGCTAAATAATTTTGAGTTAGCTAGAAAGAACCATTTCACTCAAATTAAGCTTTTAAAGCTTGCACATTCCATTAGATGCTCAACTCTTAACTTCTTATAGCAACATCAAAGAGGCCAAATCACATAAAAATTCAAGAGAAGCTAAACATCAAGATAAGTTTCCTAATAACATTCTTATATTTTTACTACAAAATGATATGTAAACAGATATAAATAACATATGTTAAGATCTCTAGCAAGAAACATATTCATAAGCACACCACACATTCACATGAACAAGAACTAACAAAGGGCAAGAAGCAGGGAAAAAGCATTGCAGAAGGCAAAGACCAGTAATTGACTTGCATGTAGAGCAAAAGAGAAAAGTTAATTCGCTTTTCTTAATTTATAATGAGTAGAACATGCACCGGTTCAGAAAATTTACCTTATCAAAGCTTAAGCATATGCCTATATTTAATACAGATGGCCAAGCTACAATCGCAGCAAATTCAGTATAAAGTACCTGAAAGTTGAGAGTTCAGAAACAAATCACAAGAATTTTTATGAGAAAAAGACGGAGTATGCATGCACGCACTCTCTCTCTCTCAGATTCTGCAAACCTGGATACAATTAAAATCACAAATGAGAAAAATAACAACAATCAAGGTATTACCTTAAGAATCTTGAGCTTCACACTTCCATAAATAGCACCAAAACTAAATGTGAATGCCCTAGCCACCTAACCAAGTGAAGAAAAGAAACAATTGATAAAGAATCAAACAACAATATTTATTTTACTAATATAAATACAATCCATTGCTATCAATATCAATGTTCACTCATCTTTGCTAAAAGGATACAATTGGGCATACCTTAGTTCTTCAATTGGGTGCATGTAACATCATTCACTCTACTCCATTTAAGGCTAGACTTCACTGCAAGCCATGTAAGATCAAATTAAAATTTAAAAAATTAAAACATTTAAGAAAGGGACATCATAAACTCAAAAGAAATTAAACTACCCTTCAAATTTAGGTTCACTTTACCACCTCTCTGCAGTCAGCACTCTTGATTCTTATGCCGTATTTCATGTTTCATAGGGTAGTGCAACTTTAATAGAACAGAAAAGAAAAGGACTGCATAACGAATTATCAAGCAGATAAGGGTCTAACAGAGGTTCATCAGAGAAATGCAAAACCGGGGCAGCAAAGATGTGCAGTTAGTTCCAAACATAATCCGAATTTAAAAATGCGAGTATCCCTATATGCTAAACTTCCAAGAAAAAATGTTTTCTTTCAAAGGCAATACTAAATATGGAAATATTGCAATAAATATATCTGAAGAAAGCCTCAATGGATTTGAGGTGAAATCCCCATTGCGTGCCAGAGATGATGAAAAACAAAAAAAGGATAACCAATCCATTTGTAAGATAGAAGTCCTTCCATAATTCCAAACTGACATATCCAGCCCCAGATTACAAGGATGAAAATCCTTATCTCTACAGGAAGGGATGTGGCAAAACATATATATATAGTAACAATAATTAAAAGGAAAAGAGAATGTATACGAGATGCACAGAAAATATCATAATTAAAGGATGTAAGTAATTGATATAGTACAAAATAAATAATTATAAGCAATTAGCCATAAAACAAGGAAAAAATAATATTAACAAAATATTATTCACAACCATAATAAAATATATCTAACATATTAAAAAAATAGAATAATAAGAAATGATGTGAAAATTGCAAAAATAAAAACAAACAAAATTGAACTAATGCATGCCTTTAGAAGTGTGACAAAAGGTTGCCAAATGCATAAAAAAATGCACAAAATACATATAACGGAGTGAGGAAGGCGAGTCATAGAACAAACAGGGTGATTGGGCGAGTTAGTAATGAGTCATGGCCATAAGGTCCTATAGCATGAAGCACATCTAAATAGAAACTCTTCAGAGCTATTGGTAATGTCATCTTCATAAATAAAGCTCTACACTCAAGAAAGAAATTCCATTATCTTGTTTTGCATCAGAATATGAAGTATCTTGAGAAACGGCCACAAAAATTATTGGATTCTCTTGAGAATACCGTCCAAGGACAACTACTTCAAGACTAGAACTAGTCTAATCCTATCAATCATCATTTCCAGATTCAAAGATAGAGTGACATTTAAATTTAACATTTCCCATTATGAAAATTTTCTAGACTAAATACAATGTAAAAAGAAAAACTCGATACTATGAAATATTTCAAAACTAAATACAATGTAAAAAGAAAACTTGATAGCCACTTTACCTAAAAGAAATTATGACAATCATAGAAATTTTAAACAAGATTGATTTATTAGGTTTCACCAAGTACATGATACTCAGAAAACCTAATTTTCATGCGGAATAAATTGATTTATTAGGTTTCACCAAGTTTTCATATCATTAGGTTGAAAGGACAGAAAAAAAGAACCTATCATGCCAGTTGCTAGCAAACCGAGGTACTTTGTGATTGGGAAAAGATGCATAACACTTGTATGATTCAGGAATTTGTCCTGCATCCAATATAAAAATCGTGAAGGTCATGCACTGCGACAAATTTTTAGCATTACTAATAAGCAAATACTTACAGGGACTTTTTTCTGAGTCACAACATAGATAGAATCCTTTCCACGAACACCAATTGAGGTAATCCCAGCTGCCTTCACAGCCTTAAAGGCATATTTTATGGTCAGCAATGAAACGAAACCCATTAGTTTAGGAAATTACGATCGATTAAGATTGCTACAATTAACTTGGCGAAGGTTTAGCAAAATCAAAGTCAATAGAAAATACATGCTCTATAGAAAAATGAAAAATGCTTGAAAGAGGCATGCAGCCATCAAAATCAGTCTTAGATTAAGCCGTGCTTAAAAAAATAAAATTCTCAGCGCACCAATTATCAAATTATTGCATTCCAGTAAATTTACACTTCAACTTGTGATCTACATTCACATTTCAACTCTTGATTTCTCTCTATCTTGATAGTAACTATTAAAGCAATTACAGCGAAGAGAAACTCAACCTAGATCATCCAAATAAAAAGAATTCCTACACTCCACACTAACTATTTTACACTGAAATTTTTGCTATAATAATATATTGCAAAGCTTATACTGACGATAAAACCGAAATACCAATGGATATGAATGAAATCTGTGAATGTTTCAAACATAAATACCGACTTGAAAAAGACGGCCCTCCGGTGATGAATGATTCATGGCTAAAGTCACTTAAAATTCATAATTAAACAAATAAACAACGATTTAAAGGATAGAAATCAAAAATCAAGAAAATGAAATTTAAGAAACCAAAAAGCAGGGGAGGTTGAAGATGATGAATAGTAACATCCCACAACTTAGTTTAACATATATTTGAACAAAATAATTACAATAATCAAGATATATGCCAAGAAGAAAACGAGATTGAGATTAATTACAATATTTAATTAACAAATATTAACATGAAAAATCAAAGATTAAATAAAAGAAACCATGGATAAACAAAAAGAGAAGGGCAAGGAAATTGGACCACTGACCTGTAAAAGGATCAGATTTGCAAGGAAGACGACAGCAAAGAACCCAGCAGTCTTTGATTTTCCTTCCAAAAATAATTTTTCTTCAAAAATAGGTGAAGATCTGAGGGAGAGAGCAAGGAAATGGTTGGGAGAAAACCGAGTAGAGAGCGTGAGATAGAGAAGGGGATGGTTGAGGCACAAAAAGAAAAGAAAAATGCAGAAAGTGGGCCAATTTATACCTAGGGTTAGGTGAAATAACAACGAAATTAGCAACGAAAATGATATTCCGTTGCTAATTTAGCAACGAAAAATAAATTCCATTGCTAAATTAGCAATGGAAACTCATTTTCTTTGCTAAATATGGCGGTACTTGAGGGAGGAAAAATTTGGGATAAAATATAGCAACGAAAATTAAATAATGGCGCTAAAATTTTCCTTCCCTTTTAGCAACGGAGTACAACCATTTGTATTCTGTTGCTAAATCAATAAAACCTCAACCAATTTTAGCAACGGAAATATTTTTTCGTTGCTAAATAGCAACAAAATTTGATTTCCGTTGCTAAAATAATTCCGTTGCTATTTTGCTATTTTCTTGTAGTGTTACCGTGCAATTACTCTATTCACCATTCTTATCTCAATTAGATTTTGAGTATGAATTTCTGTCAACTCATATAAATCTAATTATGTATGTTCTATTAATTTAACCATTATTTCCAAAATGCCCTTTATGGATCCCTATCCATCTCGGCATATTACTCTGGCCAAAATTCTCTGAACAAGGCAATTATAGAATCATGTTAGATAACTTCCCTTAATAAATCTGGGATGGTGAATCCTTTATCGATCACTCAACTAACTTCAAGTAGGTTATGATATACCCAATCTCCAAACTATGTTCACCCTCAGTTGGAAGTAATCAGTTATAGAGTCAAAGTATACTACTTACTACTTAAGATAACTTTGGTGATCTCAAGTCTAAGGATACTTGCACAACCACTATGAAGAGATTCCTAATTGACATAGATTTAATATCCATGTGAGGATTCTTTTTGCAGGTCTCCAATGAACTTATTCTTCTAACAAACATCTAAATGTTAACTTTGATCATCTTCCATAATCACAGTTATGAGAATCATTGCTTGAACCATTCAAGAAGTATAACATGTGCTAGTATGTCCGAATTAACAATGTCCTATCTTATTAATTCTATGACTAGGGATATTTAGATATTAACACATTTGCATGCAATAGACATCTCATATCATGAACACTTTCATAATTGCCTTTGCACTGTGTTTATAATATCTAGGACTTTATTTATTAATTTAAGATTTACAAACTCATGTATTTAAACATAGTATTAATAAATGAATGATGCCTTTTATTAAGAATATAAATTCATACATATGAAATACATCCCTTTTACATGGGTTCTAGGGCATACTCTCTAACACAAAAGGATAGTTATCCCTTGCCAAATATAGATCTGCTGGTGGACTCCACAGTCGATTTAAAAAAATATGCATTTCTGAATGCATCGATGGACTATCATATATAAGATTTCAATGAATCCAGCAAATGAAGAAAAGACTACCTTCATCATTTATCGAGATACTTATTGCTATCGTGTTATGCCCTTCGCACTAAAAAATACAGGTGCCACTTACCAAAAGTTAATGAATCAACTCTTCACTAACCAGTTGGGAAAAAATATGGAGATCTATGTGGATGACATGATTATCAAGAGCAAAATATTAGCGGATCTACTTGCCGAACTCAGAGCAACTTTTCTTACTCTCAGGAAGGTAGGGCCTCAAATTGAACCCAGAGAAGTAAGCCTTTGGCATACAGTCTAAAAAGTTCCTTGGTTTTATGATATCAAAGTGAGGGACAGAGGCCAACCCGGAGAAGATCAGGGCAATTTTAGACACAGAGCCCCCTAAGACAGCCCGAGATATATAGAAGCTCAATGGCAAAATCACAGCTTTGGGAAGATTCATCACCTATTTGGCAAAATGATGTTTGCTGTTTCACTGAGCAATTAAGAACCCAAAAAGCTTCACGTGGACAAAAGAGTGTTAGTAAGCCTTTGAAACACTGAAATAGTTCCTTACAACCCCACTGCTACTTAGCAGACCACAAGCCGATGAAAACCTGTATATGTACCTAGCTATTTTTAAGGGAGCAGTGAGCTCGATTTTAGTTCGAAAATAGGGTACCCATCGGTTCCCAGTATATTATACAAGTAAGGTCCTTTGGGGTGCCGAGTTAAAGTACCCCATTTTGGAGCAGCTAGCCTGTGCATTAGTCATTGTAACTATAAAGCTACATCCGTACTTCCAGGCTCATACTGTTATGGTGCATACACCCTCAAGCTTACGGAGGGTATTACAAAGGCCAGAAGCCTTAGGAAGTCTAAATGAGTAGGCAACCCATCTAGAGGAGTTTGACGTGAGGTATAAGCCACGCCCAGCAATGAAGGTATAGATTCTAGTAGATTTTGTAGCTGAGTTGCATACACCACCTCCTGAGCCAACAAAAAACTCATGAAAATTGCATGTTGATGGGACTATGTGCTTGGAAGGAGCATGTTAAGTTGCTATAAGTGCATATATTTGATTGAATTTGTTTATTATTTTGTGCTCTTTTAAGTCAATTTTAGGTGTTTTTAATTGGTTTGTTTATTTCGCTGACTGTAGGAGTGAATTTCGGGAAAGTTGTACTTTTGAGGCTAATGGTGATGAACTAGAAAAGTAAGAAATTTTTGGGGTAAATTTGGAGTAAAAAGCTGATGGATGAAAAATATTGAAGTTGTCTTACCCAAAGGAAAGTTCCAGTTGCCCAAGGCTAAAGTGCAAGCCTTGCATAGTTGCCTTGCCCAAGAGAAAATCTCAGTGCCCAAGGGAAGTTGATAATGGATTACAATTTTTAAGTTAATTTTTGGGCGAATTTAATCTAGCTGCCACTTTAACCTTAGCTGGTATTTAGGGATGAGAAGACATTATTTTAGGAGTAAAAAGGTAGTGATTTTAGGAATTTAAAACTTCTTTAGGAATTTTATTTGATTTTCCTAGTTTGGTTAGGTTTCTTTTCCTTTCCTATTTTGGAGAATATTTAAGGAAAAGGGTCTTCAGGTTTAGGGATCATCTTCTTCCTCCTGCGATTTTTGTAGCTCTAATTCTGTAACAGGAATTACTCCTTAGTTTTTAATTTTTATTTTGTGAATTTCATGGCCATGAGTGCTAAATTATTATTTTCAATTAAAGATTAATTCAAGGCCAGGGTTTATATTACTGTGAGATCGTGGTGCATACTTTTTGTTCTTAATTTCATATGGTGTTCATGTTATTTACTGCAGCTTAGAGAAACCATATCTCAATTGTTATTTATTTCATGGTCAATGAGGTGTCGTTGTTCATTTAATTAAATAACATACTGCTAATTGAAGATATCAAATCCGTAATTGTTTGTTTGGTAGATTTAATAACAAGTAGCGATTAGTGTAGCTTCCTCACAAGGGCTGTTATGTTGAGTAAATGAATGATTTGGTCTAGATTGGTCTTGCTTGTAGATCGATTGGCTTAGGTTGGGTCTTTCTATTTCTTAATGCTGTCAATAGATTAAATTCTTGTGCTTGTTAATGGTTGTGTATTGGCTAGAAATTAATTACAGTCTTAATTAATTCATTCATACGAAAATATTAGGTCAGGAGCATGAAGTCGACGGCTATAATTGGCCCATTGTTTAATTTTTAGAATTATTTCTTTATCAATGATCAGTTGAATTAATCTTGTGCTGCGAATATCTTTAACTGGAATTTATCATCCATTGAATTTTCTCTGAATTAATTTCCTGCTTATTTATTGATTTGTTTCAGTTTATTATTTTTATTTTTTTAATTTAAAAATTCCCCCCATTTAATTTTATTGTTAAAAAAATCTGGTTGTTTAGAATTACTTTGGTACTAGTCTTTATGGATTTGACCCTTTCTTGCCCTATTTGCAATTTATTTGTTAGGATAAATTAGGTATTTATTTTTTATGGCTTTGACTTTCATCAGAGCAGGAGTCAGAGTCATACTGGTAAGCCCAGGCAAGATCTATATTAGAGCAATGGCACACATATCCTTCCTAGCTTCTAGCAACATCATGGAGTATGAAGCTTTGTGTTTTGGGTTACAATTGGCGATCGAGGTAAAACTTCACACACTTGAGATATTTTTTGATTCACAGCTAGTTGTCAGCTAGCTGAAGGAAAAATTCAAGGCAAAAGAAGGCTCTATGATTTTTTATAAAGAATTGACGTCTATCCTCCTGGACAAACTTAAATGAGTCGAAAGTACTTGGTCAATCATACAGATATCTCAGATAGACAACCAGGAAGTAGATATCCTGGCAAAATGAGCTTTCCTCAATACAATGGTGAAAACCATAGACATCGTCTGGGTAACAATTTCACAGCCAACTTATGAAACTTATCAGATCTAGGTATAAGAACTAATGGAAGGATGGTGCCTACCTATTTACTAGTACTTAACCTCAGGGATCCTGGCAGAGGATCAGGTACAAGCTTGAAAAATAGTTCGAAGATCAAGCTTATATGTCGTGTTAAATAAGAAGCTATATAGATGATCTTTCTCAATCCCTGGACTTTATGCCTAATTATTGAAGAAGGGGATTATATCCTGAGGAAAATTCATAAAGGGATCTGCGGATCTCATGAAGTAGTACAAGCTATCACTCGGAAAGCACTTCTGCATGGACACTACTGGCTTACAATAGAGGCAGATGCCATGGTTTTAGTTTGAAAGTGCGACAAGTGCCAAAGATTTGCCAACATCACACACCTAAGCTCGATTCAATAGAAACCAATCCACAGCCTGTGGCACTTCGCCCAATGGCAGATTGACATATTGTGACCTTTTCCTCAAGTAATTAGTCAATGAAAATTCTTAGTAGCAGCCGTCGACCACTTTACCAAGTGGATAAAAGCCGAGCCCTTTGCCACTATCACTCTAGCAAACATCATTAAGTTTCTACAGAAGAATGTGATTGCTAGATTTGGGATACCGCACTCCATCTTC
Organism: Excoecaria agallocha; assembly: GCA_037975025.1. Lineage (NCBI taxonomy): Eukaryota > Viridiplantae > Streptophyta > Magnoliopsida > Malpighiales > Euphorbiaceae > Excoecaria > Excoecaria agallocha. The sequence goes on from CM075815.1 coordinate 49,867,286, forward strand.
TCAGACAATAGAAAGCAGTTTGACTATCAAGCTTTTAAGACATTTTGCTTAAAGCTGAACATTCAGTTATGTTCTACTTCAGTCTATCATAATCAGTCCAATGTAACGACCAAGATAACTAATAGAACCAGCTTGTTTGAACTAAAGAAGCGTCTGGATAAAGCCAAGGGACTCTGGGTCGATAAGCTTAACAATGTGTTATGGGCATATCAGACTTTACCCTGAGCAGCCACAAGAGTAGTCATTCTCTATGAGATAGGAATCCCAAGCACGCGAACTTCCCAATACAATGGTGAAAATGGGGCTAACCTACTCTACCACTTAGATCAGTTAGAAGAACAAAGAGAGCTCACCTAGATCCAATCGGCAGCATACAAACAACACATGACATCATACCATGATTGGAGGGTGAAAACAAAGTCAATTCATGTGGGGCAGTTGGTCTTGAAGAAAATGGTGATCGCTCAGACAACTGCAGGAGTAAGCAAGCTAAACCCAAACTGGGAAGGGCCATACATGATTCATGAAGTTATTAAGGGCGGCACATGCAAGCTCGAAGATCTCTCTGGCAAAGTCCTGCCGCACTCATGGAATGTTTCAAGCCTCAAGTTATACTATTAGTAGCTCGGCGCTAACCTTGTTTTTCTGGTTCTATTTGGTTAAATTAGCTCGGCATTATTGCCATTTCAATTTTAATTCTATTATTTTTTGGCATTATCACCATAATAGTTTATCACATTCTTGAGCTCACCAGAGAACGCTACCCACAAAGCATGAGTTTATAATGGATAACAGATCCAATAAAAGTTATTCATTTTATTGAGAAAACACTTCAGCTTGTTTATCTTAAAGCCTTTGAAAATAAGTCTGGCATTTTATTTTAATTATGTTCAACATAATCGCCATAACAACTTATTATGCTTAAATGTTTTTTTGACAATATCACCAATCCAGTTGCCTTTCATTTTTATCACTAAGGCAGTTTCACCCATTGAATACATGCCTAAAACAAAAATGCAAACTGATCGGCATTAATGCTAACAGAGTTCGCTAAATATCTCTATTTAAACAAACATCATTCTAAGCATTCGAAAAATGTTAAATGCAAATAAAGACAAGAAAAGCCAGGAAAGGTTTAAAAGAAAACATACAAGTCAAACATAAAGGAGAAAGCAAAAATTGTGAATTATTATTAAAGAAGGGATAGTATAATGAGCTAATCCTCATCCGAATACAAATTATCTAGCCAGGATAACTCTAGCTTGGGATATTTTTTCTTTACAGTAGAAGATAACTTCTCACTAAAAGCTATACACTTATCACCAACTAACACCGTTGTTTTCTGTTTGAGCTTCGAACACCTTTTCTCTAGCTCAACCCCTTTCGATTTAACCTTCTCCAGCTTGGTGCTAATTGCTTGAGCATTCTCCTTCTCTCAAGTAAGAGACCCTTCCAGCTCGACTGTTTTCTTTTCTATTTCTTCAGCCCTCTTTTCAGTTATAGAAGCTTTAAGGATATAGTCATTCAGCTTGAAATAAAGATCAGTGGAGTTAGAATCTGCCTGCCATTACTTAGAGATCAGAGTGTTCATCTTGGCGATTATAGCGCCTATAATCATTGACCCATATAAAGAATATACAGGAAATAGAGGAAAGTTAGGAGAATAAGAAAATCATCGAGTGAACTCACAACTGGCAACAACGTACCTCTACTTGGTGCCTTTTCATAACAGAAGATAACTGCTTGGCATTAAAGCTAACAAAAGGAGCCACCACGCTCGGCACATAAGACACTATGTGAGTAAAAGTGGTAAAATCCTTACTCTTTTTGGAGTAAGCACTGCTCTGTTTTTCCCAGAACTAGATGACCTCGGCGATCATAGTTCGGATATCCCTTTCACTGGATCCTTCTGCTTCAGCCATAGCCCTTAGCTCACCAGGAGGCGACAAACTAAATCTTAAGCCCTTAGTCGGGCGACTTTGGGCCCCTCCCGATAGTTGTTCGTTTGTCATCTCTATGATTATAGGAGTCCAAACATCTTCAGTAGTAGAATCAGGCAACGACTCGGGTGCAACAAGAGGCACACTAACAGTGGCATTGGCAATTTTCTGCCTCTTAGCGCTCATTATTTCGGTTGAGCTTAGTTTTTTCCCTCTTTTCATAGCTATAAGGAAGAAGAAAATTAAAAAAGGTATCAATAACACTTAGCAAATAAATAAAAAGGCTACCTTTTTTCTTTCGAGGGACGAGCTTAGAATCATAAGGATCAAGCAATCTTCTGAGATCCCATTTGTCCTGAGCAAGTTTCCTTTACCAAGATAAGATTAGTTTTTCTTCATTTGAAACCACAAACTATTATCGTTGATATTGACAAACCGATCCCATGTTGTGCAAACAGGAAAGTCCTTATGCAAGCCCTCCATAATGAAAAATCGGTTCTTCCACTTTTTAAAAGAGTTCAAGTTCCCACATAAGGCATCATAGCCCGCTCGAGATTGTATATAATTATGATCTTTTGCCCCAACTTGAAGACTGACCATAAGTGTAGCTCGAAAAATGTTAAAAGTTAGTTTTACATCGTGCTTTACCACCCAAAATTACAAGGCAGACAGTATGCACCGAGCATTAGGATGAAATTTCCTAATTGCCATATCATAATAGTTTAGCATCTCTTCTTCAAATTGGGTCAAGGCGAACCCCAACCTCTAATTGTGCCTCATAGATCGCTAGCTTCAGTTTACTAGTAAATTCAGTATTTGCCAGCTGGGATGAGCTAGGTGTACTAATGGCATATTGGTCAGAGGCCCCCACTTTGCTAGACAAAATTGGAAGCTCGTCATCTCTCACTATGGAACATGTTCTGCCCACCCCTGGCAGATGACGAGGCACTTTCTTTAGCTTGGAAACAACAACAAATAGCCCAAACTCAAAAGGAGGGACCCCATCGATGGAAGTCGAGCCCCTACTAGATGAACTTGGGGCATTATCGATCGAGAACCCCTCGCCTACCCCCACTCTCTAGCTAGAATCTTCAGAAGCACTCATTGAAAAAGAAAAGAGAAAAAAGAAGAAGAATGCAGAACAAACTTGGTAAAGCAAAGAATTTCGAGGAAGAAACTAGTAAAGCAGATAACTTTGATGCGTGAAAAACCTTTTTAGGAATTGCCCTAGAGTAGAAAAAGGGAAGCAAGAAATGAAAACCAACAGAAGAGAAAAACTTATATCAGAAACCAAAATCGTCCCTACCGTACACATGGATGAAGAATAATGTCCCCAATAGACAGACTGTCCTGCCATATATAATAGCAAAGCACAAAAGCCGAGGCATCTTCTGCCATAAATAGTCGTCGTTGTGCAATCAAAGAGGAGGCTAATAATTGCTTGTTTTAAATGTATCACCAAAAGTCGAGGCATCAATCTGGTGGATTTTATGAAGCACGCAATAATGACCAGAAGACATAAATGTCTCAGATTTTTGGGGGGACTTATGAAAACATGGCCTAGCCTTTGACCTGGCCCATTTAGGGCATGAGCTAGGTAAGCTGAAGGAGAGCGATCAGATCTTTCCTAGCCAAGAGCTTGGACGCACCGAACACCAAAGAGCTCGTCCATAACTAAGTTAGTAACTAAAAGAATCTCGCAGTATTAGGAATAAATAGTTTTCCTCCTCCACTTCTCCCCTAAAATAAGAGAAGTGGGAGGAATCTACTCCTATAGAATGAAGGACTCTAAAGCATATAAAAAGTTAGGTATAAAATGACTCTGTGAAGAAACTTGAATCTAATTTAACTCTAAAAATTAGCTCATAATAAATATATTATAAACAACGCTTTATGACAAAAAGAAAAATGCAGGATTTAGTTAACAAGTACTAAGCAATTTAATTACCTGAATAAGCACCAAAGGGCAGTTTATCATCCCAGTAGAGCCAGGGATATCAAAAAGGGGCTCGTCCGAGCAAGGGAACGAATGTATAAGTGGATTGCCGAATTGTTGAAGAGTGACATCAGCATCAGCCTCTATAAACAAGGCACCCTCACCTGTACATTCCACAATGAGCTTGCGATTAGGTCCTTCCCCTAGCCAACCAACCATTGGGTAATAAAAAACAAGTGTTTTAGCAAGTGCCTCCCTAATCACCTTAGCAGGGTCTTTCCCTTTGCATGGAGGGATTGTATGGATGAAACATTAAGCCGGACTGCTGACATCTAAGGCCTTGTTTATCATCAAGATCTGATAATGGCTTGAACTCATAAGGGGATGGCTTGGCTTAAAATATTAGTATCGTCTTCCTGCTCTTGTCGCGATTTGTTGCCATTTGTTTTGACGTCAGGTGAGTTCCGTACCCATTTTGTTGGGTAAGCATGAACTATCCCAACAAACAAAATCTTGTTATGTATTCTCATCGATTGCTCTGGGTGTTAGAAATCTAGCTGGTGTTTGAAAAAGTGAGAGCTAAAAAAATGCCTTTTTTTACGTTTTGTTTCTATCATTTTTTATTTTTTAAATAAATAAAAAAATTATTTGACAAAATTAATATATTTCCTTTTCTTGAATTAAAACAATTTTTTTTTATGTTATTTATGAAACGTCAATTTTTGAATTTCAAAATTTTTAAAATTTTTTATTTTTACCGCTATTTTCTCATATTTTAATTAAAACCTTACTTTATTTTTTTTCATTAAAACGCTATTTTTTTTTTGCTTGGCCGCTGCTGTTGTCGTTGACTAAATCTTTGTGAATTCAATAATAGCCAATGTTATTAAAACCGGACCGAATAACGAACCGCAAAGTTCAAGAGTTCATAATTCGACAAGTTCGTTGGAATTCAACCGAATTTTTTTTATTTTTTAAAAAATATATTATTTTTTAAATTTTATATAAATATTATGAAAATATCACTATATAAAAAAATTACAAAAATTTTAGAAAAATATATTTATCATCAAACATTAACAATAAGACTATATTTTCAAGTCATTCAACATTTATAATAAAAATTTAAGATAAATATAGTAAAAAATTATAAATTTTTAAAGAAATTCTTTAAATATAAATTATAAAATTTTATTTTATTCATAAAAAATTTATTAAATTGTTTGAATTTTAATTATTTTGTATTGATAATTTTATTTTATTTTTTTCCAGAAAAATAATATTGTATTAATATTTTGGACAAAAAGTTGGTTTTTCTAAAATCAAACCGGTTTTTTATCATTTAACCCGGTTTTATCCCGGTTCAACCGGTTTTTTGGTGGTTTAAAACAGTATTTTCCGGTTTTATCCAATCCGGTTTTCACTCATTGAACCAATCGGACCAGCCAACAATTTGCGATTAAACCGGTTCGACCGCCCAGTCCGATCCGGTTTTAATAACCATGATAATAGCAATCGAGATATATATATATATATATATATATATATATATAATGCAAACGTTATAATATTCATATATATTTTAAAAAATATAATACACTTTTAAACATGTTACTGAACGTATCCAAAGTTATTATTTTTTAAAAATTTCATTGATCCAAATGACACTTTAAATATAATTAAATTATGTATATAAATGATCGTAAACAAAATTAAGGAGCTCTTTCTACTTTAAGTATTATCCTTTTCGTTTTTTTTCTTTTGAACTAACACAATATTATCCTAATTCAACTGTGAGGAGGCATCATAACCCATAAAAGAGTTTTTCATTCTTCCCATCTTTTCGTGAGCATCCATCTTTTTATTTTCTTGAAGCTTGTTTTTGTAATGGAGAGTCTCACAACAAGAGTTTAAAATAATTGACAAGCTATAATGATTGGGAAATGAAAACTGAATTCTCATCACTCAGCATTGGCTCAGAATGAGTTAAATATATATACATAAGAAGACAAGAGGAAGAAAGAAACGCATGCTAACAATTAGTTCAACTTTTGCCACCTTTAATTAGTTGTATCAGCCACCCGCAAGCTGAATTAGTTGTATCAGCCACCCGCAAGCTGAGGAGTGTAAATGTCTTTCACTCCCAACTTGAACTTGAAATTCTGCAGAGCTGGTAAGCATTGAGGCAAAGTGAAAAGGTTAGCAATTTGAACGAAGATCGAATAGGCATAAGTTTTAAGCACACCATTTTTTTTTTTTTCAAACGTGGGCCGCAACTTAATTGAAAATGTTTTTTTAGAAGACTACACACATTAAAATCCTATACAACTGATATTCTCTAAGTGATCCTCTAAGGCATAATCTGATTTTAAGTGTAGAAGACTTAAATTAGAAATATTCCGGTCTAGGCTTTCTGATTGTTCTTTTCTTAATCTCATAGCAGTAGAACTGCTTAACTTATTGCTAAGTGAGCGCTTGACGATATTTGAAAAGTATCACTATGTATTGATCTAGAATAGTAGAAGTAAAACCTTTTTTTATATAAAAATCTATTTTATAAAATCTTATTTTAGACCTAAAATCTATTTTCAATACTTTCGTTATGATGAGAATTAAGAGTGATTATGCAAAATATTTAAGGCACTTTTTAAGGCAGTGGAGCACAAAGCATAGCAGTATTAATTAGCATATTTTATTGGATTGCTCGATCCGAGTTATATATATATATATATATATATATTGTGACGTAAGTTGTATTTCTTAAATATCTGTCTGTGTCTGTGGTCTTCCTATGCTTTTCATGGACATTATTTTTTAAAGGTCTGTGCAGTGTGGAGCCAATGGGAGTTGGTGTTAAGGGTGACATGTGGTGTTCTTCCTTTTTGTTTCTTTATTTTTGAGCACACAAGATCATGAGATTCGAACCAAGTCCTCTTACTTGAAGTAGTCATCCTGCTTAAAAATAATTAAAATTTTATTTATTGTAAAAAAATATTTGGATTATTTGCTTCTGAGATGAAATTTGAAGCAAGATATACTATAACTTTACAAAAATAATGGCAATCAGAGACTACCAAACAATGGTTGGGCAGTCAAATATGTTATTATCCCCTGGCAAATAATGCTAAGCTTAAGAATAGAAATAAAGATTCCTTAAAAAAACAAAGGAATAGAAATAAGGATATTTTGGACTAGCCTTAAATACATGATTTTTTTAATAACTACAGGGCATAATTATTGGGTCATCAATAACTGCATTTACTGCGCTAACCATCTTGCTTGGAGAAGAATAACCATCTTCACTCATGTAGAAAAGGTGCAAGTCCTTGCTAGTCATCCAAAAAAGATCTTTGCATACTTTTGGTACAATACTTCCCTCAGTTTTAAGCACCATTCTAAGCAATTCTCTCCTGTGCTTCTCAATTATTCTTGACACCTCTTCTTTTGCCTCCTCTTCGGCTATAGTTCCATTACCATGCCGAACTCTCAGCGACACGCTGTTCAGTTTACCTTGTGCAATATCGCTCTGTAAAAAAAATTCACAAAATGTATCATATAAACTGAAAATTGATACTGATATTCTGAATTTGAGCTAACGCGGAAACATTTTATATCTACAGCCATAGCTTCATAGCTAAAGAAAAAGAAAAAAAAAACACGCTATATTGTAGCTAAATCACTATAATAGCTATGAAAAATAAAGCTGACCTTGGCAGTTACTCGATCGTTGATTAGTCTACCGATTAGGCTTGTGTGCATAAGTAGATTTTGGTATTCTTCACTTTGCACAACCTCATCAGACATTTTCGCAAGAAAATAAAGGGGTGCGAGAACTATAGGTCCAAAGCCAACTGATACACTGCCTGCTGATGTGTATTCTTCAATTGTTGGAACTATATTGTATCTTGCAAACTCAGCCTCCTTTAGCATTGCATTTAGAATGCAAGTCCACTGAACACAGGACAAGATTAAATGTTAACATTGTGGAAAAGAATATTAGTTAATTATAAATTTACACCAAAACTTTCACTCATTCTTTAATGTAATTTTCAAACTAAAAAATCTTACAATTTTACATTTAAACTTTAATAAAATGAGTGAAGTGATTTATTGTATAATTAACTCTTAATTTAAATTATATATAAGCTAGGTATTGGAGATCGATTATTACAATGTCAATTAGGTGGCTTTTGATGCATCTTCCTTGATATTCTTCAGCCTTAACTGCATGCTCATTCACTAAGCCATAGATTGCATAAAAGAGTATCTCTACATCTTTTGTCATGAAGCCAACGGATTCGTATTCATCCCATCTAAAAATCATTTCCATCAATTAGTTTCTTGATACTTAAAAAAAGAAAGAAAAAAAAATTAACATTCAAATGGTTAATTCATAATTAAATACGTACCTTTCAACCAAGTTAATTAGGTTCAATAATTCTTCCATGGAACCATGATAATCAAAGAAATCATCTACAACAGTTGTCACAACAGTGTTCTGAGTCCATGACAATCGAGCATCGGAGAATTCGGGTTCAAAAAGATTGGCTGCAACGGAAAAATGTGCATATTTGAGCTTTTGTCTTGCGTACTTCAGCGTATCCAGGCCATATTTCTTTTCCCAACTGCAAATTTTCATAGTAAATTATTTATTTTTTCTTTGCAATCCTAATTTTTGAGGGGAAAATATATAAAATAAAATGGAAATAATTATTGAGTACCTCTCAAGATAGGCTAGTTCCTTCTGAAGTATGGATTGGCAATTATTAAAATACCGGGATGAAAGTGCCAAGAGATTTCTCTCTTCAATATTCATAAACCTAGAATCGGTATGCAAGGGTTAAGAATATGAGAAATTCATATAGTAATTTATTTTTTATAAACCAAATCAATATAAATAATGCCACCAATGGTGAGACGTCATTTATAGGTGACATTTTATCATTAGCTTGATTCATAAAAAAATTTGTAGATCTGGTTAGAAAAAAAAGTCAAAGTTTAGTTCAAAATTACCTGGAATGTGTTTTGAAAAGTGATATTTTCTCAGTATCGTAGTTTTCAATAAAATTTCTATTTTCAATACTCTTCAAACTTGCATATGGATGTTTTAGAGCATAATCCACCTGAAATGATGATCAATATTAGAAATTTAGAATCTGCTTGGCGATCTTATCAGCAAGTTATTGAGTTGAAGTTTCAATTGAACTTTGTAATATAAATTGACACATTAAATTAACCCTAAATCCAATTTTTATCAATTTAATAAATATTTAAATTTGTTGCATACCTCATTTTGCAGACTTTTGTCAGAGATCGCCCCATTAGCCAATTCCTTTGTAAGATAGGTTTGGGTCCAAGTATAAATTCGATCAAGAGTAGGCTCATTCTGGAAAATCGTGACTTGTGAAGCCTTGAATAATTCCAGTACAGCCTTTGTATCCTTGTCATGGAACAAGTTCTCTTCTTCAAAATTTGCCAACGCATCTGCATCATAATACAATTCAAATTGAATTAATAAGATTTGCTCTTGTAATCAACACTTGATTAATTAAAAGCCCATAAGATTTTGAATTCAACTTATACTAGTGACATTTATAATTTTATGTGAATAAATATTACAACCGTTCACCCTAAAAAATTCAAAATTAATTTTACCTGAAAAAATATCATAACCGTTCGTTCTAAGTAGACGAAATGCCATGGCACAACATTTTGGATCCAAAAAGACTTCTTCATCTCCCTGTATCCAACATCTGTTGACCAACTAATTAATGTTATTTTTTTTATACACATAATTTCACAATGTCAAAAAAGATATGAGGGCAATTAAATTACCTGTATATGTCCTCCAATACAATTTCTTTTTCTTTATTGACATGCTTTTCCACTCCTAATTTTTCTAACTCGTCAATTAAAGAGAGCCGAACGTAAATGTCTAAAGGATAAATTGTAGGAACTGCAAGAAAAATACGTTATTTAATTAATGTTATATAAAACTTTCCATGTAACCAATAATTAAAGTACATATGAAAAAGTATGCCACATTAGATAAACAAATTTTAAAAATTATTGACTTACTCTGAAAAATTTGAGGACCGAATTTATACAATAGCTTATAGCTTTATGATGTATAACAAAATTTGCTATTTAACAAATGTTGATTCAGATCACATATCTATTAACATAATTGTTTTCTATCACAGTTCAGTGGCAGTTGAATCAAAAGAAAAAGAAAAGAGTTGCATTTTATATGTATAAAAATAAATATTGCAATACTAAAATGAAGCATCACCTCCATTTTTGAACATTTTGACCAAGCAGTCTAAGTAGTCAAAGCATTTAGCATCATTAAGATGGATAAGAGCAGCTGCAGTTGTAGAAGGTGAATTTAAGATTGATCCATTTCTCCTTTGGTATTTCATAACCTCATTCCAATCATTTGATCCAAGAATCAGTCCTTCTGCTACATATGCTTTATCTTTCAAACTGCAGTTAAGCCACTTGCAATATTAATCTATAGTCTTTATCATGCCAACACAAGAGAAATGAATTTAGTCAAATTAGACGGCTTACTCTTAATAACTTGAAAAAATAAACTACCAAAATTTAATATGATGTGAGAAAATTTGGAGTTATCCACCTATCTTTTCAATATTGAAGGCAGAATTATGTTACAAGTGGATTCACAAAAATTTCAATTCTCCTTTTATATACTTTTTTTTCGTTCTTTTTTATCAATTATTTTTATTATTTTTATTAAAATTAAAAAATAATAAATAAATTTAAATTTAATATTAAATTATGTAATTAAAATTAAATTATCAAATTTAATTGATTTTAATTTTATTAAAAAAATAAATTAAATTATATTAAAAATTTAAAAATAATAAATAAATAAAATTTAAATTTTATTTAAAAGTGATAAATAAAACAGAAGAACCATAAAGTATTAATTATTCACAGCAAAACCTGGACCCTCCTACCAAACTCCAAGTGACCCAAAGCTTAAATACATTAATATTCCCCTAATATTATTGACTTTGACTCTTCCCAAACTCCGAGTGGCCCACCTTTTCAACCCCCAATATTCCAAGTCTCTTTTACGAGGCATTGACTGCATTGCGAATTGTCCGTGCTTTCTCTAATCAAATGAATAAATAAATAAATAAATAAAGGCAAAAGAGTACCTCAAAATTTGCATTTCCGAGTCTCTTTTACGAAGCATTGACTGCATTGCGAATTGGTCTAGAGACGGGTTCAAACCCATGTTATTGGCATACTCAATCATGCTTGGAAATATTATATCAAACCCAATAGGAGATTGTTGATGGATGTCGGCGGCGGCCCAAATATTGGACCCAATAAAGTCCAAACCTTTATCGATAAGTTGTTGGCCAATTTTCCATCTCTGAAGGGCGAGAACACAAGCCAATGTAGAAGAGAGAGAGTCTTTGATCAGCAATGGATGGGTCGGGTCAAGACACCACGACCCATCGGGTTGTTGATTTTCCATCACCCATTTTAAACTTTGAGGAAAGTATGGCTGATTTGAAGAATCAAGAGAAGGAACCATAGCAACCCATGCTGTGTCGTAGGAAGAAACAGATAACTCCACTTTATTCAACATTTCCTTTATTCTTGAAATTGAGCTTTTTGTATTCTGTCGCATAGTAAAAATTTAATTCAAATTCAGTCTAATTTATACCATATTCTTTTAATTCGTAAAATAATCTAATCCGATTAAATTTATTTTATAATTCACATAACATGGCATGATACGTTTATTATTTATTTATTTATAACTTTTTGCATTATTTATAATTTTATAATTTTTTACATAATATTAATATAAAAACGATTTTAAAAGATAAAAAAATAATATTATAAAAATTTGACTCATTTATATATGACTCATGCAATAATGATCAATTTAAATCATATAATTTAATCAATCTGATTTAATAAATCGATGATTTTATAATTCAATTTATCATGAATTGATCCTAACCATTAACCACATATCGACTTACAAAACAACTATTGTTCCTTTTGTTTTCTTTAGAACAGTTACAACTTACAAGACAAATATTCAAGTAATACTTTAAAAAGGAAAGTGGGGCCATATAAATAAAGAATAAGAATGAGCTGATGGCTTACCGGGGCAACAGTCTTGGCTCTGTGGTTCGATTGTTCAAGATGAGTTCCTGCACACATAATTTACAAGCCTTATCGCCATAAAACTAATTACAGAAAAATGATTATTGGAACCAAAAAGTAATATAATAGCAATAATAAGATCATAGTAATATCAACTTAATTATAAAATCTCGAATTTAAATCTCAATTAACAAAAAAAAAAAAGGACAATAAATAAATTACGTGATAAACTATTCTGGGTCGGCCGTTGCTGTTTTGGCGAGATGAAACCGAGGGTGTTAGCAATAGAGAACGACATTTCCACAGAATGGATGGATTGCAGAATGAAGAGTGAAGATGTTTTGGAAATGTGAGGCTATTTAATATGAGAATTATGGGTTTATATATACAATACTTGTTATGACTATAAAGCTTTGGTCTTCTCAAAGACCGCATGTTCTGTCAATTGCGACGGCTAACTTTCTTGAAATTATTTGTTCTATTTCTTATTCAATTATGTCTGAGATTGACTATTTTAAAAGAATTAAAAAGAGAGTAAACTTCTAAGAATATTTCTAACAAACACACCCCTGAATTGGACAAAATTCAGGGAATAATTTAATCCAAACGTGACTTTAAATTTATGGTTAATTACTAAAAATCTCTCTAATTTATGTTTTAATTTTCATTTTGACCCTCAAATTTAAATAGAATAAATTGATCTCTAATGTTACATATATATCTAAATTAAATTCTAAGTTACATTTTTTGTTTAATATCCAATTTAATATAAAAATAATTATAAATATCTTTCAATCTATCATATAAATTTCAATTGACCCCACATGTTAGAAATTGATATAACCCATTTAATCGAATCAGTTTTATCAAATTTTCTTATAATTTTATTGAATTATTATAATCCATTTTAAAATTTTAAAAATATACATGTAGATTATGATTTATTGTATAATCCCACCAGCACCCTCATGAAACTTCATAATTCTAAATTCTTTGAGCAAAAATATTTCTCCTTGTATTGATGGATATGTTCATCGCAGTTTTTCTGCTTTTTTTTTTCTAAATTTATTAAATATTAAGTCATATAAATATCTTTATTTTTTATTTTGTTCGTATCAATTGCATCTCTGTTGAATTGAATTCTAAATGACACAATTGATAGAAATAGAAAAATATTAAGAAATTGAGAAGGTGAAGCTTAATCATTTTAATATTTTGATTAGTGTAGTAGTTGTACCAAGTATTGAATGACTAATTATTATGCTGATGCAGATTTTATACTCTCATATTTTATTATTTATTATTTTTGTTGTTTTTATTAGAATTAAAAAATAATAAATAAATTTAAATTTAATATTAAATTACGTGATTAAAATTAAATTATCAAATTTAATTGGTTGTAATTTTATTAAAAATAAATAAATTAAAAAAGTAAATTAAGTTATATTAAAAATTTAAAAGTGATAGATAAATAAAATTTAAATTTTATTCAAAAGTGACACATATAAGAAAACAGAGGGGAGTAGGAGAAAGATCTCCAATATTAATGAATTCAACTTCACCAATTCATAAATGACTCCAATTAGATACCAATAATAATTTTATCATTATAATTAATTAGTTTTGGACATGAATGCTTACATGGATGAATTGTAATGGAAGATCTATTGATTAATTGTACTTAATTTTGACATATGTGAGATGAAAGATATATTGCTAAAAATGGATAGAATTTTGAAGCCAAATGAAAGATATATTACTTAAATGGAACGTATTTTTTTATATTTTTGTATTATAATTAAATTAATTAATTTTACAGCTTGAGAAAGTAAATTTATATGTAATTTTAAGTTTTAGGATACTATTAATATTTTTAATTTTTTTAAACTGAAACAAACGTCCGTTATCTAAAAAAATATTTACAAAAATAAAAATTAATGTTTTATAATTAAAAAGATGTAAATATGGATAATTTATAATTTATATGTTTATAATATATCACATACAATTAATATAACTCATATAACTCACTAATAAACTAACCAATTCGATATAAAAAAGAAAATTAACTTATAACCCAGCCAAATTCGATAGAATTTAATTTATTTAAAATTTTAGATAAATTAGATAAAAAATTAATTGTAATTCATTCAATATATTTTTAAAAATGAAAATCACAATAATAAACCGTTAAATTTATTAAAAAAAATGACTCCCAATTGGCAATGACCAGATGGAGTCAATAGGCTGCATAAATTAAGCATGTGTGGATGGAAAATCTGATACACTGTAGAATGAGCAGCCTTTAATAAACTAATATATCATTTTATTTGAATCGTAATTTATTATTTATGTTTTGAGGAATTCCAGGGGGCTTACCTAACAATGAAGATAAGTGCGTCAGGTGATAATTCCAATTCAGTGGCCATTATTTAACTGTTTAAGGATAAAATGTGTCCATCAGTCAATCATTAACAATTTTGTTTTTACACTCCACTGAGTATTTTAAAATATTTTATTTGATTGATATCCGCTCAGTAAAGTTGTAATGCTCTTCCATTCCATTATTGGCATTTTTTATTTGCAAAATTTAAAGTCAAGATCTTAAATATTATTGTATTTTAACCACTTTTAAATTTTAATAATTTATATAAATTCTAACAAAATAAATTAAATATTTAAAAGAATTTGATTTTCTGAAAATAATACTATATATATATATATTTTTTAAAATACTCATTTAGAGTATCATTTTATATTAATTAATTTATTTAAATATACCAAATCATAAAAAATAATTTTAAAAAAGTCTTAAACTTAAAACATTTCAATTTCCGTTATATTATCAACTTAATTTTCATAAAAATATACTCCGAATTTTTTTTTTTTAAAAAGATGAGTGAAAATTTTAAATATCCATTATATTGAGATAATTTTATGAATAATGTTTTTTGGAAAGCTAATTGGGTTTTTGGGGTGCTTTGTAAAATATTTGGGGAAATGGGGTCCTTACCTTATTTTTGCTGAGTTCATTTGCGGAAGTAACTAGGGGCTTCACGTGCACCAAGGCTGGCATCGCGGAGACCAAGGCGTGCAGAGGGTGATTCATTTTCGTTAGAGAACCTTGCGGAAATGTGTAATGCCCGCTCTTATTACCTTTATCTATCATTATCTTATTTAATTATTTACAAAAACTTAATCAATTTACTCTTGAATATTACACAATTCTTTAGACATATAAATATAATCACATACACATATACATTGATACAAGAGTTTAATAAACATTTACTATATATGAGATTAGAGTTAGTTACAAAGTCTCATTATGTACATTACAAAATTTTAGGTTATATACCAAAAGTCTTCCTCAAGCTCTAAACCTTGTGGCCTGCAGATATTGCCCAAATTGCTTTCTATGCTTAAACCTGGGAACCTACACGGAAAAATACCCGTGCTGAGCAATAACTCAGTGGGGAGGCAAAATAATAATACTAATAACATAACACTAGTACATTTGTCATACAATAAAACATTCAAAGGCCATATAATCATATCATATGCTCACTAACATGCTCATAACATCTCAAAACACTATTTTCGTACAAAATAATCATTTCTTATTAACTCATGATTATTTACCCAATTACAACATTTCAGTATTATTATACAACCTGAACTTTCATTAAAAGTGGATAATGGGACAACACTGGATATTGTTAACCAGTATCAAATACTAAAGACATGAATCTTTAACACTAGATACCAAAAGTATCAACACTAGACACCCACAAGTGTCAACACTAGCAGTTGCATTCACTATCCCTCATAGGCATACCTATCTATCCACTTCTATGTATAATCCAGGCTTTTATTCAATTGTTAAACATTTAGAAGTAATATGCATCATATATTTAATGTACAAACATTAATGCACATAACAAAACACTCAATTATATCACTATATCATGTCATTCATATTCTCTAAACATGATTTAAAGAGTCTAGATGTGCTCTTGTATTAATTTAAAACCTTAATTTCAGTGTTTAGAAAAGGCAAGGAAGGGTCACGATTACTACCAAAACCATGGTAACCATGACCTATGTTGCCCTCCGACTCTGGACTACATCATACTACCTCATGGTCATTACCGAATGAGTAATAACCGTGTTCTACACTTTTTAAAGGGCTCTCAGTTACTATGAAAAGCTTAGTAATCGTGAGATAGGTCTTCTTTAGGGTCTGGACTGAAAACTGGGGTACCTCACGGTTACTATGAAAAACCTAGTAATCGTGAGGCCCAAACTGCCTAGAAACAGATTTTATCTCAAACTCTATGCTATTTTTGACCTAGAAAACATTATTTTTAGCAACAATTTCCTTTTACAAAGTTGTATAACTACGTTTCTAGCTTCTAAAACACCAAAAATCACTCAATTCTGACTTCTAAATCTCAAGATATCACTAAAACATTACTAACTGCTCACAGGTGACAGACAGCAGGGGTCTGTCAACTTCAAGCAAAATTTCGAACATCTTATAGGCAGATTCAGGTCTTGATTTCTTCTATAAAGTTTTAGAGCTATGTCTTAAAGTTAATTTCCAACTAAAATCACCTCAATCCAACATTTACAGAGAGTGTTATGCCATTTTTACCCAAACTGGTTTAAGTGACAATTATGCAGATTTTCACTATAAGATTCTTTAAGACACAAGCTATGTTTTTCATGAATCTAATCATCATTCAAGAGCTCTACCATCAATAATAGAACATCTATAACTCATAAATCAATAAAATAAATAACAAAGAAAAAGAAAAACTCCCAAACCTCTATTAAGCTTCACTCATTTCTCTTTACTCTTCTCTTTTCTTCTCTTTACCCTTGCTTGATTGTCCTTCAAATAACATAGTTTTAGACATGTAATTACTCATATGTTCTCTTGAATCCAAAGGATGGAGAAAATAAAGGAAGCTTTTACCTTAATCTTGGCCTAAACACTAAATTCTCTTTCTTCCAATGGCTTGAACCTAACTTAGGGATTTTGGAGCTTGCTTTCTTTAAGTGAAAATGCGGAAAGGAATGGCTGCCTAAACCCACAAAGTGGCCGGCCATTCCCATAAAAATCCCCCACTTCTCTTCTTCCTTCAAGAGCCATCTAGAGTTTTAGGTGTTATTGTGCCATTGGGCCCACTTGTTTAGCTAGCAAGAATTACACTTTGCTCATTGATTTTTATCCATTTATCATTTACTCTACTAAACTTACACTTCTACTTTGCAATTAAACCCTTACTACCCATTCCTCTCTAATCAAGCATATGTGTAAGTCATTTTAAAAGAAATTCATATGGCCCCTATTCTTTCAAGATAATTTCCTTTAGGTCCCACTTATAATGCATTAACTAAATCACTCATACATTGATCATAATATCACTTAAATGTGCATACCTTTTTCTAGGATACATGTTGGGTCAGATCCTAGTGAAGATGTAGGTGAGACAACTGGGAGCGTGAATTCAATGTATCATAATCCTTCTGCACCTTAACAACCACCAATAAGAGATGTAGATCCTGCTCAAGGTAATCCTATGTTAGTACAAGGATTGATGCAAATAATAGATAGACTGACTGTCCCAAAGGCTCCTACTGATCTTATTAGAAAGAGAGGGGCAGAAGAGTTTATAGGTACTTCTGTAGATGAATCGGATATAGCTGAGTTATGAATAGAAAAAGTGGATAGGATACTGCAAGAGATTAATTATCCACAGGATCAACGAGTTACTTGTGCAGTGTCCTTATTACAAGGCCCAGCTTATGATTGGTGGAAGTTAGTACTTCGAAATCCTTAACGACCTGCAGAGTTAACATGGGGGTTTTTCTATCAAGAATTTGAGAAGAAGTATGTTACCAAAGCCTATAGATAGGCTAAATGGAAAGAATTTGTGAGCTTAAAACAGAGGAATATGACAGTAGCAGAATATGAGAAAAAGTTTAGTCAACTCAGTAAGTTTGTGCCAAACACCTTGATGATGAATGACTTTCAATGTAGGCAATTTGAAGATGGTTTAATGAGACCATTCGAGGAAGTTTGATACCGGTAACTGCTATACAGAAAGTGAATTATTCTCAGTTGGTTGAGGTTGCCTTGAAGGTGGAAGAAATTAAACAAATGAAGCAGAAAAAGGAATAAAAGAGAAAAGTGCAAGATAATGGAATGATGGGTAGTAAGAAAGTTCGTGAGACTCAAAGTAAACAAACTAATCAAGGTTTGACTCAAAAGCTTGATTCGGTGATTAGTACTGCAGCCCCATCTAGTCGAGGTAGCACGATACCTATATGTGAGCACCGTTAAAAGAAACATTAGGGTACATGGAGGAAGCTCACTGGAGCATGTTTTAAGTGTGGCAGCATGGACCGTGTGCAAGCCAACTGCCCTCAACTCCGAGAGAATTTAGCTTCACAAGCTAGTGGAGGAAACGTTAATATGTCTGGAGCTGGAAAAGGTGTAAAAGGTAAAAGTAAAGCTAATCGAGCACCATCTGAGACGGAGAGCAGCATAGGTCACGGTTACCATGGTTTTGGTAGTAACCGTGACCCTTCCTTGCCTTTTCTAAACACTGAAATTAAGGTTTTAAATTAATACCAAATTCTTGATAGAAAAATCCCCATGTTAACTCTGCAGGTCGTTAAGGATTTTGAAGTACTAACTTCCACCAATCATAAGCTGGGCCTTGTAATAAGGACACTGCACAAGTAACTCGTTGATCCTGTGGACAATTAATCTCTTGCAGTATCCTATCCACTTTTTCTATCAAGAACTCAGCTATATCCGATTCATCTACAGAAGTACCTATAAACTCTTCTGCCCCTCTCTTTCTAATAAGATCAGTAGGAGCCTTTGGGGCAGTCAGTCTATCTATTATCTGCATCAATCCCTGTACTAACATAGGATTACCTTGAGCAGGATCTACATCTCTTACTGGTGGTTGTTTAGGTGCAGGAGGATTGTGATACATAGGATTCAGGCTCCCAGCTGTCTCACCCATGTCTTCACTAGGATCTGACTCCATCTTTATCCTACACAAGTCAACATCTGCATTTAGGTCACAACACTATAAGCATACACAAGTCTAACCTATTCTTTAACACCTTATTGCCCAAAACTGCTTAAACCCTTGCTCTGATACCACAATGTAATGCCCGCTCTTATTACCTTTATCTATCATTATCTTATTTAATTATTTACAAAAACTTAATCAATTTACTCTTGAATATTACACAATTCTTTAGACATATAAATATAATCACATACACATATACATTGATACAAGAGTTTAATAAACATTTACTATATATGATATTAGTGTTAGTTACAAAATTTCATTATGTACATCACAAAATTTTTAGGTTATAAATCAAAAGTCTTCCTCAAGCTCTAACCCTTGTGGCCTGCAGATGTTGCTCAAACATGTAGCTTTCTATGCTTAAACCTGGGATCCTACAAGAAAAAACACCCGTGCTGAGCAATAGCTCAATGGGGAGGCAAAATAATAATACTAATAACATAACACTAGTACACTTGCCATACAATAAAACATTCAAAGGCCATATAATAATATCATATGCTCACTAACATGCTCATAACATCTCAAAACACTATTTTCGTACAAAATAATCATTTCTTGATACTTATTCACTCATGATTATTTACCCAATTACAACATTTCAGTATTATTATATAACTCGAACTTTAATTAAAAGTGGATAACAAAACAACAATGGATACTGTTAACCAGTATCAAACACTGAAGACAGGAATCTTGAACACTAGATACCAAAAGTATCAACACTAGACACCCACAAGTGTCAACACTAGCAGCTGCATTCACTATCCCTCATAGGCATACCTATCTATCCACTTCTATGTATAATCCATGCTTTTATTCAATTGCTAAACATTTAGAAATAATATGCATCATATATTTAATGTATGAACATTAATGCACATAACAAAACACTTAATTACATCACTATATCATGTCATTCATATTCTCTAAACATGATTTAAAGAGTCTAGGTGTGCTTTAAATAATGTTATTATTATGAAATATTACTTGTTCAAAGGTAGTGTAATATTATAAATCGGTAGCAAGAAGAATTTCGAGGATGAAATTCTTTTAAGGGGGAGAGAGATGTAAGGCCCCAACTTGCACCCTAGAATAAGGTATGCACATTTAAGTGATATTATGATCAATGTATGAGTGATTTAGTTAATGCATTATACGTGGGATCTAAAGGGAATTGTCTTGAAAAAATAGGGGCCATATGAATTTCTTTTAAAATGACTTGCACATATGCTTGGTTAGAGAAGAATGGGTAGTAAGGGTTTAATTGCAAAGTAGAAGTGTAAGTTTAGGGGAGTAAATGATAAATGGATAAAAATCAAGGAACAAAGTGTAATTCTTGCTAGCTAAACAAGTGGGCCAATGACACAATAACACCTAAAACTCTAGATGGCTCTTAAAGGAAGAAGAGAAGTGGGGGATTTTTATGGGAATGGCCGGCCACTTTGTGGGTTTAGGCAGCCATTCCTTTCCTCATTCTCTCTTAAAGAAAGCAAGCTCCAAGAATCCCTAAGTTAGGTTCAAGCCATTGGAAGAAAGAGAATTTAGTGTTTAGGCCAAGATTAAGGTAAAAGCTTCCTTTATTTTCTCCATCCTTTGGATTCAAGAGAATATATGAGTAATTACATGTTTAAAACTATGTTATTTGAAGGACAATCAAGCAAGGGTAAAGAGAACAAAGGAGAAGAGTGAAGAGAAAGGAGTGAAGCTTAATAGAGGTTTGGGAGTTTTTCTTTTTCTTTGTTATTTATTTTATTGATTTAAATTGATTTATGGGTTATAGATGTTCTATTATTGATGGTAGAGCTCTTGAATGATGATTAGATGCATGGAAAACATAGCTTGTGTCTTAAAGAATCTTATAGTGAAAATCTGCATAATTGTCACTTGAACCAGTTTGGGTAAAAATGGCATAACTCTCTTACACTACCGTGAGATAGGTCTTCTTTAGGGTCTGGACTGAAAACTGGGATACCTCACGGTTACTATGAAAAATTTAGTAACCGTGAGGCCCAAACCGCCCAGAGACAGGTTTTCTGTCTCGACTTTTATGCCATTTTTAGCCTCGATTTTTGTGGTCAGCGGAAGAGAAGAAATTTAAATTGTGTGAAAATAGGAAAATATAAGTGAAGAATGTAAAAGATTTTTTGTTTGATTAGATATAAAAGTTGTATATTTGTAATTAAAAAGTTGTATAAATGAAATTAAAAATTTAAAATGTTGTATTGTTGAAAAAAGGGGGAAAAGGATGTATTTTTAGTTTTTTTTTGTGTATATTTTTGTAAAAATCCCAAATTATTTTGAACTTCATCTCATTTGTATGAAGTTTAGTCCGCGTTGAGTTGGGTCCAAATTCAATATTTATTTTTGCTTCGTTCCATGAAAGAAAAAATAAAAACTGTTAAAAATTCAACATCTATTTTTGCTTATTCAAATAATTCAGTAGATATTTCTCCAGATATTCAAATATTTTTGCTTATTCAAATAATTAACTGATTTTGCAGGGCAGGTGGCATGGCGAACCGTGTGTGTTTCCGTTGATATGATAAAGTATGATCTTATCCAATCAACTCTATTTATGGTAGTGGTTGAGGAATATTAAACTTGGGCTTGTAAATTTAAAATTTTGGGCCTCAAGCTTGACAAGGGCCTTGGGCTTTCAGACCAAAATGGGCTTGGTGTTATTGTGAATTATCAGGTCCAATAGCGAAAATGTCATATTGGATTAAAAAACTTTAAAAAGTACTTTATAAGTGATTACTAATCAAGTGGCAATTTATTATTATTGGTTTGCTTTTTAAAAATTTCATGGATAAGTCTAAGAATTTTTTTTTTCGTGTTTTATTTATGCGTTCATAACATGCAACATAATGTAAATAAATTTAATCCCTAAAAGTAAATCAAGTATTCGTCCTTAGAACAACATTATAATATATAACCAATAATCAATACTGGAAAAAAAATCTTTAATATGTAATTTGTATTTACTAAAGGAAAATTTTCTTGTAAGTCCTAACTCATAAAGAAAATATAACAAATATATGTACTCGAAATGTAAAACTGGAAAGGCTTTAATGAAATCCCTAAAAACCCATGAAAATTGTATAAAAATTTGATATCCTCATAGAATATTTCTTTTTATTTATAAATATTTAAATATAGACACCCAAAAAATGAAATAGAATAATAAGAGTCATCCTTCTAATTAAAGATTTTGACTTTGAATTTTAGATTATAATCCATATTTCATATTCATGAGTACGCTCTGCGCCAATGCAGTATACATTAATTTTATTAATACAAATCTCAAAGACGAGATATTGCGAGAGCTTGCGCGCGAGAAGTATCATGTTCCGGTGATTCGTTATCGACCTGATCTGTTTTGCCGGTACGATTGTCATTGGCTTTGGGTATCTCAAAAGTCTTTGCCAAACTCCTCAACTGGAATTTTTGAACTTTTCCGGTTGCCGTCTTTGGTAGCTCCGGCACGAACTCCACCTTCTTTGGAACCATGAAACGGGGAACATTTCTCCGACAATATGCGATAATATCATCTTCTGTAACATCATCTGTTTCTCCCTTTCCATTCTTTCTAAGAGCAACAAAAGCACAAGGACTTTCTCCCCAGAAAGGATGAGGCATTGCTACCACTGCTGCTTCAAGAATTCTAGGATGCTTATACAGTACAGATTCCAACTCCACACTGCTAATGTTTTCTCCACCTGAAATTATAATATCTTTTGATCTATCCTTGATTTCGAAGTACCCATTCGGATGAACCACACCAATATCTCCGGTAGCAAACCAGCCATTGTTGAATGCTTTAAGTGTAGCTTTTTCGTCTTTCAAATATCCTTTCATTATGGTACTTCCTCTCAACACAATCTCTCCCATTGTTTTCCCATCTCGTGGGACGCTAATCATTGTTTTTGGATCTTTCACATCTACATCTGCAAGTGCTAGCACGCCAATTCCTTGTCTTGCTTTCATCTTCGCTTGTTCTTCGCATGGAAGTTGGTACCATTCGTCTTGCCACTCGCATACCAGGGCACCGCCGCTGGCCTCCGTTAGTCCATAACTATGCGTGACATGGAATCCCAACTCCTTGATTTTTTTGAGTAGTGATGCAGGTGGTGATGCACCTCCGAGGAGGACACTTACAGGGGAAATGCGTTTTCGCTCATGTGGTTTAGCCTCAAGAAGAATGTTGAAAATAATAGGAGCACAACACATGTGGGTTACTTTGTGGAGATTGATGTTCTTGTACATTTCATAGGCGGTGGCGGTGCGTATACAGATGTTTGTTCCGCCGCGTACGGCGATTGCCCAAGTGAAACCCCATCCATTGCAGTGGAACATAGGGAGGGACCATAAATAAACAGGCTTAGTTCCCATATCCCACCCATTAATTTGGCTAATAGCGTTAAGATACGCACCTCTATGGCTATAAACAACTCCTTTAGGCTCTGAAGTTGTTCCTGATGTATAATTCAATGCTATTGTATCCCATTCATCTTGAATTTCCTCTCCAGAATAATCAGAGGCACCGTTGAGAACAAGCTGTTCATATTCCATTTCTCCGAATTTGACACCGGTTGGTGAATTAATGTCATCAATTAGAATAACTAAAGGTAAATTGGCTTTTAGTAACCGGAGAGCTTCTTTTGCTAGAGGAACAAATTGGTAGTCCACAAAGAAGACTTTGGCTTCAGAGTGGCGGAGAATGGTGGCGATGGTGTTGGCATCTAGTCTTGTATTGATAGCGTTAAGCACTGCCCCGGCCATAGGCACCGCAAAGTGCATCTCATACATAGCCGGAACATTCGGAGCCAGCACAGATACCTTCAGAAAACACATAAAATTATCATCGTCGTTTGTGTTCATTAGCAAATGATCAAACGAAAAAAAGGAAACGAACTTACAACGTCATTCTTTTTAATGCTGAGAAAACGAAGAGAAAAGGCAACACGGCAGCAGCGTTGGTAAGTTAGGAGCCAAGTGAAACGAGTAGCTTCATATATGACAGAGGCACGATTTGCATAAAAAGCAGCTGCTTTTTTCAAGAAAGTTATTGGGGTTAAGGGAACATAATTTGCTTCACATTTCAAAAGTTTATCCATTGCTCTCTTTCCTTAGATAGAGAGAGATGGAGGAAGAAAAAAAGAGGGTCTGTTTGGGTAGATTTTGAAGCAAATTGGTGGGTATAAATAAGGGTGAATGGAGTAGAAAAACAATAAACGCTTAGATCGAGAGAGTGACATATAACTACATTTTTTTTGTCAGTATGTCTTTTAAGTATATCAAATAAACATTATCGGATCTATAATTTAATTAATAATATTTCCTTCAACCATATAAACTCTATGTAAAAATTAAATAAATATATGATTCAAGTTCAAAAAATTCTACTGCTTATCGCTCGAAACAAAAACAATTAATTAGTTAATTGGAACCAAATTAATGCACTTAAGTTATCAAATAAGTTTTAGTTTATTGTTAGTAATCAAGCCGTAAGATCCTGCATATATATATATATATATATATATATATATATATATATATATTGGAGTTGGAAAAGGTAAGATTCAAATACTGATCAGTTGAACAACTACTTAGACCCTCAATGATTAAAATTATAGGTGATTTATAAAATCTTAAATTTGAAAGTCAATTGAATTACTTGTTTAAAAAAATCACTGGAGACTTTAAAGAAAAACTTTAAAGATTTCAAATGCATTATAAAATTAGAAGTGTTATTGTCACCAGGATTTGAGTTTGATAAGTTTGATTTTATTTTCCTGAATTTGTTCAAATGAAGTCACTGTCGAGTTTAAACTAGAGTAGTTATATCAAGTTGAGTATGTAACGGAAATAAATAATATATTAGCCAGTTGTAATGTTTAGAAGAATTTGTATAATTGGTGTACAAGGCTACAAATAAATTTAAATCCTGATATTTCGTTAATTGATTTAAATAACAAATTTGCATAGATTCATAACATGCTAAGAGAAGAAAAAAATATAATCATTTTTTTAACAATCTCCTGACTAAGAATTAATGGGAGAATGATATGAATGATGGAAATTTGCCAATGGTATAATCATTTTCATGGCTTTATATAACCATTTCTTTCTGTCAAAAACCACACCACCTCATGTAAATGGAAGTTTTTTTTTAAATAATGTATTTTTAAAAAAATTCAAAATTTAATATTATAACAAATAAATTTGAAAAATTAGAATTATTAAAAATTAATATTAATGATTGTTGGTCTGAATAGTAAGGAATTCGAATTTCCTTAAATGAAGTTATATACTTAATTATTGTTTTATGTATGAAGTATACGTAATCGAGAATATCATTTTTAATTACGAATTTAATAGGTTGCGGGTTTGAAAAAAAGAGCTTTTATATAAAAAAAATTGACATGGTAAATGCCGATTTTTAACGTACATGGGACCCATAAAATTTGTTTAGTTTGCATCAAAACGGCTGACTAACTAATTTTATAAACAGGCGGGCAGCTCCAATTTGCACTTGAAAAGAATAAATCACGTGCCCGTGGTACCGTCCTCTACTTCTATGCTATGCATAGGTCATGGGACGAATTGGTATTCCACTGTTCCACCAGTGAAGGAGAAGAGAGTACGCTACCATTTATTTTGAGAAGTAAAATTTTATTATTGAAAATTCATTTTGCATTCAAAAAATATATTATTTAATATGCATTATTATTATTAATGATAAATGTTATTTTAAAATGTATAATATTAATAATTTTTATTTTTTTAAATTGATGTGACCTAGAAATATGCTGATTATTGAGTATATCATACGTAACTTTTAAAAAAAAATGGTAGCGTACTCCCTTCTCCTTCACGAGTGGAACAGTGGAAAACCAATTTGTCACATCATCTGCACAAACCAAGTCGGTTTTTTTTTTTCCCCCGATTTCTACATCTATTTTTCAGAAGTTGATATCGTCAAGACGTCAATGTCGATTTTTAATGAAAAAATTTAAAATGTATAGGCTCCATGTGCATCAGAAACTAGCATTGACAGTATTGATTTTTAACGATTCTAAATTTTTAAATATATTTACTAAAATACGTTTTTGAAATTTAGTTAAAAAATACATTATTTTCAAAAATTTCCATTTTAATTAACATGAAATAACTGTAAAAATTTTAAAGATTATGAATTATTTTTAATTTTTCCTCTTGAGTGTGGGAACAGACCTATTTTACTTTTGAATATTATGGTGACTTAAGTATTAAGGTACCTACAATTATAAGATGGCATGTGAAGCATATGCAAGTCTTGTTATATTATTTAATGTAACAAGTATATATAGATACTTACATAAGAGGAAGTAATAGAATAATACAAGAAATTTATAATACATAAAAGACTACACTAAGAAGAGTTCTACTGAGAGTAGAACTCTTCCCTATCACCCTCCCACAAGCTGAACGGAGGGACGAACTTTGAGCTTGGAACCGAGCAAAAGACAACGAGCACAAGATAATCCTTTGGTGAGAACATCAGCCACTTGATCAACTGTAGAAATATACCGAACAACTAAAGACTTGGAACGAACCTTATCCCAAACAAAATGAAAATCAATCTCCAAGTGTTTATTATTAGAGTGAAAAATAGGATTAGTAGTAAGATATACAACACTCAAATTGTCACACCACAACATGGGAGGAGCAGAAAGACATTGACCAATCTCACGTAAAAGCATACTAAGCCAACTAGCTTCAGACATCGTGGAGGCAATCGCTCGATACTCTATCTCTGTAGAGGATCGAGACACAATGCGCTGCTTTTTCGAACTCCAAGAGACCAGATTGGAACCAAGAAATACAACATAAGTAGTGATGGACTTCCTGTCATCCGGATCGCCACCCCAATCCGAATCAGAATAGCAGAATAATTGATCAACAGTTGAGTGATGAAACTGTAAACCATGTGTAGAAGTACCCTTCAGATATCGCAAGATGCATTTAACAAGCAGACCAATGATTGGAAATAGGAGCGTGCATGAATTGGGAGACCTTATTCACAACAAAGGCAATGTCAGGACGAGTAAAAGTCAAGTATTGTATACTGCCAACAATACTACGATAAGAATCGAAATTTGGAAAGGGGTCACTATCTTGTAACCACAAAGTAGTTGATGGATTAACAAGACTGGAAATAGACTTGCAATCATGCATTTGCGCCTTCTTCAAGATACTATGAATATACTTCGATTGGTGTAACAAAAGACCAGAGTTGGTCCAAAGAGCTTCAAGACCAAGAAAGTAAGACAACTTCCCCAAATTTCGAATACTGAAGGTATGCTCAAGAAAGTGAATAAGATGTTCCATCAGGGAGGAATCATTCCCAGTTAATAACAAATCATCCACATAAATAAGGCAATACAATCGAGTCGATCCTTTAGTAAAATAATATAAGGAAGAATCAGATTTGGAGCCAGTAAAACCAAATGAGTGAAGAGTGGTTGTCAGCTTCTCATGCCACATACAAGGTGCTTGTTTCAGACCATAGAGAGATTTGCAAAGTTTATAGATAAAGGCCGATCGAGCAACATCAACAAACCCAGGAGGTTGAGCCATCTATACCTCTTCCTTTAAGTCACCATGAAAAAATGCATTAGAGACAACAAGTTGAAGAACATTTTCAGTACAGAGAAACAACCATTGATAAAATGACCCGAATAGTACTAGGCCGCACCACAGGACTAAAAGTTTCATTAAAGTCAATCCCTGGTCATTGATGAAAACCTTTGGCAATTAAACGAGCTTTATAGCATTCAACAGAACCATCAGCATTAGTTTTGGTTTTGAAAACCCATTTGCATCCAACCAGATTAGCATTAGAAGGTGGAGAGACCAGTACCCAAGTGCCATTGGCTATTAAGGTATTATACTCGGCAACCATGGCTTGACGCCACTGAGCATACTTGGCTGCCTGAGCATAAGTGGTGGGATCAGAAGTAGTGACAGTGGAGTTTAATACCCGAGGCTTCAAAGAACCTATTTGTAATCGAGTAACCATTTTATGTTGCTTGGGGGGAGCTGTAAGTGCCTCTAGGAGAGTTGAAGTGGGGGTTGAGCATCAGATGGTGAAGCAGGTGTTGGGCAAGGGTCACTATCCAAAGGAGCAACAGGTGTGGAGGGTGGACTGGTGCTGGCACGCGGCCACATGTCCAAAGAGGACAGGGTGTACGCGGGCTCGGGTGTTTGAGGGTGAGTATGCTCGGGCGAATGCATGGGTGTTTGTTGGTGCGCGGCCGCTGGCGCTGGAACTGGAAAAGGGGCACAATCACGTAACTTGAAGAGGCTGGGATTGCGCGGGCGTGGGTTCTGGGTTGGAAGTTGGAGGGAAAAAGACACAAGGAGGGGATGCAGTCTGAAACAGAGGAATACCAGTGCCTTGTTGTAGGAGACGCTCAAATGAAAAATCCTGCTCATTAAAAAGAACATGGCATGAGATATAAAGTCTGTTGGACATAGGATCAAAACACTTAAAACCTTTATAAATTTTACTGAAGCCTAAGAATACACAAGGCAAAGAACGAGGAGAAAGTTTATGAGACATATAGGGACGTAACCAAGGGTAGCACAAACAATGAAACATCCGTAATTGAGAAATATCAGGCTGAACACCAAAAAATTTATGAAAAGGTAAGGCAAAGTTGAGAGAAGCAGTAGGGGGCGATTAATAATATAGGTGGCAGTATCAAAGGCAAAAGTCCAAAATTTAATGGGTAACTTAGCATATGTTAACAAGGCAGGGCCAGTTTCAACAATATGGCAGTGTTTACGTTCGGCACACCCATTTTGTTCAGGTGTATATGGGCAAGAGGAGCGGTGGGCAATGCCATTGTCAACGAGATAGAAAGATAAAGCACGAAACTCTCCTCCCCAATCGAATTGAAAAACTTTAATGGGATAGCTAAAATATTTTTCAACATAACGAAACTTAATAAAAGTAGACAATAAATTAGACTTATGTCTGAGAAAATAAATCCAGGAATATTTGCTAAAATGATCATAGAACATAACATAATAAGAGAAACCATCATGAGACAAAATATGGGATGGATCCCAAACATCTGAACAAATTTATTCAAGCGGTTGTTTTGCACGAAAATTAGACTGAGAAAAAGGTAAGCGACGTATCTTGCTTACAACACATGCATGGCAAAAAGAAGTAGTTTTATTGGAAACAAAAATTAAATTGCTATCTAAGAATTTTCTAACAACTGGAGAGAAGGCATGGCCAAGGCGAGCATGCCACGTTGACAGAGAAGCCACATTGACTTGAACAGGAATAGAAGACAAAGCTAGAAGGTAATATAAGCCATGCCTACTCCGGCCTCTGAGAAGAACCTTCTTCGTTGCCAAATCCTTAATCAAAAAATAATCAGAGAAAAATTCCACAGAAATATTATTAGAAGAAGTTAACGAGCGAATAGAAACCAGATTCTTTGAGGCGAATAGAAACCAGATTCTTTGAGGCGGAAGGAACATATAAGACATCCTTAAAAGAGAGGTTTGCCTAGTTATTTAATATTTCACCCCAAAAGGATGTTTTTGTGAGGATTGTGGTTTATGGTCAAGAAGGACATGGTAATGGCACCTAAAATGGAGGAGAAACCTAATGGTATGGGAAAAGGGTTTTGTTGGATGATTTCATGGTAATATTAAATTCTTTCTCCCTCTCCTTTAGTCAAGTTGATCGAAAAATATAGGTTGATGATCTGTAAGGCAGATTCTCAGTTAGATCTGCTTGCCTTTGGTTAAGTCAGCGGTCTTCTACTGTTAGGGTAAATCTTAATTCCTTCTCTTTTCTCCTTTGATAGAAACTTAATCCTACTAAAGTGGAAATTTTCTTATGGATGTGCTTGATGGGGAAAATATGCACAAAGCCTTTTCTAGTTGACTGAGGTATAATTGCGGCGAAAAATATTCTGTCTTTTTTGTTCGAAATCTGCAGAGACTATGGATCATCTTTTGGTTAGTTGTCCATTATCCTTTAATTTATGGTACAACATTATTAAGTGGTGGGGTTATGATTTCTACCTTCCAGGTGATTTTAATGCTTTGGTGTTGCAATGGCAGACTCTGGCTAATGGTATAATCCAGCAAAAAATTTGGTATATCATTTTCTCGGCCTGCCTATAGACCATTTGGTTGGAAATGAATGCCATTGTATTTTACGGTAAGAAATAGAATATCAACACTATGTTTCATTTGTCTGGCTCATTCATCTTTCCGGATCAAATCCTATAAGGATTTAAAGTTCATGAAAGGGCATGACCTAATATTAGCTGCTAATGGCTTAAAAAAATTACACCATTTAAGAAGTATTAGGCCAAAGGTTATATGGTCTCCTCCAACTGCCGGTGCTGTAAAATGGAATACGGATGGTTCTTTCTTTTGGTAACTCCGGATCAGCAAGTGATTCCTTGGGGGTGATGATCTGCTTGTTTTCTTGTAAGATTGGGATAGCCAATTCTATCATGGTTGAGGTGTTAGCTGTGATTAGAGCCTTATATATCTCTATTGATTTCCTTTCTTATCATAATTTAGAAGTGTTCTTTGAACTGGATTCCTCAACGATGGTTTCTTGGTTACAAGGCTCCATCGACTCTAGGCCATGGAGGATGGGTAGTATTTTTAATAATATCTGCAATCATGTCTCTAGAATTAGAAAGGTTACTTTTGTTCATAAAAAAAGAGAGTGCAACTTCTTTGCAGATAGTTTGGCTAAACAGGGTGCTTCTCGTGAGTCCGATTTTATTGCTTGGCATATCTGGTTTCGGATGCTTTTGGTCATGACGTGATGAGGGTCTTCAAGAGTGTTAATTTCGTTGCTTTTCTCTTTTCCCGGAACTTTGTTTTGCTGGCATGAATATTGTTTTAGATCCTTTTTTCTCTTAGGTGCTGCAGTACTGAGTTGATGTCTTTGGATTGTGGTTGGTTATTTTTTGACAGGGGTGGTTGGGAGCTTTTTTTTTATTTTTTATTTTTTTTTCATTTAAGTCTTCGAGTAATAGTGCATTTGGTGCTTTTGTTTTGTTGAGGTTCTCTAAATCGGGGAGCTATTTGGCGGTCTGTATCCTCTATTTTGGTTGATCTTCTTGATTTTGGTTTTTAACGATTTATGCAGAATCCGATTAATTTTTGGTTATAATTACATTACTAATTATCGAAATTGGCATTATTTCTTATTATCATTAAATTGGGACGAATTCATTAGTTTGATTAACCATACCACATATCATCTCTTAAATCTCTAAATTAATTCCTAATTATACTTCATGAAATATATCTCCTTAAATTAATTAATAGTATCGTTTTTCAGTTGTCCCCCACCAATAGACCACTTACGGTTTATCTTAAATATATAAGCTAATAAATTTTCCTAATCGTTTTATTTTTTGTATATATATATATATATATATATATATATATATATATATATATATTATCTAGTTATATTGTTCATTGTTCCTTTGTGGTCTCCCCCCTCTTTTGACTTGAATATCACTTGCCTTGTTTACATTTAAAAAGAAACAATCACTTTGAAGACTAGTTATTTTTTTGATAGAAAAATAACATTATTTAAATATTTGGCACACATGTTGTGCCGGTTTCTAGCACTAAAATTTATTTTTTATGCGGATCCCACCATGATAGAAACCGGCACATATACATGCTGGTTTCTGACATACTAATTTCAAAATATATTTGCTGTAACATTAATTTTCCAAAATTTTATAAAAAAAACTCAAATTTTAAAAAATCCCCAATTTTAAGAACAAAAATGAATTATTGAGTCTTATAAACAAATTAAATTTTATTTCCAATAATAAGCTTGCATATCACTAGTCAAACATTTAAGATTTTATAAAAAAATTAATTTTTTTTTTGAAAAATAACATTGCATCTCTTATTTAAAAAATAGGTTTCCTTAATCTTAAAATAATCTTATTATTATTAAGAAAAAAAAAAGTACTGGAGTTCTCAATTTCAATTCCTAATAAAATTTAAAGTTAAAATTAGCAAAAATAACTTTTCCTTTTTTTTTTAAAAAAAAAAAAGAAAAAACCTTATTATGATGTAGATGCAATAAATCAACCATCCCAACTAGTAATGGTGATTAATTGACATAGCTAGTGCTCAGCCACAAGTTTGGATTATATTATTAAAGACAAAATAAATAAAAAACAAAACACTTAATAATATGATATCCCTATTAGCAATAGCAAAAGTACCATTTATATCTTAATTACATTAAAAAAAAAAACTCATATAAATATAGGATCCAAAGATTCCAAACCATAAGTTATGTGGTTTGATTAGATCTTGAAGCCACAGAAACAAGAGCAGTAATCACAGGCTTCACCTTCTCTTTAGCCTCGATCATAACTATGAAAAGAAGCCTATATATACCAACCATTCCAAACAAAACACCAAGATCAACCCACTTAGAACGACACACTTCCACTTGCCACCCATCTTTCAGAAGTTCTTCACCACTAATGGGTTCTCCTCCAGCTTGGTCATTAGGAAATGTTAGCCCTTGCAACTCATTCTTGAACATGCCCTGATAAGCATACCTATGGAAAGCAACATAGTACATTGGGTATTTCCAGAATATTGAAGGAAGATCATTTGGCAGCCTGAAAAATCCAGCACCTAAAATCATTATTGCTTGAATTCCAGCTCCTGTAATTATGCCCATCAGGAAATTTGGTACAATACTTGCAACTGCCATCATTAAGCTTTCAACCAGTATCATGCAGGCATATAACACCAGAACAAAGTATAAGAAGTGTTCACTTCCCTTTTGAAGTCCAGGAAGATAGTAGGCTATAGCTCCAGGAATTATTGATATTAATAGCAAATATGGTAGAGCTGAAATTATGTTGCTTATCACAAATGCTACTGTTCCATAATGACCATTTAATCTTTCTCGTTCAAATACCTGTATTTACAAATACTTGAATTATTATCACTGAAACCATACTTTAATAATGATTTGGTTATTAAAAAAAAAATTGCCTGGCAAAAGTACCTCGATTTTTTAAATATTGCAATTAAAATCATACATTTTGCATGGAAAATTATGAATATTCCACATGCTTTGAAAAGTTTTACACAAGCCTCAAATACTATTGATGGGCGAACATTGAGCGTTTAAACCACTTGCATCTTTTTTTTTTTTTTTTGACAGAACCGCTTGCATCTTTGATGCCATGATAGAAAAATCTTTATTCAAATATTATTAATGATATTGATGGGTATTTATACAAGAGAACTAACCATATAATAGGAAATACAATTGTGGAAGCTGTATAATTCATATTCCTATATTAGCTATAAACTTCTATAAATCTAAAACTTCTTATTAAATAATATTTTCCTTACAAGAACTTTGATATCAGATTTATGATTTTTGGACTAAAATAATTTTAATTAAATAAAAAATTAAAATATTCTTCGCAGAAAAGATTTTTTACAACCAAATTATTATTGGTGTATATATGAGTTCAGATCTATGAATATAATTACTTAGATATTAAAGTATGTTAGAATTTAAAGTTTTTGTGGTATTATTATTATTTCAAAAAGATTTCAACCACTATGAAACTTCTGAACATTAATCTAATACAGAAAACCATTTAGCACTCTCAGTCAACACAAATTAATTATACATAAAAACTGCAAGATTATTGTAAGAGGTACCTTCATTTCCTCCACAAAAGAAGGGAATCCACCAATGGCCATGAATGTTAAGAAAGAAGCTACGAACATTATAAGAGAGCCTCTATCCTGAAATAATTGAACCCACAACAGTTAATCAGAGTATAGATTTACTGCAATAAATTTAAATATCCTTTCTAATCTTTATACCTGAACAGAATTATAAGAAGATCCAAGGTCGAAAAACAGTGTACCAAGGCCTATAGCCACAGCAATGTAAATCACAAGACGCAACCAATAATAACCAAGATCGCGAAACATGTTCACAGATGATCTTTTTGTGAGGATGAGACATTGATTGAGGAAGCTAGCATGATTTCTTCTCTTCTCCGTTGCTGCAAAACCCTGAACCCATTTTCACTGTTATTGTTTATTTGCTTATGCTAGTTACCATAAAATTATAATTAACTATAAATTATAACTAAATATAATGTAATGGGTGCTGAGTCTGCTGACATGTTTTCTTATTTCAGCAACTTTTCTTCGAACTTGTTGAAAACTGTTAGATGATTTGTATGAGTTTATAAGGGTAGTGATTGCTTCCTCTGTGGTCATTGCTCCACTTAAATCTTGTTCAACGTCCTGTTAATAACATGAGGAACATAATCAGAATTTGTAAGGCAGTAATATAATTATCTATAAGCCTTATTCAAAAAATACCGGTCAATTATCAGTTTCATTTAACTATTTCAAACCATATTAAAATTATAAAATAAAAATATTATAAAAATTGGAATTATCATAGTATTAAAAATCTTAAAATTATTATACAGAAATTATCAAAATTAACTTTTTTTTTTTTAAATTGAATATCGTATGTACCTGTTCTAAATCGTTATTTAAAATTTTCAGAAAGTGATCCGATGGACTCTGAAGAGGTGGGCAAGGGAAGCCATTCAAAGCGAAAAACTGTAGAGATTTAATAACAGAAATGAAACAAAGATTAGTTCTATTTTTTTCCCCCAGAACTGAACATAAATAGTAACTTTCACAGAATTTACATACCTCACCGGCAGCAGTAGTAGGACCAAAATACACAGTTTTACCAGCAGAAAGGAGACAAAGACTCTTAAAAAGCTTAAGAACTTCAGTGCTAGGTTGATGAATGGATGCAATAATAGTTCTTCTAATCCCATCTATTTGACCCAAAGTTGAAATTGTGTCCATAACATAATAAGAAGCTGCACTATCAAGGCCACTAGTGGGCTCATCAAGAAAAAGAAGTTCAGGCCTTGTTAGGATTTCTATGCAAATGCTAAGCCTCCTCTTTTCACCACCACTTATCCCTTTATCTCCCCATCCACCAATTCTTGTGTCCATTGCATCTTTTAATCCCATTTCTCTTATTGTTATTTCTGCTCTTTCTTTCTTTTCTGATCTTGACATTGAGTCCGGTAATTGAAGCTGAGCTGAATAATATACAGCTTCTTTCACCGTCAATGTTTTGATCAGCGTATCATCTTGAGTCACATAAGCCTGTAATGAAGTTGATAAAATTCAACAACGATGACTATGCTATGCTTTAAAATTTGAATAAGATCTATAGATGAGATCTTTTTATTGGTTTCGAATCATCAATATCGACACTTAAGTGGAACATAAAAATTATATATATATATATATATATATATATATATATATATATATATATATATATATATATATATATATATATATATATATATATATATATATAACCCTCCAAAAGTGATGCTTAATACAATATAAATCTTAAGCGGTTAATTACTATATATCAATAATTAGTTATACAGCCTTGGGTTCAATCAATTCTCCAATTACTATATAGGTTTATTATTCTCTTTACTCCCATACTGGGATTCTTTCCTACGTAGGATTTGTTTCTTTGTTGTAACTCTTTTCTATTGTAAAGTTACTTCCTATTATAGTTGTAACTCTAGGATTATATGAATGCATATTATGTGAATAAAATATTTATGAGATGATTCAATTATTTCACATTGTATTAGAGTTGTAAGTGGTCTCATCGAATCTATGAGTCTCTTTCGAATTGAAACTTTAAATATGGAGCATTTTGTCTTTTTGAAGGCCTATCATGTGTAAGGAGGCCAACACCGACAGTTGGCTTATTAGTAAGTCGATAGACTGATGTACTGTACAAGTTTAGGGATGCAACTAAGGATAATGTTTGGATTGGCGGACACTTTTATAATTATGCAATAGCGTAGGAGGGTGTGGTGGGTGGAATATATTGATGTCTCCTATGTGATGAAAAGTTAAATTAAATGCTCCTTAAATGAATTCTTTAAAGGGGGACTATGGTATTGGCTCTCCACCACTCCGAGGCTCAGTGAAGGGACTGGGTCTAAGTTAACTCTCTAGGCAACAAAGGGAAGGGCATTGTATGCTCATGCGAAAGGCAGGAGAGATGTCTTCCTAGGCAAGGAGCCTTTTGGATACTATATGGGTTGAGGAGCTCATAGTACGTTTTCCTTCGAGGCGAAAGGTTTCCTTCTGTGTCCCTCTTGCGATATGCTATAGGGGATTGAAAAATAAGTATTAGCTTGGTCCATCCATACTCTCGGTGGGTTGGTGAAATGTTTTGGTATGAAAAATACTCAATTGAAGTGAAAAGGCTGACCTAGACTTTGCGTAAGCTAGGCGCCACAGTTAGTTAGCCAAGATTTAGCTTCGTAACACTAAGCATGAATCTAAATTAATTAGGTTAATTAACTTTGAATACTAAATGATTATGCCAAAAATAATTAGTTATAAACCTTATTGCTTTTTATGGATTCATTTGTTATTAATCGAGCTAATAAATTGTGATTAACGAGCTTTTGAGATATTGAAACAAATTAAGAATGATTATTTATTAATATGAGATCATATTTGAGGTTAAAAAAAAAAAAAAAAAGACTGAAGAGAAGGTTTTCTTACCGATGTGCCATAGGCTAAACTTTGTTTGCGACCATTTATTAGAATATCTCCTGTTTGCCTCATATTTGATTTCAGTCTTCCTAAAAGAATAAAGGAAAGAAAATTATCCTTAATTTATTTATTTGCTCTCACTTTAAATAGAGGAAATATTAAAAAAGGGCATATCAATGAAAATTCAGGAAAAATTCTTGTTTAGACTCAGTTCATGAATCTATAAGTTTTTAATTAAACATACCAATAGTAGGATTGTTGATTACTCATCCACCACTTTTCAATTTTTTTTTTAATTTCTATATGATATTTTTCTATTGGTTTGGCCCATGAATTTGTTCATAAACCCGATTTAAAAAAGTATTTTCATAAGTATTTTCGAGGTGGAGGATGTAATTTCTAATTCTAAAATAGGTTGTCTGGTACTATTGTTTAAATTCCATCTATAAATTTCTCATATATCAAGTCAATAGTGTATAGACATATACAATTAATAACCATTCATCTACTACTTTTCAACTTTTTTTAGCCCATGTGGTGTTCTCCCAATTATAAAAAGGGTTGTCTGGTACAATAATTTGTAATAATTTAGTCATAATGTAAATATAAGGAAATAAGATTTCTTGCATGAAAGTCAATAATTTGTAATAATTTAGTCATAATGCAATGAGAAAATAAGATCTGTTGATTTTTTTTGAATCAAGATCTGTTGAATTAAATGAGAGCATTCATTAGAATCAACTACAAGGTTAAGAATATGGCAAATTTTTTTTTTTCCAATTTATGAAGATTCAATTTCCACCTGCCCTAAAAATATAATTATAAAGAAAAAGGTGAGCATTCATACTTGGGTACTCCATCTACTTCTACACAAGTGTTTTTATTTTTTATTTTTGAAACCTAGTTTTAAAAAGAAAATCTTTTTGCTAAATTAATGTTTTTTAAAACATTTTATTTCTAATTCTATCATACTCTATTAAATACTGTATAATAAAGAATTCCTAAAATAGTTTAGAAATAATTAAAAGTATATTTTTTAAAAAGATTATTGAAAAACTTAAATTTATTAAATTAATATGGAGAAAATGTACTGAAACAATAAAAACGTAACAAACTCAACCTAGTGGGATTGGAAGCTAGCTATTGCTCTCCATGTAACTTTTAACTAAACTAATATCTTATCTGATAATACCTTTAATGAATGAGACATAGCGATCAAAAGTTTTGAATTTAAATTCTAGAAATCTTTTAATATTTTAAGAAGTGTTGAATATGGAGTCTCAATTAATCAGCCAAGTGATCAGATAAAAAGAAAAAAAAAAAATCTCCTTTGATAATTGATAGTCATCTTTATGAAAATAATACATATTGTTGGTCAAGTGTCAACATCTTTTTTTTTTTTCTTTCCCTGTGTTCATATCCATGATGCACGGAATTGACGGTTTATATATATTTTTTTCTATAAAAGTCCGTGACATGCATAATAATATAATTTTTTTTTTAATTTTGAGGAAATTTGTGCACTATCACAAATATGATTAATAATAGCAATAAAAAATTACTATAAAATATAGTAAAAATATTAAAATTGTTTACCGAAAAAAATCAATAGAACAGGAAATTTATTTAAGATATCTCCCATGGTTTCATTTTTTGAGAAAGGGAATCTGACCTTTTTGAAATGAAGTTTGTCATAACAATTAAACCTAAAATTTAATAAGCAAATCCGTAAAGTTTGTTGAGCATCTTAATTAAACTCATCCTTCAATAACAATTCCATTAAAATTACATAAATACCAAGTTTTTAAAAAAAATGATTTTTTTGTTTTAAAAATAAAATAGAAAAACACTTTCTTATATCTTTATTTTTTAATACGAATATGGATCCTACCTATAAGATATTTTGGCCATATGTTTGTTTGATGCCACGATCTGTTAAAATCATTGAATTTGAATTCAATGCGAATAATTTAAAATGTAAAAGATTCAATATTACATTTTTAAAATATAGAAATTCAATACAAAAAAATATAATAATTCAAGAAATTGAAGATGTATTTTTTTTACATATAAAAATAATCAAATCCATTGTAAATTAACATTGTATAATAAACCAATTTTCTACATGCAAAACAAAACCAAGAAGAGAAAATGAAAGAAGTGGTTACAAGGATGGAAGATTGTTGTAATTTTCAGCCCATTGAAATTACGATGATGAAAACCAGCTTCAATTAACAAAGACCTGAAGGACGTAAGGCAGAAGTAGCAATGTATGCTTAGATGAGATCACTACCAGTTTAGTGGCAATATGTTGATGGTTGACATTCCAATGATGTGGGGATAAAAAATGTGAAGTATATCCAGAGGAGAAAACCCTTTGTTTAGTTTGATCCAAAATTCAAAATCCACTGCTATACACTAAAGTTGACCTCTAAAATTTATTAAAAAAAAAAGTAATATATAAGGGGTATAATTTGCATGTATGTATGGAAGAGCAAGAGCAACTGTATTCTATTAAATTGTTAATAATATAAAAATGAAATTTGATATGTTTGATGTATATGAACAGATCAATTAGGCGATTTCTGTTGAAGAGATAAATAATATTTTTGATATGTTTAATGGACAATAATATAAAAAATTAAATTTCTACATAATATGGAAGAAAATACAAAAAGTTAAATTTCTACATAATATAAATTGTTGATGACAGAATGAGAGAAATCAAAGATTAAATATGTACCTGCTAATGCATCAAGAAGAGTAGACTTGCCAGAACCTGAAGGACCCATGATGGCCAACATCTCTCCAGGCTGAGCATACCCTGTTATACCTTCAAGGATAGTTTTGGTGCCTTTTTTTCCACTTGAGACAGTCACCCATAGATCCTCCCAACTCAAGAAAACACCATCAGTTTCACTACCACCACCGCGGCCTGTTCTGACCGGCGGCAGTGGATGAATGGCTTCCAGTAAGGGTGTCGTATTGTGTCGGTCATCTTGCAAAGATACCATTGTCAGTTATTCTGTTGTGGAGTGAGAAAATTTGTAGAAAGAGATATATTATTGATGTTGAGAGTTGCTTAATTATATATAAATGAAATCAGTCTTTTTCTTTTTTTTTTTTTTTGAAGTCTCTGGGGCATGTAATAATTTTTTTGTATGATTGTTAATTCAATGCATCTTTTAATAATGTACCGCATGATGCAACGTTTGATCATATAAAAATTATTTACTATTTTATTTTTTATCCCGATAGAACAGTACGCATTGTGCAACGTACTGTATTGTTACCCTTATGTATTCTATCTCCGTGTCTTCTTGTTCTTCATTGCTCTCCCATTTAATTGTAAGCATTCCTACATATTTAATTGATTTTCTTTTCCTTCTTATATTCTGATTTATTGTTAATCTTCATTATTTTGTATATTCAGTGCCGAATTCCGCATCTCCTTTTCGGTACTAGCTAGTGGCAGTTGTTAATATTTCGTATACAAATCCTGCTACTATTATCACCTTTTACAATTTTGTGTATTTTTATATTGTTATCTATTCAACAAATCACTTTTATTTCTATTGTACACATGTCCTTCCATTTTTCAAAATTCATGGTTGCTACTGTTGTTATTGTTATTGTTATTATTATTATGAAACATGTTTCGAAAAAAAAAAGTATGCTTGGTCCTCTGTCACGTCTTTGTGTTGCCAAAGGAGAAAAAGGAAACTTTGGTGGGGAGAAATTTATATTGGATTATTAAAAAATTAAGAAAGACTTATAATTGTGGTAAAATTTTTCAGAATTTTTTTAAATTTTAAAATAACGTTGAGTATAAAATTATCAAACTTGATTTTTCAAATCTACACGGATTTAAAATGGTATTAGAGTCACATAAGAATTAACCTCTACATGACTGTGAATTCTACAAATAAAAGATTTGAGGCCCAAAAAGAATAATAATTGATAATACACTAAAGTATCAAAATTGAAGGCCCAAAAGGTCTGAAATAAAAGTCTATAAAAGTCATATCAACAGAGAAGTCAAATACAGTAATCGAGGTCGTACGATCGGATTTGATCTCTCCCTGATAAGGAAAAGTTATCTGACACACATCACCATCTAATCGCCGGCACCTATAAGGATAAGGTCATACCTACCACAGAATAGAATAACTATTTGAAATACTACTCAAACTTCCCCAGCTCTATAAATGGTAGGTTCTTTTCTAAGAAAATACACATTCTCTCCCTAAATAGTATGAATTCTCTCTCTGAAGAGCTTTCCTACCTTTTGCTAACTTAAGTGTCGAAGTATTTGTGATTTATCATTTGGTGCTTTCGTTGAGAGGCGATGACTGAGCCAAAGCATCTAGCTCCCACGTTCCATGAAAAAGTATGGACTTATGGTTGTAGAGAGAAGAATAAAATATATGAACCTCGTGAAACTCTTCAAGACTACGCGAGAGGTCGTATAGCAAAGATAAAATATCGCAGAGAGAAAAGCAAAACACATGAATTCTATGAAAGTCTTCGAGATCACATGAGAAGTCGGGCAGGTAAAGGCAAAATCTTAAGACTGAAAGAAAGTGAAAAGCTACGCGTTAGGACTGAAAGAAAGCAAAACACCCCTCTTTTAGCCTAATACGCAAATGGCGCAGGAGACTCCCAGAAGTAGCCTACTGGAAAAGATATAAGGAGGGATGAAACGACTGCCCCCCTCTGTGTCTCTAGAAAAATTAAGCAGGACCTAGCGCTAGAGCCAAAAGACTGTCGTGAGAGCATATTTCCCCTGAAATAATGGGGGAAGGTTTACTTTCCTTCTTGCGCAATGACATCCCTTTTGTAAACTCAGCTGATTTAAAAGATACTGAGAAGAGAAAGTTAACTTAGAGAAGAAGACTCCAAAAAGGAATAGCATCTGGCGTAGCGCCCTGTGGACAAAGACTGACTAGTGTCTAGCAAGTGTACTAGATCGGCTAGTAATATAGGAAAATAAGATTAAGACCCTAAATATCGCACCCAAGAGAAACTATGTAAGTGCAAATTTGTTTCAAATTTTATAATAAACACTGTATGCTAAGAGTAAAAGAAATCACTAGTTTTGTGATGATGAAAGTTTAAACAAACTAAAAATAAAATAATAACTTAACAACTAATGTAATAAAGTCAAAATAATTGAGTAGAGATTTAAACAGAGAATTCTAAACTTAAACAAAGCAAGTAATATAAATTTGTAAAAATCAATATTAAAGACAACTTCTTCTAAAAGATTATCCACCTTAACTAATATTGCAATGACTCAGCTAAAAAGGAACACAAATAATTATGGAAAAACCCGTGATAAAAAGCCAGATAACATATTCAGAATATCAATCTATGTTTTAAACTTTCTTGTTCAGAATAATTCAACACCTAGCATAAAAACCTGGTTTTGAACTCCTAGACATCCATTAAACTCTTTTTCAAGCAAACTTAACTTCAATCTATTCTCAGTTCAACCTTTCTCAATTTTAATCCGTCTGTATGAGCACACAATTACCTCTAATTCAGAAAATAATCATGCATAAATACTGGTAAACCAAACCAAGAGCATGCATAACATAGATCATATACGAATCAATTGCCAACTATTAATCAAATAAGTTAACAATTGATCTTAACACAATCTTAGATATGAAATTGTACAAAACTAAAAAATAATCAACTTGTATTAAATGAAAGCATAATTAAATCATTACAATAAGAGTTTAAGGATTCAAGTATCATTTAGCAAAAGTAAAAGAACTACTCACAGTTCATCTTAAAAATTAAAGAAAATAAATAAACGAAAACGATACAATCACTTAGAATTTTTCCACTGTTCTTGAAGTCCTTGTAGAGTCTTCAATTGTAGTTTCTAACCCTAAATGCAAAACTAAAACAAAACTAAAGCTTTTCAATTGATAATAATTGATTCGTCCCCCTAATTGGTTTTTTTACTATTTAAATAACTTAAGAATGGAAGAATTTTGACAGCCAAAACTTCCCAAACCAGTAGAAAGCAGAGTCCTAAACAAATTCAACAACTGGACTCGGTTGAGTGATATTTCACTCCACCGAGTGAGGATTTTCCATCATTGACTTTAGAGTGACTCGATAGAGTGTGTAATCCACTCCACCGAGTG
This sequence comes from Excoecaria agallocha, assembly GCA_037975025.1. Classification (NCBI taxonomy): domain Eukaryota; kingdom Viridiplantae; phylum Streptophyta; class Magnoliopsida; order Malpighiales; family Euphorbiaceae; genus Excoecaria; species Excoecaria agallocha. The sequence goes on from CM075815.1 coordinate 49,910,301, forward strand.
GTGCTTCCCTGCATACCCTGTTGTTGTTGTTGCTATATTTGCAAGTGCATAATTTATCGAATATAGTACTTAAGATATTGTTCCTGCGAGGATTGATGAGTGATTACACACTATTAATTAATTCTTAATCTTGTTTACAATGTTCATAAATTGAATTATTAAATGAATTATAGTCTACACTAAAACTAGAGATACTAATTAAAATCTATTTTATTGATAATCAAAGAAGACAATTTAAAGTTAATGATATAAAATATAAGTTTGAACTTGAAACTAATCTCTTAATCAAATTTTAATCTTACAATGTAAGCCAAATTGGATTAAAATTCTAATTCACTCTCTCAATATGAAATAGTTTTTCCTAAAACATGCACATATCATTCTAACCATTAATTCTCATTAATAGATTAGTTAATTATAAAAACATATCTTAAGATTGAATATCAACTTATAACAATTATCTTAATATTCCGATCTCTCAAGTAACATTTTGATAATGAATTTCTATTAGCTATAAGAAAGAATATATTTCTCAATTATACTCTCACTTACAATGTTAATGCATAAGATACTAATAAATAATTCTGCAAATAAGACTGTATATTACTAAGAATGGAAAATATATAAACATTAAAGTTCAAGTTCCTAAAAATATCATTTAACTAATTGCAAAGAAGAAGAAATATATGAGAGATAGTAAAAAGAAATGTCTCAACCTTTTTCAATCTCTAAGAAGATCTTTTTCTTCTTACTTGTCTTCTTCTCAAAAGAACAAGTCAAAATGTATTAACATTTTTTTACAGCCAGAAAAAACCAAACTATATTTGTTCTTTTTTAAAAACTAATTATATCTCTATCTAACTACTTCTTTTATTTATATAGTCTTTTAATCCTTGTGTCCCTCAAAGTGCCCTTCTAAAAGTGTATAACCTTTGGTGGAACATCATGCACCTTCAAGTGTCTTTTCAAAAATAACCACCAAAAATCTGATTGCTGTTGCGCCCGCGAATGCTGTCGCGCCTGCAACAGGACGCTCTTCATCAAGTGTTGACTTTTCTTCTGCATTGACCTCCACTTTCGCTGCCTTACTTTGTCGAGCTTGCGACCCCAATCACGCGCTCAATAGAGCTTCCTTCTTTGCTTCATTTTTGCCTCTTTCTCCTTTGTTTTAATTCCTTTACTCTCTACACACACTTAACAAGACAAGCACATAAAAAACACCATGTTTCACATAAAACCTAGCTAAAACTAAACATTTACTACACAAACACAGACATAAAATACTCACAAATCATGATTAATTCAACTCACATCAATTCCCCACACTTAAACTTTTGCTTATCCCCAAGCAAAACTCAAAATGCAAAGAAAAAAAAACGTTCACATAACTATAGAGCTTGCATTCATATTTGATGAACATTTGGAAATAAAATGAAATAACCTTCATCCCTCAATATATTAGTCTAAGTTTACAAATTATTAAGCAATATCATTGTATATTTAAAGAATACACTACAAGAAAATTTAGAAATAGCAACGAAAATTAGCAACCGAATTTGGTTAATTTCCTTTGGTAATCAAAATTAGCAACCAAAAATAGCAACGGAAAATTCAGTTGCAATTTTGGCAGTTGGTAAATTTAGCAACCGAAATATTTTCCGTTGGTAATTTAGCAACGGAAATTAGCAACGAAAATAGATTCTGTTGCTATATCTAACCAATGTACATTTTGGTTTATTGGTCAACATTACCAACCGAATTGTCATTCTGTTGGTAAATTTAGCAACAGAATATGAATTCAACTCACATCAATTCCCCACACTTAAACTTTTGCTTATCCCCAAGCAAAACTCAAAATGCAAAGAACAAAAAAAACATTCACATAACTATAGAGCTTGCATTCATATTTGATGAACATTTGGAAATAAAATGAAATAACCTTCATCCCTCAATATATTAGTCTAAGTTTACAAATTCTTAAGCAATATCATTGTATATTTAAAGAATACACTACAAGAAAATTTAGAAATAGCAACGAAAATTAGCAACCGAATTTGGTTAATTTCCTTTGGTAATCAAAATTAGCAACCAAAAATAGCAACGGAAAATTCAGTTGCAATTTTGGCAGTTGGTAAATTTAGCAACCGAAATATTTTCCGTTGGTAATTTAGCAACGAAAATTAGCAACGAAAATAGATTCTGTTGCTATATCTAACCAATGTACATTTTGGTTTATTGGTCAACATTACCAACCGAATTGTCATTCTGTTGGTAAATTTAGCAACGGAATATGATTTCGGTTGGTAAATTTAGCAACCGAATTGTAATTCTGTTGGTAAATTTAGCAACGGAATATGAATTCGGTTGGTAAAATTAGCAACCGAATTGTAATTTCGTTGGTAAATTTAGCAACCGAATTGTAATTTCGTTGGTAAATTTAGCAACGAAATATTAATTCGGTAGGTAAAATTAGCAACCGAATCCATATTCCGTTGCTAAAATCGGTTGCTAAATAAAAACTATTTATAACATTATAAATTGTAAAATTATGCTAGTTTTGTTAGATTGGCATAAAGTTTTGTTAGATTGACATAATATTTTAGTTAAATCAAATTATTTATGTATAAATAAATATAATTCAAATTCATTATGAAAAGAAAATATTGTTATTGATAATATAACATTAAAATTGTAATGCACAAAAATTAAAATCCTAAAAATATATTATATTACTGTAAAGTAAAATTCTATGAAAACCATAATAAAAACAGCATAAAATCAGTATCAATAACAATCTAAAAATAAATGTCTTAAGTTATGTAACTGGTGGAGGTGAATGAGGCCATAATAAAAATAGCATATAATCAGTGTCAATAACAATCTAAAAATAAAAGTCTAAGCTATGTAGCTGGTGGAGGTGAAGGAGAACGATTTGACTGCTGGACACCCCTGGTTTTCAAATCTTTTACTCGATTCTTTAGTTGGGTTACAATATCCATTAATATGGTGAGTGCGGTCTCTAGCTGAACGACTTTCTAAGAAGATTCGCATCGCTTACTACAAGCAACTATAGATGATGTAGAGGAATTCGAATGTGAAGTATTTGCAATTGAAACTAAACCAAAAATCCTCCCACGGTTATTCTTATCACCAACTACTTGAAAAAAAATCTGACTCTCATCAACACTTTCAGAGCTCTGCCGCTGTTGAATGAGAGTATCTTGTATTTGCTCCTATCATTACAATAATTAAAATTAATTAGCTATATTTTTATAAAATAATTAATATTAATGTATAAATTTAACATACATTGAGTTGTCTACAACAGGTATTGACAAATGTTTGACCATCATGCTTTTTTGTGTGAGTGTGCATAAAAACTTCAGGATAAGTAGGCTTTCTACCCATAGTTATTTCCTGTATCACAAGCAATAAAAAATAATAGTCAAAATACCATTGTTCATTCTACAATAAGGGAAAAAAATTTCACAATTACAACTAAAAATAGAATAAAGAGTAATCTATATAAGAATTGTAGTGAAAAATGACAAGGAGAACATCCCTCCTTCAACTGAAAGAAGAACACATGAAGGTAAATCAATAGGTTTTTTTTACCATTTCAGCTCATCATGAGTGTTATTAAGTTTCTCGCAGCAAGAATGTAGCATTCAGATTTACAAGCAAGAAACAGATTGTAGGTCAAAGGTATAGGAAAATTAGCCTTTCACTACAACAACAACTTGAGTTTTGAAAGAACATAGAAAGAAACAATTTAAACGAAAGGCATATGAAGGACAAAAACAAACACATATAAGAGTTTAATTTATCTTTCAGGAAAACACACCATAAAAGAAATAATGTCCTACTGGATAAATAAACATGTGAAGCATATTTCATTTCAATGAGCCAACAGATGACTAACATCTAATCAAGACCCCATATAAGTTCCTGTGGCAAAAATTTTATCACCAATGACCCAACAAGTAAATTTTTGAAATGCTCAGGTTTTCCAAGAAATTAAAAGCAAGTAAACCCTGCTTTTGTCGCTAGGTCCAAGTGGTATATACTGTAACCTCTTGAGGACATGGGTATATCCTTTAATGCAATTCATTGTAAAAGCTAATCAAAGTTATATTGTAATTTAATATCGCAAGCAGCCTCATTGGCAAGCAGCCTCAGCCTCATTGGCAGCTTTAACTCTCAACTCCATACTATGTACATCCAAAGCACACCCAAGTGTTTCAGCTTGAGAATGCGCCTTATGTTCTGATTCTCTTATTTCAAGCACATTTCTGTACAAAAGTTCACATATTACTTATGATAAAAAATAAAAAGTAAAGGAGCAAACTAGCCACATTCAGCCATACAATAGAGCTGAGCAATAGTGGAAAACAAATAGCACATCCATCCATCCAATAATTATACATTTATAGAATAAAATGTAAGCATAAAAGTCAGATACTTACCAGTTTATCCGCATGGTCGTGATGGCTCAAATTTCCTCCAGTGTGCGCGGCTAGACTCTCACCATCCGAGCCTCCCCGCCTATTTGAAGAATTCCTATCTGAACTGGCAATTGCTTCGGGTGTTGCCTAGTATTGCTGCCAACGATTCCATATTTCTTCAGAAATAAAATTAGGTCGTTGACCACCCTTGTGTAAATTACATAGAAATTCTTTATATCATTGGCGGGCCCACTTTTTCTAAACTCCATAAATGACAGCATTAAATTTTGAATCCCAAAAAAATTCTTTCTGAAAAAAAATATAAATATTGCAAAGTACAATAGATAATGCATTAATGTATGAAGCTAATTATTTTAAAACAGAAAATGTTATTTATTTTTTGTACCTCAAACTCCCGATAATAAAAATCCTTTGTTTGCAGAGAAAGATTTTTCCAAACATAACCCTCAATTTCTATCTTCTCCTTGAATGTGGATCTGATTTTTCTTGAGCAAATACCTGATGGAATAAACCTGTTAATATAAACAAAATCAATATCAAATTAGATATCCATACTATTAGTATAAGTTTATGTTTTAATCTTGCAATACAAATTTTTTTATATCAAATTAGATAATCTTAATGTAAATTCTTCCATCAACTCCCTTTGCACCTAGCTGGAGTCCTTCATCCTCAATATCGAAACCTGGTACTTGTGCAGGCATAGATTCAGGGTTTGGGATCGGAGTAGATGCATTTACATGGTCAGCAGATATATTTGGGTTGTTGGATGCTGAATCACTTGGTTGATTAGAAGAGTGATCGCAGTTTGTTATTGGTGAAGGTGATGCCTCATATTGCTGGTTAGGATATGGACATGACACACCTAAACCTACAGACCCTGCAACCTGAGATGGGTCGACTTGTCCACTGTTGTCTCCATTAGATGTTAGTCTGAATCTTGGTGGTAGCAATGACTTTCTTCTTTTGGGTGGCATAATTTAAACCTGAAATTCAAAGAAATTGAATATACTTCTTCAAATCGAATTATATAATTATATTAAAGAATATGTAACATTATTACATCATTGCAATAATAAAACATTTTGGTTTTGAGATAATAAAAAATACACAATTTAATCGCTATCATCACTTAATTGCACATCAAAATCATCCTCTGTTTCTAAATATTCAGAACTAAAGTCGGACTCATCTTCCGAATTCTGTCGATCTATGGATTCCTCATCATCTCCAGATAAAATTTCCACAAATTCATTATTTGGATGATTTAACATTTCATTATCGAAACATGCATTTATTTCATGTACATCTGGTTCTTCTTCCTGAAATGCTTCACTTTCTTTTGTCTTGCTTTCTCCCTTTGCATGTCCATCGAAAACCCCTCTTGGTTTAACTTTGCAGATGACTAACCAATCTGACTTATCCCTTCTTAAGCTGGGATAAGGGACAAAATACACCTGGGTCGCTTGCATTGCTAACACGAATGGTTCAAATTGCTTAAATCTTCTCCGTTGGTTGATTTCAATGAGATTATATCGGTTATGTACTTTTGTTCTGACGTTAGGAGTTGGATCAAACCACTCACACTTAAAAAGTATACACCGTTTTATCGGTAATGCAGGATATTCTATTTCAAGTATCTCAATAATTTTGCCAAAATAATCTATTAGCTCCCCTTGTATGCAAACGCCACTGTTTACTGTTTCTATGCTATGTCCATGCTTTTCTGTATGAAATTTATATCCATTAATGAAATAGACAGGATATGATTTAACAGTTCACAGTGGCCCTTTAGCAAGATCACATATGAGCCTGTTTTCTATTCTATTTTCAAAAGCCTACATAAAAAAAATGTAATCAATGCATATAATATTTTGTAAGTTTTACAGTAATTGCAACAAGCATTCAATTTTATTGCACTCTACAGACTTACATAATTTGCAAACCAACGTGGAAAGTTTTTATCCACTTCTTTATTGATGTCATGTTGTGAGTTTCCTGGCATTAGCTCGCTTAACAACCCCTCGTATTCACTAAGAACATTATATGTTAGTCTTAGCTATAAACTCCAATCATCTAGAAAAATAATTTAGCCAATTTCAACTATAACATAAACTTACTGCACAAAAGGTCGAATTTCGTGGCAATTCAATAAAATTAACCATGTACAGCCTCCATTTCTTTGTCTGTTAACATTCTTCTTGTTGAGTGTCTATGTGTTCGGCCAGGATATTTGAAAATAGATAAGTTATCATCACCAATTCACTCACCCCCATCGTCATTATGAGGAACTTTTCTTTCTCGAGTGATCACATGAGGCTCAAAATAATGTGAACAAAATGTACTTGTTTCCTCCACTAAATACGCATTGCATATAGAGCCTTCAACTCTAGCCTTATTTTTAACATTTTTCTTCAAGTGATGCAAATTCCTACATTATAATTAGGGTAATTATATTAACTAATTTGGTGTCGTACTATAAAAGTTTAGCAAGTTTTGATATAAAAGTAAAATTACCTCTCAAATGGATACATCCATCGATATTGAACTGGACCAGCAAGTTTTGCCTCGTGTACTAAATATACAGGTAGATGCTCCATACAATCAAAGAAACTGGGTGGAAAAATAGTCTCTAATTTGCACAAGATAACCAAAATGTCCCTTTCTAATCTTTCCATATCAGACAACTATAATTCAGAAGCTGTTAAGGTTTTGAAAAATAAACTTAATTTCGTTATAGCTTCCCAAACATTATTCGGTAAGAGCTCCCGAAATGCAATTGGAATGAGCCTCTGCATAAATACATGACAATCATGACTTTTCATTCCAAATAATTTGTACTTCCTCATATCAACACACCTTGCCAAGTTTGAAACATATCCATATGGAAACTTTAGGCTTCTCAACCATTCACACAAAGTTTGCTTTTGTTTTTTATCCAAAGTGTAACATGCTTTTGGATATTTTCCTATATTTGGATCTTTATCTAACTCACTTCTTCTACAGAAAATTTTCAAATCGGCTCTTGATTTTGCATTATCCTTGGTCCTCCCTTCAATGTTCATGATTGTGTTGAAAAGATTGTCAAAAATATTTTTTTTTTCAATATGCACAACATCTAGATTGTGTCGTATAAAATTAGTTCTCCAATATGGTAAATCCCAAAATATACTCTATTTTCTCCAACCGAAGTTTTGACTTATGTTACTATTAACCTCTTCACTTTCAAGTTCTGTAACTTTTAGTAACCCTAACTGATCAATCTCCCGTAATATATCATCACCAGATTTATTAAGGGGAGGAGGTGTTTGTACAATCCTGTTCTTAATGAATTTTTGTTTATTGTGTCTAAATGGATGATCTAGAGGAAGAAATTTTCTATGATTGTCAAACCATGATGTTTTGGCCCCGTTAGGAAGATGAAATGCATCAAAATCATTGCCACAGTAAGGGCAAACCAATTTTCCTACTGTGCTCCATCCAGACAACATAGCATATGCAGGAAAATCACTAATAGTCCACATTAAAGCTGTTTTCATCTTAAAATTTTGTTTAAGAGATACATCATATGTTTCAATCCCGAATTCCCAAAGATGATTCAATTCAGCTATCAATGGTTGCAAAAGCACATCAATTTTATGCCTTGGATTTTTAGGCCCTGGTACAATGACTGTCAAGAACATGTATGCCTTGTCCATACACATCCATGGCGGTAAATTATATGGAGTAATTATGATTGGCCATGATGAATATTGTTGGCCCGATTGACCAAAAGGTTGAAAGCCATCTGTCGATAATCCCTACCTGACATTTCGACTTTCTGCTGCAAATTCAGTATGTGTGTCATTGAAATGTTTCCATGCGAGCCCATCCGATGGATGGGTCATACTTTCATGATTCTGTTCATGTTCATTATGCCATCTCATGTGGGCTGCAGTAACACCAGAGGCATACAGTCTTTGAAGTCTTGGAGTTAGTGGAAAATAATACATCCACTTCTAAGGAACTAGTTTTTGCTTTCTAGTACGCATTCTTGGTTTGAACCTAGGTTGGCTACAATATTTGTACTCTTCTAATTCCACATCTTCTCCCTAAAACAACATACATCCCAATCTGGAACAATCCATTCGTTCAACGGGCAAACCAAGACCCCGAATAAGCTTCTTTATTTCATAAAAATTCTCAACCATTTTATGATCAGGAGGCAATGAATCATTGTACCATGTAAGAATTTTATCTAAAATTTGTTCAGAAATATGACCTTCAGACTTTATGTTCAATATTTGGGTAATGGCAGACAGTTGAGTCATTTTTTCACAGTTTGGCCATAATTCTTGGTCAGCTGACTCTAGTAAGTCAAAAAATCTTTTTGCATATGGGTTTGGTTCCTCTTCACTATTATGCATATTTTCTTCAAAGGAATAACCAGTTGCATCATAAACCATTTGTGCGTAAATATTTTCATTTACATCCACATTATTTGGTCGAATACCAGCTCCCCCTGCAAATCCATCTATATTTACTGTTGATGACGCTTGATTACCCCTTGAGGTGCTACAAAGTATTGGCTCTCCATGCCGTGTCCATTGAAAATAATTTGGAGCAAACCCTTTTTTTAACAAATGTAGATGCACTTCTTCAGTAGGGAGGAAACAAATATGTTTGCACTTTTTAAATGGACATCTGATTTTTGGACCATCCATATATGCAGGCTGCAAACTTGCATATTTAATGAATGATTGAACTCCCTCGGCAAGCTCAATATTAATGAGACCATCTGGCAATAATCGCCTATACATCCAAGATCTATCAACATTACTCATGTTTCCGTAACTGTTATTCAAATAAGGTAATTTCATAATTAGATTTATGGGTTAAATAAATAGGAAAGGTTTATCAATGTTTGAAATTCAAAATTACCATGAAAAAAGCATCATGACATAAAATTAACTTGCATCAAGGTACGTGGCACTCAACCATGATAACCGAGTTATCCTTTGGAAATCAGTAGCCCGCATGTCGAATCATTTTAGCCTATATACCTTGATACAACAGTCACACAAAAGAAGTATTTTATGTTATTTTATAATGGATTTTCAGCAAACCCAAATATGCAAGTATATATTTGGATCCTACTCCTAACATAGGAACAAAACACTTCAGAATTACCATGAAAAAAGCATCATGACATAAAATTAACTTGCATCAAGGTACATGGCACTCAACCATGATAACCGAGTTATCCTTTGGAAATCAGTAGCCCGCAGGTTGAATCGTTTAAGCCTATATACCTTGATACAACAATGACACAAAAGAAGTATTTTATGTTATTTTATAATGGATTTGCATAAATAGAGCCTGCTTTCGAAGATAAAAAAAGTCATATGCATATATATAAGATAATGTTCATTTTAATGGTGTTTTTATATGCTTTTGATTTTATTTATGAGAAGAGAACAGTATAGTTAACAAAAAAAAGATCCCAAAAATGAAATAAAATGGATCTAACAGCCTGAAAAAAGGCAAAATACCCAAGGCAACTGCATCAAGAAAAACAGAACTAAAAGGATGAGTCCCAAAAAAGCCAGATCATAACTAGAAAAACTAGATTAGAAAAATAAACAAAGTTTAAAACTGTCAAAGTAAAAGAACAACTCAAAACCTGACAGCGGAGAGACCCCCTAAATAGCAATAACCCACGAAGAGCACAAGGACGGATCAGAAATGAAGAAAACTATCAGCCTTCGTCAAAATAGCTAGCTGGAGAAAGAAATAAGAGACAGCAAAGCTAAGCAAGTCAGGCGAGAGCAATATAAGAAGAGAAAACAACACAGAAGATCATATAAGATCAAGTAAAGGATCAGCCTTCTATTTCAAAAAAAAATAAGAATTGACAAAATGCTTAGAATATAATATACCTGAATCGTATGGTATGTACAATAGAATCAGCTAGCCTCCTTGAAGGAAAAGTTATTCCACCTTAAAAGCAATACAGTAAATAGAAAAGGATACACACAGACGTGAGCTTGAGCAAGATATTAACATTCAAGACAAAATGATCATATACAACAAACATCTGTCCACGATTTTTCATACCTGTTACAATGGTAGCTGGTAACTATAAGAGTAAGGAGTAAAAAATTGATAATATTGATGCCTTCTGAAACAAAACATCACAAATAATGACACTTAAGTTGTATTATATTATTTCGCAAGTCAAGAAGCAACATATAAGGCCATATGGTCCTCACTTACAAATTTTTAACAGATATAGAACATAAGATTGAACAAAATATAGCTAAGAAATTAATTTACTAAATTTGATTTACATGATGTTAATGCATATTGCCTTTGTTACTGAATCTTCAAATAATTTGAATAGCATGTCTAAAGATGGGGAACTTGAAGGAGTAAGAAACTCTTGCATTTATACAATTCAATGAAGCAAGAGCTCTTGTGTAAGGTTTTATCTCTTTGCAACAACACAGACAAAATGAAAATCTAAACAACATTAAAAGTAGAGAGAAGAAAGGAATAATTCACCTGATAAAAAGCATGAGCGAAAATCTTCAGATTTGAGCCATGTTCAAGAGATGGAGAGCTCTAATTTAAATCATAAATTTCAAACAATTAGAAACAAACTTATAAATTAGAAGAAACTGAAATAAGAAAAATCGATTTCTAGTAGCCTAATAAATTAGGTGACTTGCATTAGTAATACACTAATTAAGAGGCTCCTAATCAAGACATCGAATGTTATATCACACTTCTACACATGTAGATGCCCATCATCACCATCTATATCCAAATAAATATAGTAAAAAAATTTATAAAAAGCATATTATTGCATTATATTAAATTACTAGACATTTATTTTTAATTCAGCGGACATGCCATCCAATTTTTCATATTAGAGACAAAATCAAGCATCATATACAAACTATATAGTCAGGAAATACAAACTATATAGCTCCTAATAAATACTTCTGCAAATAATCATATTATTTCATGTTCAATTTAATTTATATCATCTTAGTCTTACCATAGCAATTCCATGGATTCGTCAACAATTTGTATTATGTGCAAAGTGTCCTATAGCAGAAGAAATCATAGATCGCAAATCAGACATCGACTTAGAAAAATAAAATGAACAGAAAATAGTTATTGTAAGTATTTTATGATTGCTGACATATAATTTTTGATTCATGAGATGATAAGAACTATGCATAATAAATTATATTGTAAGATGAATGAATTTATCATCTGAGTGCAGATCAAGATCAAAGATATAAATAACTACCTTAGTTTAGAAAAAAAAATGCAGAAAAGAAAGTAAAACTAAAGAATTGGGTATGAAAAGTTGAAGAAGCATAAATGCGCATGATCAAGAAATGGATAATAAAGAAATTGAACAACTTTCTATAATAACCCCTTTTCAATATTATTCTCTGCCATATATAGAATTCATAGAATTAAAGAAAAAAGGTATAGAAGAAAAGTTAAAAAGATGGATGTGCTTCTGACCTTTAAGAGAGTTATGAGTTAAAGAAGCTGAGGAGAAAGAAAGAATTAATATGAAGAGAAAAGACAACGGTTTCTTTGTAATTGCACCAAAGAAATTAAGCTCTTAGAAGTTAAAAGCCAGATACTGTTAAGCTTTCCCCGTTAAAAGGAGACCTTGCCTTCACATTCTCCATCAGTATATACTGCACAAGAAGAAAATTAAATAAATCAAACTATTCTTTCTTTCTTTATCTCTCTCACACAAAACACAGAAACCAAAGTGCTATTGTTGCATCTGGGGTTTGAGGCATGCCAAACAAATCTCAGTCCCTTAGCCAATTGAATTTAAGTTTTGTGAAATAGATGCCCAAGACAGGTCTAGCTGAGCAACCGATATAAAATATTATTTATTTCTTATTGTTATTATTGTTAATATATATATATATATATATATATATATATATATATATATATATATATATATATATATATAATTGTTGAGGATCACAATAAGGTACTTGCATTGCTCCAGACAATCTTAAAAGAAAACTGCCAACCTTTCTAGATGCTGATGCTGCAAAAGACCACAATGCAGTGGTAGAAGTGTTCTAATACTTATGCAGAATATATCTCCCACTTGCAAATGATGGTTTATTTGTGGTAATTGATTTTCAAAGATGATTTAATTTCAATGTAGCAAAATATTTACATAAAGCCAAAATCAATATGGACAAATTCTAATTGTTAAACATTTCTGTGCTGTAAAATCAGCATAAACTAAGCATTAAACTCAAAATCAGTGGACAATTACTTTTCACCATACTTATGTTGAAAAGTAATTTGATGCTCAAATAGCTCACCTTTGTTAAAAATTCAAGTAGATCAATCTCACAGTAGCTAACAAGATTGTTCTTCTTTATTCTATTGGTCTGTAGAAAATAATTTATTGCTTTATCCAAGTGAAAAATTTGCAAAGGAAACTTAAGAGGAGTCCTGTAAAATCAAATTTAGCTAACTTCTCCCTTTTTTGTGTCAAAATTAGCTAATTGCTTACCTCAAATACAGAGATCTTTGCAACATGAGGTCCATTTCTTTCCAAAAGCAGTTTCTTTTCCTGTGCAACAAACATAAGCTCTAATTTCACAAGTACAAGGTAATCAATAAGATCTACACAACATAGTAAATGATCAACAATGAACCATGTGTATCTCATGAAACATTGCAACCGAACAGTATAATTATAACCTTATCGACTATGAAAGGAAAGGAAGATTCATGACGAATCTGTAACTGGATATTCTCATGCTAAAAAGCAAATCAATATGAAAAGAACAATGAGAAAACAAGTTATTATACAGAGATTTAACACATCCTCAATTTGGAAATAAATTAACCATAGGAAAACAGGATGAGTTAATCTAGCAGCATAAGCCATCAAACTTTGTGCGTAACTAAAAACAAGAATGCTTATATTCAGTGACCTTCTAAATTTCTTTAATGCAAAAAAACACAGCACCTTTTTCCAAATTGTATATAAAGAGGAGGAGGAGGAGATATAGATGAAAGACGAGTGAAGAAAGGGAGAAGTATCCATAACAAGGGTGTGTATAAACCTCACCAACAGGAAAAGAATGAATTTGATTAAGGAATAACAGATATTGTCAGGCCTCAAAACTATATAATCTAAATGAATACATAAAATATAAAATTCACTGCCAGAGAACCATAAATATGAAAGCAACGGAGTAGCATATTGTACATAACCGTGTAACATGATAGCATGGCTTATTCAATTTAATGCATAAGAAAAGCAATTAAAAAAAAGTAAAAGTACTCACTGAATTCCAAACAGGCTTCTCTGTGCTGTAGCCAAAAAATAAAATAAAAAGGACGCAATCAAACAATTATAGAAAGGAAATATCACTAAAAGATTTTGAGCAGCAGCATTTTTGCTTCTCCCTCAAAAGAAAGAAAATAAGAAAAGAAAAATCATACCCGAAATTTGTCGTCTGTGGCGAGTTACAGCAAGGTCTGCCGTCGACTTCCTTGCTGGAGAGAGAGACAGAACGACGGTGTGTGAGGGAGGAGCCGTCGACTGCTTCTTTAGAGAGACAGAGCGGCGGTGTGTGAGGGAGGAGCCGTCGACTGCTTCTTTAGAGAGACAGAGAGAATGAAAGCGAGGTGAGGGAAGAGATGAAAACCTAGGGTTTTTGCGTTTTATAGTTCTAACAAAGGTTAAATTACTTAAATGCCCCTAATTTAGCAACAGAATCATAATTTCGTTGCTATTTAGCAATATAATAGAAATTCCGTTGCTAATTACCAACGAAAAAAATTTCGTTGCTATTTTAGCAACCAAAATATTATTCCGTTGCTAAATAGCAACCGAATTAAATTCTATTGCTAACTTTCGTTGAAAGTGAAATTTAGCAACGGATAAAAATTCTGTTGCTAAATAGCAACCAAATTCATATTCCGTTGCTATTTAGCAACAGAAATTCATTTTCGTTGCTATTTTAGCAACCGAAATAAATTTTCGTTGCTAAATAGCAACCGATTTTAATTCGGTTGCTAAATTTCGTTGAAAGTAAAATTTAGCAAAGGAAAAAAAGTCCGTTGCTAATTTAGCAACTGAATTTTTTTCGTTGTTATTTTCCGTCCTAAAATTTATCCACCATTTTTTGCCACGTTAATTACCAACGGAATTAATATTCCGTTGCTAATTTTCGTTGCTAAATATTGGCGCCATAAATTCCCTCCACTTTTAGCAACGAAAGCTAACCAAATTTTTTTCGGTTGCTAATTTTATAAAATTCAACCAATTTTAGCAACGGAAAATATTTTTCATTGCTAAATAGCAATGAAATTGATTTTTCGTTGCTAAATTAGAAATGGAATCTATTCCGTTGCTATTTTTCCATTGTTATTTCAAGAATTTCTTGTAGTGATATAAGCACTCAAGAAATTGAACTATAGATTATTTCATACAAAGCATTACCTAAAGTAACTCTCACTCAAACACTTATTCTCACTTCACTCAAGTATTTAATGGGTTAGTGTTTCACTCTTTCATTTAATATGCCATTACATACCATAAGCTTGTAAATAAGTAAACATCTCAATTACTAGCACAAGTTAAATACATGAATTCAAAAGGGTCTTATTCGAGGTTGTAACTTGGCTTAGATAAAAGGTAAGTCAAATTTCGTTAAATAGCTCAATATGTGTAGAAGAAAGTAATTACCATATCATATGAGACTTATAAACAAGGCATAACATGATACACAACTTAATTTCCTAACTCCTTTATCAATGTCCATTTCACTAGTTCTTCTTTTTCTTTTATTTTTCTTTTTTTAGTTCATTCTCTTTGTTTTCTTGACTTTCTATTTTCTTTTCTCCATGAGCTAGCTTGTTTCTTTCTTTTTTTTTTAGTGAACTTATAGCAAAAAGGGTGCCAAAAAACATAATGCCTACATGTAAACATAATTGTCTCAAATGACATAGCAACACTAATCCTCTCCACAAAAAAGGTACCAAAAGAAATGGTTTAATATTCAAAAAGTGGATTAAGGCTAATTATGTGCTTAACAAGAAGACAACTAAAGAAAGTGATGGATAAAAATCGATTAAGGACTGGAAGTGCATGACTGCCTAGAGCATGAGCCTTTAGCTTACTGGTTTGATAGGGCACTAGGTTTATGGGATCTCGAATAAATTTCCAATTTTCTTGTGGGGTGGCATTAGGTAATTCGCATATAGCATCTGTGGGGAAATCCAACTTCTGTGCAAACTCTGGAAAAGACATATAGTGATTCTTCTTACCAAACTTAAAACTGATTGTACCTTCATCTTGTTCATCTTCAAAATAGAGCTTAAAAGAAGTGAAGAAATTTTGTGCTAAGTATGGGTGCACCTCCGGTTTCTTTTTAATGAACTTTTTCTAACAAATATTTCTGACTAAAGGGAGAATCTTGTCCCATAAATTTTTGTCTGTAATATCCATATAAAATTGCTTCAGATAAATTGGCTTGACAAAATTGACCTCCATAAAATATTCATAAAATTATCTATTTTCTTCATCTATGTATATAGGAAGATGATTACCAGATGAGCTTGATGCTTCACTACTCTTTGATCTTTTGGGTGCCACTACACAAAGTAAGGATAGCCAAAATCAATGCCACATTATATAAGAATCAGTAGACTCACTCAAAAAGGAAAAATCAATAATTTGTCCAATGTCCTCACAAATAAATGCATGAACATAAGTGTAAAACATGTTTAAATTAAGCGTGGAAATAAAATACCAACATATGAGAATGATTTATAATGGTTAAAAAGAAGAAAATTTAAGCATAAAAAATGAACTTAGTCTTTGAGTAATTTTATCGATCATGTCGTGTGCACAACTTAACTAAGATAGAATGCATGCATGCTTAACCATTTAAAATCCAAATGTAAAATTTCAAGAGCAATTTCCAACAATCAATGCAGACATAATCAACATGGCCAATAATATTACCAAATAGAGAGGTCAATTTAAGTGAGCTAAATTGTACAAAAATGAAGAACAAAACCCCAAGTAGATAGTCAAAACAATGTTAACTGAAAGAATTAAAGTGCAAGAAGAAAACATACTTAATTGAATGTAGGATGCAAAGATGATCAATCAAAAACAAAAACCTAATTGGCTCGGTGGAGTGACTTGGGTGAGTAAGAGGGAAAAGGCCAAACATTTGAAGCAAATTAGGAAGTGCACGGTGGAATGAAAATATTTGGGGCTTATATAGTCGCTAACTTGGGGGAGTGACCTTTCACTCTACCAAGTGCTTTGCTACTGGATGGAGAATAAAAAGATTGACACACATGGGCATTAAAGGGCACTCAGTGGAGTGAATTCTCACTCTACTGAGTGGTAAAGTACCTGGTGGTGTAACACCCTCTATATAATTATCGAGTCCATATTATTTTATTAATATTTCTACTATAGTTAATTTATTATTTAATTTAAAAAAACCCGACAATATGATGGCTTAACATTTATACTGTCCAAACCCACAATATTCAATTTACACTCCCAAAAATCATTTCTCCAACTCCCAAACTTCAATCAATCAACACAATATTTCAATACAATTCATCACGCAATCAAATAAATGTATCACTTCAAGCACACCAACCATTAAATTCACTACAATTATAAGTTATTACAGATAAATTTCATAAGATACTTTGAGAATTATGCAAAATTTTACAACCCAAAAAGATATCAAAAAGTTATGCTCTGTACATGCCACTAGTGATATCCGGTATTAGCTGGTTACACCTGTTCCTGTACATAATCACAATAAACTACACGCTAAGCAATATAGTCGCTTAGTGGGGGATACATCTACATAGAATTTCACTTAATTTGTTTTATGCAATTAAATCAATTAATTCATTAATATTTTAATTAAATTTTCATAACTTTATAAATTCCAAATTTATTCTCCTTGTATTAAAATTTTCTCCTAATTGTCTCAAATTTTTTTTATATCTAATTTCACAATTTTTTCAGTTTAAGTAAAAAATTACAAATATACCCCTAAAGTTTGACTTTTTCAATTTTGACCATTTTTTGTTGACTTTTCTTTCATTTAACTAATTTAACTCCAAATTTGATCCGGTTGACTTCTTTTAACTTTTATTTTATTTTAATTATACAAATTACATCTTAATCCTTAAAATTTTTTTCTTAGATGGAAAATTACCGTTTAGTCCCTATGACTTTCTTTAGTTACTATTTTACCCTTTTTAATCAAATTACCCGTTTTGACCATTTTAACCACATTTTTACCATCGATTGACCATTTTGCCCTCCGTTAATCGTGTAATTATTCTTTTACCCTTATTAAATATATATATATTTAATTTTTCACCTTATTTCGTTCTTATTCATATTTTTAACATTTTAAAAGCCGTAAATACCTCTTTTTCATAGTTTTATGCAAAATTATCATTTTTCCTTTAGTTGTAGACAGTAGAAAAACCATGAAACGGATAAGTGGATGGATAAATCCAGTATGTGGGAGCAACCGTATACTAGAGTATGATGCTACTCCCCATTATATCAGTGTAATGAGCCAGCTAACATTATATTCACACTTTTTCAGTATAGTAACAGTAAGTAATAGTAAAGCAACAATACAATATACAAAACACCATGGGATAAGTTTTTCTATGGCTAGCCATACTATTCTAGGGTCATGGGTTATCCACTGAGTACTAAGGGCATAATAAATCATTACATTTTTATACTTTACATTATTTTTACACTGTTATACATAATAAATGCATTATGTTAACATTGTCATGATTCCATTTCCATTCATTCAAGCTCATTACTTATACATTTCACGATTATACATACCTTATTACAAAAATACAACTAAAACATACCATTACCCATACATATACCATTTGGCCACTTAAAAGTCTCACACTTACACAATTTTTTATCCTTCTTTTTTATGCCATACATATTTTAATATCCCTTTTAAGTATCATTATGGTGTAATATACTTAGTTTACCCTAAAATTCTTAAGATTCACAAACTTCCATCATTATGTACATTTATATACTTTAATGTACATTAATTATTTTTCATTCCAATTACTTCCATTACATTTCCCATATATACCTTAATTTATTTAATTATCATCAATTACTCAATTAAAGATCAAATCACATTAAGGTACCCTAAGGTATCCTATTCAGCCCACTTAGTCTCATCCACTTTTAATTTAATTACTTTACTCAATTAAGTTTCTAATGACTCCAATTAATATTATATCACATTAATTTAAATTATTTCAATATTTCATGCAATTTAGCATAGTTACATAATGTAAAAATCATGGAAAATTCAACTAAATTAGTAAAATTAAATGTAATTTGCATCCACTAACCTTAATTAGGCTTGATTTCCACTACTCTTCCTTTTTCTTTCCCTTTCCTCTTTGGCTTCTTCCTTTCTCTTTATTTTCTTCTTTTGGATGAATTTGAAAGGAAGAGAAACACAAGATTAATGTATGTTTTTAAGTAATTTAAAGCCACTACTATAATTCTCTAGCCCAATTTTATATGCCTATGCAATTTTCCCTTCAAATTCTACCTAAAACTTATGAAAGCACAAAATTTTATCTTAGGGTTCTTATCTCAAATCCCCAATTTCTTGGCCTTGTTTTGATAAACATCCTTTTCTAGGTTAAGGAGGATGAATTTATGAGTATTAGATTGCAATTAAGGCTTATGTTTTAGAGAGAGAGCTTGAAATGAAGAAAAAATGGAGGAGAGGGCAATAAGGAAGGGCTCGAATTTTTAAAGAAAAGAGGGGGAAGATGTGCTGATTTTTATAGGATTTTAGATGTATGTAACCTCTATCTCATGGCCTATTTATATGCAAAAGAAATGGCCAAGATTCATTGATTCACCATTGAATCTAGAGGCTTTAATTTTTGCCAGTTGTCACCCATACACCTAGTTAGGTTTATCTTATTGACTTTGTCTCACTCACACTTATCATGAATCCATATTAGTAACTCATGTGTTTCCTTATGGTCAAATTATTGGGTTTGACCCTCTAGATGACCCGATCTTGATTTTGCAGTTTGAAATATTAATTTTTGTTTCTAATATTAGATTGCTATGAAATTTTTCTTTGAGTGTCCCTATATATTCAAAAATATGTGGTAAAAATTTTAGCTCATTTCGATATCTTTTCGGTATACTTCTGGCCCTAATGGCCTGCACAGTCGATCTGAAATTCAAAATTTTAGAATTATCAGAATTATTATTTTTCAAATCCTAGAGTGTCTTTACATTATTTACATGGTGTATATGAAATATGAGAGAACTCTAGGTCCCTCAATCGCTCGATCAAAGTATTAGTCAACCCTAAGTAAACTTGTGAAATTTTCTTTTATTTAATCATTTGGATGCCTATTTAACCTCAGTTTCTCCTCAAATTGTACCACTAAACTCTGCTTAATCTGTACTTTCATGTCTTAGTCTCAGGTTACACTACCCGTCGGGTTCCCTATCTTGGGTTTTTCGGTCCAAATACACTTATCCTTTATACTTATCTAATTTCCTTGTCCTATTCAACTCCAATTTTTTTTTCAAAATTTAACCTAGGATAATTTTTCATGCTTTACAATTTACTATGCATAACATGTGCAAAATTGAGGGTGTTATAGGTGGAGTGGAAATTTACTCTACTGGGTGATGGATCACTGGATTAATGAAACAACAATTAAATATGCATATTGGATGACACACTCAGTGGAGTGAAAATTCCACTCTACCAATTGAAGGGTCTTGGTTCATAAAGTCCAGAAAATGCCATTTAGTGCTTCATGCATAATAAACCTTAAAATGAATTTATGCCTTAATGTTTACCTTAAGTGCTATATTATTTTGATTAATTCCCCTTCAACAACATCATAAATCCACCAAATAAGTTGAAAAACTTAGCAAAAATTTTCCATATGTGCATAAACAAATTAAATTTCCCTTACATTGACTATGCTTAGATAGCACATAAATTACTGCATAATGATTACTACTGATTTAACATGAGCTATTCTCCTAACTCTAACATTGAATCTATCATATTGCACTTCATGAAAACTTAAGCATGAAACCAAAACAAACTAACTCACATTGCAACACAAAAAGCACAAAACACAAACTAACAAAATCAAACCAAATCACATAAATTATCAGCACAAAATAAAAACTAATAGAACAAAACCAAGCAACACACAAAAAGATAAGGAAAGAGTGTAGTTCTGAGTTTAGCAAATCCTCAGCTAGACTTTTAGAACCCTGTTAATAGTCTCACAAAACCACGGTTGCTTCAACAACCTCCACTTTCCCAATGTGATATGGCTTTAATCTATGCCCATTTACTTTATATTTACGTCTATCCTTTGGACTCTTGATGGTCACCACTTCAAATTAATTACTAGATAACACTTCATACAGCTCAAGCCATTTGGATTTCAACTTACCTGGAAACAACCACAATCGACTACTGTACAATAAGACCAGCATTTCGGGAGCAAATTCCTTCAAACTTAACCTTTTGTCATGCCAGCGTTTTGTCTTCTATTTTACAGTGTTGCATTGTCATACGATCACTGTCAAAATTCAGCGAGTTCATTGAGCTGTGGACTTTTTTTCTCTTCTATACATCTCAAATCAAAGTTAAGTAGTTTTGTCGCCCAATATGCCTTATGTTCTAATTCAACCAGCAAATGATACGCTTTTTTTAAAATCAACCTAAAAGGAGACATGCCTATAGGGGGTCTTATATGTAATTTTAGAGGCCCAAAAAGCCTCTTCTAACTTATGAGATCAATCTTTTTAAGTAGCATTGACTGTTTTCTCTAAGATTGATTTCAACTCCCTATTAGATACTTTTACTTGACCATTTGCTTGAGGATGATATGGAGTCATTATTTTATGCTTGACACCAAATTTTTTAAGTAATGTCCTGAATTAATGGTTGACAAAATATTTGCCTTCATCACTTATAATAGCTCTTGGTGCCTCAAACTAGGTGAAAATATTTCTCCTAAGGAATTCAAGCACCACTCTGGCATCACATGTCCTAGTGGCTACTCCTTCTACCCATTTACTCACATAATCCATAACAACTAGCATATACTTAAACAACAATACCCCAAACATCAAAAATTTTGACTTTTAACATATTGTTCATGGGCATCTTATCTCTTTTAGATATATTTTCTACTCGTTAACACTTGTCACTTAACTCTATATAAGATTTAACATCAGTAAAGAGAGAAGGACAAAAGAAACCTGACTATAAAATTTTTTATACTGTGTGGTTTGGTCCATGGTGATCTCTAACTCTCCTTTTTGATATTGTCTTATGATATCTTCTTGACCCTTCTCTGGAACACATCTCCTATGTACTTGATATGGACATGTCTTGATCAAATATGGATCATCCCACAGGTAATGCCTTGGATTCCTCTTTAGCTTCTTCTTTTATTGCCAAGTGAAGTCCTTTGGTAGATAACCTCCTGCAAGATAATTAGCAATATTAACATACCAACGAACTGAACCTACACGAGCATAAATAATACAAACATGTCCATCAGGGAATAAATTAGAAATTTCTCTCTTTTCTATGTGAGCATGATTCAATCTAGATAGATGGTCAATTATAAAATTTTTAGCTCCCTTTTTATCTTTGATTTCTACATCAAATTCTTGCAGTAGCAAAACCCATCTAATAAGCCTCATTTTGAAATCTTTCTTAGCAAAATGGTGTCGAAGAGCTGAATGGTCCGACCACACTGTGACTTTGGATCTTAATAGATATGGCCTAAATTTTTCAAAAGAAAAGACTATTGCCAAAAATTATTTTCCTGTGGTGGTATAGTTCACTTGAGTTTCAGTGAGTGTATGATTGGCATAGTAGATGGTATGAAAAATCTTGTCCCTCTTTTATCCTAAAACTGCTCCTACTACATAATTACCAGCATCACACATTATTTCGAACGGTAATGTCCAATTTGGTGATGTTATTACCGGTCTTGTAATTAACTTTTGCTTTAGTAAATTGAAAGTGTAATGGCCTCAACACTAGGTCATCCGTGATTAATATTTTTCAGTAGTAAATAGTGCTTCTAGGAGGTGAAAAATATATCAAGAGGTGAAAAATATTTTATTCGATCATCGAAAAATATTGGTCACGGTTAGTCTAGGATTGAAATTTGAAGTAAAATTAAGGTCATATAGGCCTCCAAAATTTAAAAATATGAAAAACGAAACGGTTTGGTTTAAAGGTTATTTAGGTTGACCTAGATTTAACCAAAATTTTAAAAATAGAAAATAAATTTTTAAAAATTTCCAAAAATTAAAGATATGCCTAAAATGGTGTGTATAATATTTTGGCTACAAAAGTTAATTTTTCGGTAACATTGATAATTATCAAATCGGACTGATCTGATTGAATCGGATAAAAAATGAACTCCAATTGAGTTAAAATTTTGTGTATAGCCTATTTTCAATATGATAAGAATGATGGAATCAGAATTGAAGTGATTTGGATTGGTAAGTGAGAGAATTGCAGGAAAATGGCATAGTGGGCTTAAATCATGTTATTAGGCCTTAGCTGAGTGGGCCTTGGTTGAAAGAACGTCCAACCCATTTAGCCCCTATAAAAGCCAGCTGAAAGTAAATTTTTGGGCAACTGACCTCACCTCTTCAGCCTCTCTTCTTCTTCCTTCTTGGCCGAACCACCATAATTGGTATTTTCTCAAGCTTTCTTTAAATCTCTCTCTCTTTCTCTCAAAATCTAAGCATTATAGGTGGTATTTGATCCCTCTAAAAGGTTAATTAGGCTTTCATCCCTTGATTAGAGGAAGATAACTAAAAGAAAACAAGTGGAAAAACATAGGGTGTCAAATTGAGTTAAGAGAAAACTAAGGTTTTAAATTTATTTTAAGGTGCCCACAAGTGTTTTTAGGTGTCTAGAGTTCATTTATGAAGTCAATTTGAGCTTTTGAGATAAAAAAAGTAGAGTTCTTTATGTTAAAGAACTTGGCCATTTGTAGATTCTCGAGGTGTGGGCAATCTTCCAAGGCCAAAGGTAAGGAAAAGGAAGCTTAGCTTGTGAGGAAGGTTAGTGATTAGTGAATCCTTCTATTTCCCTTGAATTTGCCTAAATTCCCTTTATGTAACTTAGGGAAAATTATGAAAAATGCATGTATAATTGAAATTGACCTTAGAATAATGATTTAAGGCCTTGAATATAACTAATTGATTGTTTAAATGGATTAAAAAGGAAGCATAAGGTGGATGTCCTTTGTTGGCTGAATGGTACCCTAGTAAGAATTAAAGTATATTTTGATGATTTGTGCCATAAAATGAACCTAGAACTAAAGAATTGTGTTCATAAATTTTTATAGAATTTAAGAAAATTATTTAAGTATTTTGGAGAAAAATATTAGATTATATATATAGTGTATTTATTGAAATAATTTATTAATTGAGTGAAAATGGTGAATTATGGTTAAATAATTCACAAACCGTGCAAACGTATTAAAAAAATTGACTGACTGTATTACTGAAGTGAAAAAGGAAAAAAAACTATCAGAAATCTGAAAAGTAAAACAAAATTAATTGAAATATTGCCCTTAGTAATAGTCAAGTAGTTAAAATCTAACTCAGGATATAATTGGTTAGCCATAAGGACACCTATGCCGCAATAGAAATCATGGCGAATTGCTTTGCAATGGTAGGATCGTATGATCTTTCATAGTATCTGATCTATTTTGTATTTCGTTCTGTGAGAAATAGTCCATTGGGGTTATTTCTCAGTCTGTACTGTGGCCCTGTGGGATTCACGTCTCGTATATTTGGTCTGATAATTTCTGCTGGGATTGTGCTAGGGCCATAAATGTAGGGATATGTATCTTGCAAATATGCTTATCAGGAAGTGGATTTTTGTATAGACATATTGATGAATAAGATGTATATATATTGCTTATAAATTATTGTGCCCCTGAGGGGCTGCGGCTTGTCTGCTTTTTAGGTTAGTTAGACAAATTTTTAAGACGTTAAAATGCCAAAATTTTAATTGGTAAAGAGTAAATTAGACAGTTATAGGTCAATCGACAAGTTTAACTTGTTATTTGTATTATTGATAAAAAAGAATTGGTAGTTAAGAATTTTAATTAGTTGAAAAAAAATTTCGACTTAAGCTTTAGTCAACAGTCAAAATTATTATAACACCCTTAGCACTGTACCATACATACGACGACTGACCAACTCATATGTCACCTTAGAGCTACAGTCACCTGATGTACTGAACCAGATAGTCCGATAAATTTTTTTCTTTTTCTTTTTTTTTACAAATACCATCACATAGTATAACAACTCATCTAGTAGCTATACTAAAATAAAATATAACATAAATATGTTTTACATTTGATATCTTCTAGGTACTATATATATATATATATATATATATATACATGCTGTGCCAGAACATCTTTACTTTTCATTTCTGAACTTGGTCTTCATTGTAGCATCAGTTTCCATCTTCTTATCCATTTCTACCTTCGCGCAACCAACAAACTACGCGCTGAGCACTGAGATGCCCAGTGGTGGATACATACCCCTAACTTTCCAAAGAAAATATTATTTGCACAAATACATACATGCAAGAATACACACATGCATGCTTCTATAGACATTCTTATAGTCATGCACAAACGCATTCAGTCACACAAACTGTGCAATCATTTAGTTGCATACAATTGTCGTATTCATTTTTATACTTATTATTTAGATAGTTATTCTATTAACTTTCAGTTATAATTAATCTCTTTAATATTATTAACTAATATTATTTATATAGTTCATTTACTACTCATTATGTAGGTTATAAATTTTGATTCTTAACATACTATTTTTACTTAAGCGTCATAATTTTACTTTTAATCCCCTAACTTATCATATAATAGGGTTCATTCATAATCTTATTTTTCAATTTACCTTCTATTCATTATCTTACAATTTGATTCCTGCACCTTAATTAAAGTATAATGGTACTTTTGTTTATCATTTATTCTCACTATTTTTTTTCAATTGTTTTCAGAGTTGGCATTTTATTCTGATTACAGTTTGCTATCAATTGATTTGCTTTCATTTCAAATTCTTTATCTTGCAGACACATAATTATTCAGTTCTTATTTTAACATTTTTGCGTCAAATTGCCGTTTTAGTCCTCCAAGTCTATAAATGATCACTTTTAAACTTTTTATTCGTTATCTTGTCATTCACATACACATTATTGTTATTGTATTATTTTACCTATCAAATTTATTATTTGGGTAATTTATTGTTCCGAGTTTTAACTATTCCTTTTCTTTACTATTAGTTCTTTTCCATTTTCATTTCCATTCATATTGCACATTTTGTTCTTTCACATCATAATTACCATTATACCCCTAGTGCATTTCTGGCAGAAATTTTCAGATTAGATATACGGGACGTAGACCTCATGGCCCACAACAGAGCAATATAGTAGGGGGTATGATTCTGAAGAATCAATCCACCTCTGATCATATCAGTGCAGAGCAGAGCAGACAGAACATAAACTATAGGTGATCATTACGATCCCACCATAGCAAAGCAAGTCGCCATGACTTGTACCATGATATAAGTGTCCTTATGGCTAGCCAATTATATCATGAACTAGATTAAACTGCTAGACTATTACTAAGGGCAACATTTTTACTCATTTCAGAATCATTTTCATATAGTTGATGTTTCAGTTTACTTTTTCATTTTCTTTCGGAATACTATTCCTTCAGATATTTCTTTATATTTCAGAATACTGTTCATTCAGTTCTGTCTTTTCAATTCCGAATGTTACTCAGTCAATATCATCTTTTTAGTTCAGAATATTATTTAGTCAATCACTTTTTCAGTACTTTATATACAATTTGTGAATTATTTTACAAAAATTCACCATTTTCTTATCAATTTGTGAATTATTTCTTAATAATTCACTATAGTCGTTTTACACATTATACTTTTCGTCGTTTTTCATCTCTCAATACATTATTCAAATAATCTTTCAGTACCTTTTTCATAGTTTATGAAATTTATCATTAGAGTTCACCATTTCTCATCAATTTATAAATTAACTCATATTAATACCTCAATTTCATTTTCCTACTAATTAATTTTATTGTCATTGTTATACACATTATAAATTATTTCACCATAATTCAATAATTTCTTTTCAAAATATTTATACATTTTCTATAACAATTACTACTATTACTTTGACATATTTTCAATTTAGTCCATAATTTTTTATTTTATTATAAAAAGACCCTTTTTACACATTAATTACAAAATTGCCATTACTTTTCTTATTTTCACTTTCTAATCTATTAATTGGCATACAATTTATCAATTAATCCTTATTTTGATTTTTTCATGTAAAATTACATTTTAGTCCTTTTACTTTTTAGAGGTTCAGTTTTCAAACTGTCGATCGACTAATTTACCATCTACCCTTCTTATTCATTTTCTTATCACTTTTACTTATTAAACCTATTACTTGAAAAAATTATTGTTTTACCCCTAAACTTTTTAATTTTTCAATTAGGTCCTTTTTTCACCTTTAGCTTTACTTTAAGTTTTCTTCTTGCACTTCTAACATATTCTTATTTTTTTTTTTTTTCGCACTCAAGCTTCCTTAGAAGGGAAGGATTTTATTTTGGTCCTTAAACTTTTTTTGTTTTACAAATTTACATCGGTGTTCCATATTTGTTCACAAATTTGCCCTTGAATTTATATTTTATATTTTGCTTCATTAAACTTTGACGGAATTACAATTTAATTCCTAAAATGGTTAATTTACCATTTTATCACTTTATTTTTCAAGACTTTGAAATTTTTCATTTTTCTTTAAACTTTCAATTTCTTTCATCCAAGTCCTTTATCATCTTAATTTTCATGTTCTCTCCAGATTTCTTTGCCAGTTCAATTACCTATTTATTTCAGTGATTCAGTCAGTCATCTTTTTCAATACTTGTATATAATTTGTGAATTATTATATCATAATTCATAATTATCACTTATTTAATGAATTATTTCTCAATAATTCAACATTTTCATTTAAGACATAATTAAATTTCATCTTAAAAATATTCAAATAATTTTCATAAATTTTATAAAAATTTATGGACATATTAATTCATGTTTATTATCATTTTAAGGCTTAATTTATCAAAAATAACCAAAATATAATTTAATTTTCTTTAGGTATAATTTGAGCCACAATAGGATTTCATCATATAAAATTTTTTCCAATCAATTTAAACTTAAATTTTGGCATATTTAAGGTTCTATTTCATTTTTTCAAAGCCAACTTCAATTGTTCATACATTAAGCACAAACATACATATTAAATATAATCCAAATTACATACAAATCAATGGAAATTAAATGATATTTGTATCCACTTACCTCAAGAGCTTGTTTCCACTCCTTAAATATTCCTTTCTTTGCCTTAGATCCTTAGAACACCACCTTTCTCCTTATAATTCTAAGGTGGCAAAAAATACAAGGATAAAAATCTATTAATTCCTTGCTTCATTTTTTCAATTTAACAACAAAATCTTACTCTACAACCTTCAATCTACCTATACAAACCCTTAAATCAGATTAAAAACCTTAAAATCACTTACCTCATTTTAATATATAACCTTCCTCTTTTTGGTTTTCCTTTAATTCTTTCATTATAATACCTCAAATAAAGATTAGAGGCTGCCATAATCCACTAGAGAAACTAAATTTTACTTAAGGGACTTGAATTTAGGAAGAAACTTAGAGAAAAGATGAAGAAATTAAGAAAATGGAATTCCTTCACTTGGCCAAGAAGAAAAAACGAGAGAGAGGGAGAGGTTGGATGAATGTGCTGGAACATTAGATTTTTATGCCTTTTATAAAGCTCTTAATGGGCTGGGCTTGGTCCATCAAAATTGGCACAATCTATTTTAAGCCCAATTCCATTATTTAGGCCCATTATCAATCGAAGTCCATTTTCAGTTCGATTCACTCAGATCGGTCCGATTTGTAAATTTTTGGTGTTACCGAAAAATCATTTTTTCACTAACAAATAATTTTAAATAATTATTAGAGCTGAACTAAAAATTCCTGCAACTTTTAAAGACCATTTGCTATTTTTACAGCTTCGATCAACCTACGTTCAATAGGTTACTATTTAAACCGAAATCATTATTTTTCTCTTACTTTCTGAGTTCAAACCTTCTTAAAAATACTTCCTTAATCCTCAAAATAAATTAATTAGGTTTTATGAATATTTTTGAGTCAGTCAGAGACTGTTTCTCAGTCTGTTTTATTTTTAACAGTCTGACAACTCAATTTTCAAAGTTACAAAAAAATTAATTTTTCATTATCATATGATTTTACATCTCATTTAATGTATATTTAAAAATTATGGTAATTTTTAGAGGCCATTTGCTATTTTTAAAGTCCAAGTCAAACTTTCAATCAACCCAAGCACTATTTAAAATGAAACCGTAAAATTTTCTTTTTTTTGACTTTTGAAAACCTATTTAACCTCATTTTCATTCCAAATTTCACCCACGTGCTTCTGCTGACTTGCTTTTCCAATGATCAAATACAATATTTTTTTGACTCCGAAAGGTACTATTCATCCCAGTGTCAGTATTCACCATCGAAAAATACTATTTTCGACTATCCCAGTATTTGGGCCATTACAGTTATAGTATGGGTGTTACATTTTGTGATATTAGATCCAACGTTTAAGGAGTTTTAAGATCGGAGTGGGTAGAAGTAATTGATTGATCTGTATATATATTTCAATTGTCAAGAAAAAGATGTTATGAAATCTAATGTGTACTTGCTCCTTTTTGTTTTATAGTGTAAAGATGTTTACCGTTAGAGATCAGTCGACGGGTGATGGTGAGAGTGAGGCCTCTATTAAAGCTGGACAACAGGAAACTCCACAACAAGCTCGGCCACCAGTGGTTTCACCTCCTCTCACACAGCCAGACTTCCTCAATTTGATGGCTGACTATATACAGCAGAGGCTACAGGCACAACCTCCTCTAGCAGTAACACAAGTACAACCACCAGCTTCACCTAGAGAAAGTCCTATTTTGGAGCAATTAAAAAGGTTGGGAGCTGAGGATTTTTAGGGCCGTGATCCACTAACATCTGCTTAGGCCGAAGAATGGCTTTTTAAGATAAAGAGATTGTTTGAAACTACAAATAGCCTAGTGGAGGAAAAGTTTGAAGGGGTGGTGGCTTTACTTTAGGGACTGACTTTTATCTGGTGGGATTCTGTCAAGAGGCACACTCCGATAGACCAGTTAAATTAGGAGTTCTTTGTTTCCTTGTTTGAAAAGAAATATATAGGGTCGGAGTACAAGGCAACAATGCATGATGCCTTCTAGAGGTTAAAGTAGGGAAATAAATTAGTGGCAAAATATGAGCACGAGTTTAAGCACCTGAGTGCTTATTTGGATGAGAGTTAGGCCACGAAAGAAAAATTGTGTCAGAGATTTAAGAGAGGATTGCATACAGAGCTCAGAAAGATTGTTGGGACATAGAAATACCCTGATTTGAGAGCCATGGTAGAGGCTACGATCAAGTTAGAAACTATCCAGACAGAAGAAGCTGATAGGAAGTCTCGATTCCAGTAAAAAAGAAAGCATAGGCAGTCTAGTGGCAAGGGAGGTCAGGGTAAGAAGTATAAAAGATCTTCAGCACCTCAGGGTTAGTTACCATCTACTGCAGGTTGAGGCCGGGGCGATGTACCTTGTGGCAAAGCACCAGTGGCTTCATCATCTAGCACACCTCGTGGTGGAGACAATGGGGAAGCAATAGCTTGTAATCACTATGGTAAGTTTCATCTTGGGGAGTGCAGGTATTTGACTGTGGCTTATTTTAGATGTGGCTCCTGAGATCATTAGATTAAGGACTGTTCTGTAGTGTAGATCGCTTTAGCTACATCTCCGACACCTATTATTGGGTCTTCTGCATCGAGAGGTCGTGGTAGTGGAGCTGCCCCCATCACTTTAACATCTAGATCAATTGGATAGTCATCTCAAGGTCAAAGGTGTGCTACAGGCCAGGCCTATGCAGTTAGAGCTAGAGAAGATGAGGATGACCCAGATGTGATAGTAGATAAATTTATCTCGTTATATGATATAGTACATGTTTTTATAGATCTTGGTTCTACAAATTCCTATATTAGCACTTATTTAGAACAGGGTAAAAGGATGAGAAATGTATGCTTAGACCAGGATATCTTAGTGAGTAATTCTCTGGGGTAGAGTGTAGTGGTGAATAGGGTGTACAGAGAATTTCTTATCAATGCCCAGGGTCATGTAGTCCTGGCAAATTTAATTTAATTGCCATTTCAAAAGTTCGATGTGATTTTGGAGAAGGATTGGTTATCGGCCCACCAAGCTATCGTCGAATGCAAAAAGAAAAGGGTTACTTTAAAGTTTGAAAAGGGTCGTGATATCACAATTGTAGGTGTGAGAACCAACTTTTTATCTGATGTTATATCTACTACAGTTGCTAAAAGATTGATCAGAAAATGGTGCATAACTTACTTGTATTATGTAGTGGAGGCAGAAAGAGATAGTCTAAAGGTGTCAGAAGTGCCTACTATTAGAGAGTTCCTAGATGTGTTCCTAGATAAGTTGCCAGGTTTACCACCTGACAGGGAAGTTGAATTCTCTATTGATGTTGCTCTAGGCACTGCTCCATTCTCCATTGCTCCTTACAGAAAGGCACCAGTAGAGTTGAAAGAATTGAATATTCAGTTACAAGAACTGCTTGACAAGGGGTTTATTAGAGCCAGTATTTCTCTTTGGGGAGCATCGATCTTATTTGTGAAGAAAAAAGACAAGACACTCCAGTTATGCATTGACTATAGACAGCCGAACAAGGTGAGTATTAAAAATAAATACTCCCTTCCTCGCATTGAAGATTTATTTGATCAACTTAAGGAAGCGGGTGTATTTTCAAAGATTGACCTGAGATCGGGTTATTATCATATGGTAGTGAAGGGAACAAATGTACCAAATTGCTTTTCGTACAAGGAATGGCTGCTATGAGTTTTTGGTTATGCTATTTAGGCTTACAAATGCACTAGCTGCCTTCATGGATTTGATGAATAAGGTTTTTCACCCTTATTTAGACCAGTTTGTGGTGGTTTTTATTGATGATATCTCGGTGTATTCCAAGACACCAGAAGAGCATGACAAAAATCTAAGGCTTGTATTATAGACCTTGAGGGAAAAGTAATTGTATGCTAAGTTCAGTAAATGTGATTTTTGGCTGAATGAAGTATCCTTTTTAGGTCATGTAGTATCTGTAGAAGGTATAAAGGTGGATCCTTCAAAGATTAAATCAATTCTTTAGTGGAAGCCATCTAAGAATGTTACAAAAGTGAGCAGTTTCCTAGGTTTAGTTGGGTACTACAGATTTATTAAGGGCTTATCTACTATTGCAGTTCTTTTAACTCAATTGTTATAGAAGCATATTAAGTTTGTATGAACTGATAAATGCCAATAATCTTTTAAGAAGCTTAAAGGTATGTTGACATAAGCTTTTATCCTTACTTAACCTGAAGCAGGCAAATATTTTGTGATCTACAGCGATGCCTCTAGAAATGGTTTAGGTTGTGTATTGATACATGAAGGTAAGGTGATTGCTTATGCCTTCCGAAAGCTTAAGACTCATGAGAAGAACTATCCTACTTATGATCTAGAGCTAGCAACTATTATTTTTGCTTTAAAAATTTGGAGACATTATCTATTTGGAGAAAGATGTTATATCTATTCAGATCATAAAAGTTTGAAATACCTGCTTACCTAGAAAGAACTCAACCTTAGATAGAGATATTGGCTGAAGTTAATTAAAGACTATGGTTGTTTTATTGACTACCATCCAGGAAAAGCTAATGTAGTGGCTGATGCACTCAGTAAGAAGTTTATGTCAATAATGCAAATGTTTTCAAATAAATATGCATACGTGATTAGTAAGTGTTATTAACTAATAACAATGTTGTAGCTCTTCGGGCTATGAATGTCAGTTTGAGTTTGGCACCAGATGGGGCATTATGGGCTAAAATGCAAGTGAAGCCTGACTTTACGTATCAGGTGAAAATGGATCAAAAGCAAGATGATCGATTGGTAGCCATTATGAATAAGATTAAAGATAGTAATGAAGGAGACTATTCCTTAAATAATGATGGAAGCCTCTATTATAAGAAAAGACTATGTGTCCTAAATTTGGAGGAACTGAAGAAGAACATCCTCATAAAAGCTCACCATAGTACTTATTCTATGTATCCTGGAGGTAACAAGATGTACTAGGACTTCAAAACTTACTATTGTTAGCCAGGTATGAAGCGAGATGTGACAAAATTGTAGGCAAATGCTTAATATGTCAGCAAGTAAAAGCAGAGCACCAGGTTCCTTTAGGATTGCTTCATCCCAATTTAATATCAAAGTGAAAATGGGACAAGGTGACTATGGATTTTGTAATTGGATTACCTGTGACTCAAAGGAAATATGATGCTATCTGGGTGATCATTGACAGACTCACCAAATTCGCTCATTTCTTGTCAGTACGGATGGATTTTCCTTTAACCAAGTTGGCAAAAATTTACATTAATGAAGTGGTGAGGTTGCATGGAGTACCATCATCCATCATTTCTGACAGAAATTCTAGATTTACTTCTCATTTTTGGAAAAGTCTGCAAGAAGCTTTGGGTATAAGGCTCCATTTCAACACAACATTCCACCCTTAGATAGATGGTCAGTTCAAGTGGATGATCCAGACATTAGAAGATATGTTGCAATGCTGTGTGTTAGAGTTTGATAGCAATTGGGAAAAGTACTTATCTTTAGTAGAGTTTGACTAGAATAATAGCTACCAGTCTAGCATAAAGATGGCTCCTTTTGAAGCTTTATATAGGAGAAAGTGCAGAACTCCTTTGTGTTGGACAAAACTGAGTGAAAAGAAGCTAGTAGGATTTGACCTGATTTGTGACTTAGTGGAAAAAGTTTGGGTTATTAAAGGTAGGTTAAAATAAGCTATGTATCGTTAGAAATCTTATGCAGACCTGAAGAGAAAAGATATAGAGTTTCAGGTTAGAGATAGAATTTTCCTGAAGGTATCTCTTTGGAAAAAAATTGAGATTTGAAAAGAAGGGCAAGCTCAGTCCAAAATTCATTGGCCCTTATGAGATACTTTAGCGAGCGAGTCCTATAACTTATTGGTTGAAGCTACCATCAGAGCTAGAAAAGATGTATGATGTATTCCACATATCTATGTTCCAAAGGTATAGATCTAATCCTAGCCATGTGATTACACCAGAAGAAATTCAAGTGCAGGTTGATATGACCTATGAAGAAAGACCAGTAAAGATCCTAGTTAGAAAGGTCAGACAACTCAAGAATAAGCAGGTTAAACTAGTGAAGGTGCTTTGACACCATTACAATGCAGAAGACGCTACGTGGGAGCCCGAAACTACAATGAGAAAACAATATCCTCAACTCTTCGATACAGGTAAATTTTGAGAATGAAATTTCTTTTAGTAGGGGAAAATTGTAATGGTTTCAACACCGAGTAAGCCATAAATAGTATTTTTCAGTAGTAAATAGTGCTTTCGGGGGATGAAAATTGCACCCGAAGGTAAAAAATATTTTATTTAACCATCAGAGAATATTGGTAATGGTGAGTTCGAGGTTGAAATTTGAAGTAAAATTGAGGTCATATAAGCCTCTAAAAGTCAAAACTACAAAAAACGAAGCGGTTTGGTTCAAAGGTTAATTATGTTGACTTAGGTTTGACCTTAAAAATAGTAAATGAATTCTAAAAATTTTTAAAAATTATAGATGTGCCTAAAATGATGTGTACAATATTTTGGGCATAAAAAGTTAATTTTTTGGTAATATAGGTAATTATCGAATAGGACCGATATGATTGAATCGGACCAAAAATAGACTTCGTTTGAGCTAAAATTTTTTGTACAACCTATTTTTGACATGATAAGAATGATGGAATCAAAATTGAAGTGATTTGGAGTTAAAAAGTGAGAGAATTGCATAAAAAATGGCATAACGGGCTTAAATCAAGTTATTGGGCCTTAAATGAGTGAGCCTTGGTTTAACCCATTCAGCCTCTATAAAAGCCAGCTGGAAGCAGATTTTTGGGCAGTTGACCTCACCTTTTCAGCCCCTCTTCTTCTTCCTTCTTGGCCGAATCACCATAAGTGGTATTTTTTCAAGTTTTCTTCAAATCTCTCTCTCTCTCTCTCTCTCCAAATCTAAGCATCCTAGGTGGTATTTGATCCCTTTAGAAGGTTAATTGAGCTTCTATCCCTTAATTAAAGAAAGATAACCAAAAGGAATCAAGTGGAAAAGCTTAGGGTGTCAAATTAAGATAAGAGAAAACCAAGGTTTTAAATTTATTTTAGGATGCCTTCAAGTATTTTTAGGTGCTTAGAGTTCATTTATGAAGTCAATTTGAACTTTTGAGATAAAAAAAAAAAGTAGAGTTCTTTATGTTAAATAACTTGGCCCTTTGTAGATTCTCAAGGTGGTGGGCAATCTTCCAAGTTCAAAGGCAAAAAAAAGGAAGCTTAAGAAGAGCTTAACTTGTGAGAAAGGTTAGTGACTAATGAATCCTTCTATTTCGCTTAAATTTGCAAAAATTCTCTTTATGTAACTCAGAGAAAATTATGAAAAATACATGTTTATTTGAAATTAACCTCAGAATAATGATTTAGGGCCTTGAATATAACTAATTAAATGTTTAAATGGATTAAAAAAGGAAGTATAAGGTGGATGTCCTTTGTTGGCCGAATGGTACTCTAGTAAAAATCAAAGTATATTTTGTGTATTTTGATGATTTGTGCCATAAAATGAACCTAGAACTAAAGAATTGTGTTCATAAATTTTTATAGAATTTATGAAAATTATTTGAGTATTTTAGAGAAAAATATTAGATTATGTATATAGTGTATTTGTTGAAATAATTTATTAATTGAGTGAAAATGGTGAATTATGGTTAAATAATTCACAAATTGTGTAAACGTATTGGAAAAATTGACTGATTGTATTACTGAAGTGAAAAAGGAAAAGAAACTGTTAGAAATCTAAAAAGTAAAGCAAAATTAATTGAAATATTGCCCTTAATAATAGTCAGGCGGTCAAAATCTAGCTCAAAATATGATTGGCTAGCCATAGAAATACCTATACTGCGGTGAAAGTTATGGCAACTTGTTTTACTATGGTAGGATCTTATGATCTTTCATAATATCTGATCTATTTTTTATTCTGTTCTGTGAGAAATGGTCCATTGGGGTCATTTCAATGGACCATTTCTCAGTCTGTACTGTAGCCCTACGGGGTTCACGTCCCATATATCTGATCTAATAATTTCTACCGGCATTCTGTTAGGGGCATAAATGTAAAAATGAGCTAAAAGTACAAAAAAATAAGTAAAAATAAAGTTTAGAGTGAAAAATGATCTAATTAAAAAGAAATAAAAAGTTTATGGGCAAAACAGTAATTTTTTTAAATATTGGGATTAATAAGCAAAAATGTTAAAGTAATGATTAAAGAAGTTAAACCTGTAATTTAATGAGCAATTAGCTTAAAAATGAACTTTTGAAATTTTAGAGGACAAAAATGTAATTTTATATGAAAATGATAAATTAAGGGTCAATTGATAATTTGTATGCCAATTACTAGATTGAAAATGAAAAATAAGTAACAAATGGCAATTTTGTAATTAAATAAAAAATAAAGATTTAGTGGTTTTTAATTGAAATTTAATGATTTTTTGTATAATTAATATAATTATGTTTGCTTAGAAAATACCTTGATTTTTAGTCACTACTGAGTATATTTAATGCTCAGCACGTAGTTATTGCTACGTGTAGGTTCTGAAGGTAAAGAGGAGCACTAGTACATAAAGAAGCCAATTTTGCGAAGAAAGAAGATAATTAAGAAGGTTTAATTTTGGCATGTATATGTATATGTAGGGATATGTATCATGTAAATATGCTTATCAGGAAGTGGATTTTTGTACGGACATATTGATGAATGGGATGTATATATATTGCTTATAAATTGTTGTGCCCCTGAGGGGCTATGGCTTGTTTGCTTTTCAGGTTGGTCAGGCAAATTTTTAAGACGTTATAATGCCAAAATATTAATTGATAAATAGTAAATTGGACAGTTATAAGTCAATTGGCAAGTTTAACTTGTTATCTGTATTATCGATAGAAAGGAATGGTGGTTAAGAATTTTAATTGGTTGAAAAAAAAATTCGACTTATCATTTTAGTCAATAGTTAAAGCTATAGTATGGGTGTTACAGAAAGCCTGCAAACACTCAGTATCAAAGTTAAATGTAGCATCTTTAAGTAGTAAATTAGTAAGCGATCTTACAATTTTTGAAAAATCCTTAATAAACCAACGATAAAATTCGATATGATTAAGAAAACACAAAATGCCTTTAACACTAGTAGGGGGAGGCAATTTTGTAATCACATCTATCTTAGCTTTATACACTTTAATTCCCTTTTCAGAGATTTTATGCCCTAAAACTATATCTCCCCTTACCATGAAGTGACATTTTTCCTAATTAAAGACAAGGTTAGTTTCTTTACACTTTTTTAAGACCAAAGCAAGGTTGTTCAAGCATGACTCAAAATCACGACCATATAAGGTAAAGTCATCCATAAACACTTTTATAAATTTTTCTATGAAATCATAAAATATGGCTATCATACACCTTTGAAAAGTGGTTGGGGCATTATAAAAACCAAATGACATTCTCCTATATGCAAATGTACCATAAAGGCATGTGAACGTAGTCTTTTCTTAGTCTTTCGAGGCTATATAAATTTGCATATATCCCAAACAACCATCTAAAAAATAGTAAAACCTATTCCCCGCCAATCTCTCTAGCATTTGGTCAATAAAAGGTAAAGGGAAGTGATCATTCCTAGTGGCATTGTTCAATCTCCTATAGTTTATACACACTATCCATCCCATCACTATGCATGTTAGGATAAGTTCATTTTTTTCATTAGTTATCACAGTCATACCCCCCTTTTAAGCACATATTGTACTGGACTTACCCAAATACTATCAAAAATAGGATAAATAATACCTGCATCTAGTAGTTTAAGTACCTCTTTCTTCATTACTTCTTGTATAGCTAGATTAAGTCTCATTTGGGGTTGCACCATTGGTTTGAAGTCATTCTCCATAGGTATCCGGTGTGTACAATAACTAGGGCTAATTCCCTTCAAATCGGATATCTCCCAATCTATAGCTCATTTATGCTTTCGCCATACTTCCACAAGTATCACTTCTTCCAAACCTGTCAACAATGAAAAAATAATTACTGATTTAGCATTATCTTTTAAAAATAAGTATTTTAAATGTGAAGAAAAAGTTTTAAGTTCAAATTTATTTTCTCCCTTAGGAGGGGATGGCTCATCCTCATTTATTCATTTCTCATTGTACTCTTTTTCTAGCTCCTCTATCAATTCCTCTTCTTCCTTTTCAGCTTCCTCCTTATTTCTTGAATGCATTAAACAATCTTGTAGTGCATCATCTAACAAAATTGCCTCTTGTGTCTCCTCTAAATATTCCTAAACACTATCCATAAAGCAAATGGACTCTTCAAAATCATAGGATGGGTGTTTCATCACTTTTATTCACATTGAAGACCATTTTTTTCTCATTAAACCTTAAGGTAACTGTTTGTTCATATACATTAATCAACCTCTTTGTTGTGTTTAGAAATGGTCTTCCTACTATCAATGGCACCTTACGGTCCTCCTCCATATCCATTACCATAAAATTAACTAAAAATATAAAATTTTCAACCTTTACCAATAAGTTTTCTATTATACCTTTTGGTCTTTTTACCGATCTATCCGCTAACTGTAGTATCATTTGGGTTTCCTTGATGTCTCTCAAATTGAATTTTCTGCAAATTGAATAAAGTATTAAGTTAATACTAGAATCCAAATCACATAATGCATGACCAATAGAATTTTCTCCTAACTCACATGGCAAAGTAAAACTATCAGAATCCTCTAATTTTTCAAAAATTTTGTTCATTAAAATTGCACTATAGTTTTTAGATAATTGGAACGTTCCTACACCCTCTTATTTGAACATAGCTCTTTCATGAACTTAGCATATTTAGGCATGTGCAATAAAGCTTCAGCAAATGATAAATTTAAATATAACTTTTTAAACATGTCTAAAAATCTAGTTAACTATTCATTGGGCTTTTCCTTCCTAGCAAAAGATGGATAAGACAACTTAGATTCATCAAACACAGTAGAAACTAGTATTTTCTTACTTTTACTTTTCTCAACAATAGATGGAATTTCATCATTAACATTGGATTTAGTAATACTTACCTCCATTGTTAGTTCCACCAATTCTAAAGAATTCTTACCATTTTCGGCTTTTGTTACCTCTTTTTCACTTCTTAAGGTAATTGTCTTTGTTTTTTCCTTTGGGTTCTTGTCCATGTTAGATGAAAAAATGCCATGTGTCCTATTCGAGATAGAATTTGCAAGTTGCCCTACTTGAGTTTCTAAGTTCCTAATTGAGGCATCTTAATTTCTTATCCAAATATCTTGTGATTTTCACCTAACATCTTAACTAGCTATAAATGATGACTGGATGGTCATAAAACTAGCAAACATTTTCTCTAGGTTGGGTTTCCTATCCTGTGTGGATTGAGGTCTTGCTTGAAAACCTGGGGGTTGATATGATGGAGCTTGATATGTGGATGGATAGTGTGGTTGGGATTGAGCTTGGGGAGGCAGGTGATTGTTGTTATGGAAAGCTATATTTTGATTAAAGGAAGTCCTAGGTTGATTATTGGATACAGATGCATGGTTCCCTTCTCCCCATGAAAAATTAAGATGATTTCTCCACCTAGGATTATAGGTATTGCTATAAGAATTCAATATATTTACTTCTTCCACTAATGTATCTAAACTTTCCTCACTCTTAATTTTAGGTGCTACATGTGTCCCGGGATAAGTGTTACGTGATTGAGATAAAGATGAAACATTTTGAACTTGTAAACCACTTATCTTCTTCTTTAATAAATCCATTTGTGCCTTTAGCATGGCTACCTCGTTTACACTATATAAAATTTGCTTCTTCTGTGTGGT
The DNA here is from genome assembly GCA_037975025.1 of Excoecaria agallocha. Taxonomy (NCBI): domain Eukaryota; kingdom Viridiplantae; phylum Streptophyta; class Magnoliopsida; order Malpighiales; family Euphorbiaceae; genus Excoecaria; species Excoecaria agallocha. Next base: position 49,950,111 of record CM075815.1, read on the forward strand.
CCTTACACTTGCCCATTGAGCATCGTTGGTAGCCATCTCATCTAGGAGTAGGAAGGCTTCTTGAGGGATCTTGTTAATGGATAAAGGCCTAATTCTTCAAACATTCACGCAACCATAATTTGCTCTATACTATTAGAACACTTCCATGCCAAAATCATCTGCCACCCACCAATTGTTAAACAATGATAATTGTTTACAATGGTAGATGCAATTGATCAACCATTTCCGATTTGAAAAAAAAATACATATTTAGATGGAATTTATTAACAAATGCATTGACCGAGTCAATAGAATAATACATCATATATAAAATAAAGACATTGAAAACGTGATGGACAGGTGACCAGATTAATATACTATTGACTTATTCTGAAAAACTCATTAACAGATCTAGGAAATGAGTCAATTTCACTCATAATCACTAGATTTATGCCTAATTGCCCAAAAATAACTGACTTATTTTTTATGACTTAAATATCACTGAACTTATCATATTTTTACATAAAAGTCATCTTAATCGATTTTCGGCAATAATTCTTGTTAGAATACTGATGTGGCATGCCACGCCATATGTTTGAACACACGTAGCATGACACATCAACAGCCACATCACCGAAAGAAGCCATATCACACGACATGTCAGCACACCACATTATATTTCTAGACACACGTGGCCTCTTTTGGTGACGTGACTGCTAATGTGTTGTGTCACATGTGTCCAGACATATGACGTGACATGCCACGTCAACATTCCAGTAAGAGTAATCGCCGGAAATCAGTAAAGATGTTTTTTTTTTTGCAAAAGGTAATAAGTTCAGTGATATTTAAGTCATGAAAAATAAGTCAATTACTTTTGAGTGATTAGGCGTAAATTTGGTAACCATCGATGAAATTGACCTAGGAAATTCATTAAAGTTACTAATGATCAATTAAGTCATTAGTTGATCTCATGACGTAGATAAATTAAAAAAAAAATCACGAATTCATTGAAAGACACTACTTGATAAGATGATCTCACAATAGGAATAGTAAAAGTACCATTTTTCTTACAATAACATATAAGTAATTTGGTGCGTTACATATAAAAGATATATGTATTTCAGTCTTCATACATAGGGCAGATACCTGCTTATTTTGGCCCTGCAAAGGTATGGAAATAGGATTGGCAATTACTTGTGTCGTTTGATTGGCAGGCACAGAAATGATAGCAATAATCACAGGCTTAATGAACCTTCTCTCTAATCTTGATTATAACCAAGAAAAGAAGCCTATATATAAAAACCATTCCAAACAAAACACCAAGATCAACCCATTTAGAATGACCCATTTCCACTTGCCACATATCTTTCAGAAGTTCTTCACCACTAATGGGTTCTCCTCCACCTTGCTCATTAGGAAATGTCAGCCCTCGCAACTCATTCTTGAACATGCCCTGATAAGCATACCTATGGAAAGCAATGTAATACATTGGGTATTTCCAGAATATTTTAGGAAGATCATTTGGCCTCCTGAAGGATCCAGATGCTAAAATCATTAACACTTGAATTCCAGCTCCTGTAATTATGCCCATTAAGAAATTGGGTACAATACTTGCAACTGCCATCATTAAGCTTTCAACTAACGTCATGCAGGCATATAATACAAGGACAAAGTATATGAAGTGTTCACTTCCCTTTTGAAGTCCAGGAAGATAGTAGGCTATAGCACCAGGAACTATTGATATTAATAGCAAATATGGTACGGCTGAAATTATGTTGCCTATCACAAATGCTGCTGTTCCATAATGACCATTCAATCTTTCTCGTTCAAATACCTGCATTTACAAATACGTCAATTTTATGCATGAATACTGAACTTATACTCTTAACAATCATTAATCATTCAGTCATAAAAGATTTGTCTCAACTTTTTAAATATTGCACCTAAAATTATTTTAATAGAAAAATATGAATATTATACCACACTATACGTCACCATGACCAATCTTATCCAAACAAAACCTTAATTAATTTAAAAAAAAAGAAAAAAAAAAAGAAAAATTACATAAAGACTAGAAGAGTAATATAAGTACCTTCATTTCCTCCACAAAAGAAGGGAATCCACCAATGGTCATGAATGTTAAGAAAGAAGATACAAACATTATAAGAGAGCCTCTATCCTGAAATAGTTGAACCCACAACAGTTAATTAGAGCATAGATTAATTTGGAGCAACAAGCATTTATATCCTTTCTGATCTTTACCTTAACGGAATTATAACTATATCCAAGGTTGGAAAACAATGTAGCAAGGCCTAGAGTTACAGCAACATAAATCACAAGACGAGACCAATAATAACCACTATCTCGAAACATGTTCGCAGATGATCTTTTTGTGAGGACGAGACATTGAGTGAGGAAGCTAGCATGCTTTCTTTCCTTCTCCATTGCTTCAAAATCCTAAACCCATTTTGATTATTATTGTTAATTAGCATAAAATTATAATTAACTGTAAATTATAACTAAATATATATAATGTAATGGGTGCTGACGTGTTTTCTTATTTCAGAAACTTTTCTTCGAACTTCTTGAAAACTGTTTGATGATTTGTATGAGTTTATAAGAGTAGTAATCGCTTCCTCTGTGGTCATTGCTTCACTTAAATCTTGTTCAACGTCCTGTTAATAACACGAGGAACAAAATCAGAAATTTTAAGGCAGTAATATAATTATCTATAAGCCTAACTCAAAAAAATACGGGTCAATTATCATTTTCATTTAACTATTAAACTTATAAAATAAAAATATTATAGAGTTGGACTTCACATAGTATTAAAAATCTTAAAGTCAATTTTAATTGAATATTGAAGTACCTTTTCAAAATCCGTATTTATAGTTTTCAGGAAGTGATCCGGTGGACTCTGAAGAGTTGGGCAAGGGAAGCCATTCAAAGCGAAAAACTGTAAAGATTTAATACCAGAAATGAAACAAGGATTAGTTCTTTTATTTTATTTTTTTACCAGAATTGAACAGAAATGGTAACCTTCACAGAATTTACATACCTCATTGGCAGCAGAAGTAGGACCAAAATACACAGTTTTACCAGTGGAAAGGAGACAAAGACTCTTAAACAGCTGAAAAACTTCAGCGCTAGGTTGATGAATGGATGCAATTATAGTTCTTCTAATCCCATCTTTTAGATCCAAAGTTGAAATCGAGTTCATAACGTAATAAGAAGCTGCACTATCAAGGCCACTAGTGGGTTCATCAAGAAAAAGAAGTCTAGGCCTTGTTAGGATTTCTATGCAAATGCTAAGTCTCCTCCTTTCACTACCACTTAACCCATTATCTCCTAATCCTCCAATTCTTGTGTCCATTGCCTCTTTTAATCCCATTTCTTTTATTGTTATTTCTGCTCTTTCTTTCTTTTCTGATCTTGACATTGAATCTGATAATTGAAGCTGAGCTGAATAGTATGCAGCTTCTTTCACCGTTAGTGTTCTGATCAACGTGTCATCTTGAGTCACATATGCCTGTAATGAAGTTGGGAAAATTTAAGAAACGATGACCATGCTATCCTTTAAAATTTGAATACGATCAATGCATGAGATCTTTTCATTGGTTTAGAAGCATCAATATAAACCCCTCCAAAAGTGATGCCTGAGTACAATATATAAATCTTAAGCAGTTAATTACTAGATATCAATAATTAGTTACAAAGCATTGGGTTCAATCACTTCTCCTATTATTTATAATTATCTCTATTTAGAATTTAAATAATTATCTCTATTTAGAATTTAATCCCACACTGGGATTCTTTGCTATGTAGAATTCACGTCCATAGTCTCGTGGCCTGGTCAAATGTTATGGTATGAAATATACTCAATTGAAGTGAAAAGGCTGGCCTAGACTTTGTGCTAGCTTAGGCGCTACAATTAGTTAGCTAAGGTTTAGCCCCATAACACTAAGTATGAATTTAAATTAGTAAATTTTCAATACCAAACATGATTAGTTATAAACCCTAATTCCTTTATGGATTCATTTATTATTTTAGTTTTTAATCGAGCTAATAAATTATGATTAATGAGCTTTTGAGATATCGAAAAAAATTAAAAATGATTGTTCATTAATATGAAATCAAATTAGAGAGTTTATATATATATATATATATATTGAACAGAAGGTTTTCTTACCGATGTGCCATAGGCTAGCCTTTGTTTGCGACCATTTATTAGAATATCTCCTGTTTGCCTCATATTTGAACTCAGTCTCCCTTAAAGAACAAAAGAAAATTATCCTTAGTTATATATATACTCCCACATGCTCTTTTATTTATTGGCCTTCACTTAAATGTATAATTATTAAAACAGGCCAGATGCATGGAGAGGGAAATTTTTATCTATAGAACAGCCAATAGTATATAGATAAATAGATTAATAACCACCCATCTATCACTTTTCACCTTTTTTTTTAAAAAATTTTACGTGACATTTTTCTATTAGTTTGGTTTATAAATTTTTTCAGAAATCCGATTTAGATAAGTGTTTACTGAATGAAAGATGTATTTTTTTTATAATAATTTCCTTAGATTCAGTTCATGAATTTTTTAAATCAATAATAATATATGTACACTTAAAATTAATAACAACAAATCCAACAGTTTTTGTTTTTTTTATTTCACGTGATATTTTTTTATTGCTTTGCTTCATGAATATATTCATGAGCCCAATCTAATAAGTATTTTCTTTGTGGAAACTCTAAATGTATGGTACAATAATTTGTAATTATTTAGTCATAAAGTAATTATGAGACAATAACATCTCTTGCATCAAAGGTGATCACCTTTAAAAAAGTGTCTTGCTTTTTTTTATAAATTTATACGATATGAGTTTGAATTAATTGAACAGATACCTTTTAAATATTTTTTTTAATTGAACGGATAGCTTTCGAATACTTAAAAAATCACATTTGATACCAACGGGGATTGGTCCAAGTGGTAAGCGGCTTGGTTCCGCTTAAGCAAGGTCTCAGGTTCGAGACCTAGTGTACGCAGAAAATCCCCGCTGGGAGACTCCCCCACCAAAGCTAGGTGCGCGACGCGGGTCGGATCTGGATGTAGTCGGGGCAAAGCTCCGATGAACCAGATGGGCAACCAAAAAAAAAATCACATTTGATAATGGATAGAATCGTTTTACGAAAATAATACATTTTTTTTTGTTAAGTTTACACATGGGATTGGGAGTTTATTCTCTTTTCTATGACAAGTCTGTAAAATACATAATAATATAATTTTTAGAAGAAAAAAAATACCCTTTATAAATTTATCAGCAAAAAAGTAAATTTAAATTTGCTAGGCAAGTGGATTTCAAATTAAAAAAACATTATCATTCGATAAGTGATAGGGTCATCTAATACATTTTTTTGGTTAGGTGTCCTCATCTCTGTTTTTCTTTTTCTTCCTTTCTTTCTTCTTTTCTTGCTACGTGTTCATATTTATGATACATCGGATTGGGAGTTTATGTATTCTTTTTCTATAAAAGTTCTGTAAAATGCATTAGTAATAAAAAAAAAATTAAAAATCTTGAGGGCTTTTTGCTCAAAAATTAAAAAAAAAATTCTATAAAACGAGAAATTTATTTAAGATGTCTTCCCATGGTTTCTTTTGTTGAGAAAGGAAATCTGACCTTTCTGAAGTTTGTGATAACAATTAAACACTAAAAATTATATGGACCTCTAAAATTTATTAAAAAAAAAGAAAAGGTAATGTATAAGTGTTATAATTTGCATGTATATATGGAAGGGCAAGAGCAACCTTGCATCGGTTATGATTTTCCTCTTATTCTATTAAATTGTTATTAATATAAAAATGAAATTTGATATGTTTGATGTATATGAATAGATCAATTAGGCGATTTCTGTTGAAGAGATAATTAATATGTTTGATATGAATAATGGACAATAATATAATAAATTAAATTTCTACATAATATGGAAGAAAATATATACTAATTTGCTTTTTATGTATAAATTGTTGATGACAGAATGAGAAAAATCAAAGCATTAAATAAGTACCTGCTAATGCATCAAGAAGAGTAGACTTGCCAGAACCTGAAGGACCCATTATGGCCAACATCTCTCCAGGCTGAGCATAGCCTGTTAAGCCTTCAAGGATAGTTTTGGTGCCTTTTTTTCCACTTGAGACAGTCACACATAGATCCTCCCAAGTCAAGAAAACACCATCAGTTTCACTACCACCAACGTGACCTCTTCTGACCGGCGGCGGTGGATGAATGGCTTCCAGTAGGGGTGTCGTATTATGTCGGTCATCTTGCAAAGATACCATTGTCAGTTTTTCTGTTGTGGAGTAAGAAAATTTGTAGAAAGAGATATATTATTGATGTTGTTCAGAGTTGCTTAATATATAAATAAAGTCAGTCTTTCTTTTTTTTTTTTTTACTCACTGGGGCATGTAATATTTTTTTATATGATTGTTAATTCAGTGTATCTTTTAATAATACACCGCATGATGCGCATCGATCGATCATATAAAAATTATTTATTTTTTTATTTTTTATCCCAATAAAAGAGTATGCATTCTGCAATGCACTACATTATTACCTTTATGTTAGGTATTCAATCTCCGTGTCTTCTCATTCTTCATTGCTCTCCCATTCAATTGTCAGCATTCCTACACATTTAATTGCTTTTCTTTTTCGTCTTATATTCTGATTTATTGTTAATGCTTCATTCAATTGTTTATTCAGTGCCGAATTCCGCATCTCCTTTTTGGTACTAGCTAGTGGCAGTTTTAATATTTCGTATACAAATCCTGCGACTATTATCGCCTTTTACAATTTTGTTCATCTTTTATATTGTTATCAATTCAACAAATCCCTTTTATTTATGTTGTATAATTCATTAGCTCCTTGAAAAGTTGTATATGTCCTTCCATTTTTCAAAATTCATGTTGTCACTTTTATATTGTCAGTTTCTCTGTTGTAGAGTGAGAAAATTTGTAGAAAGAGATATATTATGGACGTTGCTGAGAGTTGCTTATATATCTTTTTCTTTTTCTCTTTTTTTTTTTTAATTAGTCGTATTGAGCCATGTAATATTTCTTTTTATACAAGTTAATCCGGTGCGCCATTTAATAATTTGTTGCATAATGTGCATTTGTTTTATTTTTTTATCCGATTAAATTATGTACATCATTACTGCCCTGAATTATTATCTCTCTCTATATATAATAGTCAGTGACATTATATAACTACTAAACTAATGTTGTGAAAATTGAACCTAACAGAACCGGTCCAATATGATTTTTACAATACATTGGCTATTATTCAAACTATGGCATAATATTATATAAACTAACCAATTGTTAGAATATCTCTTCTAAACTTGCTAAAAGTATAAGTATACTTAGACTATTAAAATTTAAAAATGTTATATTATCTTTATAAATTTAATTAAATTATCATATTATTTCTTTATCATTATTTATACATTATATGTGAATAATTTTTACGCGCTTTTCATGATGTATCATGTATTTTCATATGAAGTAATATGATATTTTTATCAAGTTTAATAGAATAATTAATATAACATTTAATTAATCTAAAAGAATAATTTATTAAACGGTAATAATTTGAAGGAAAATGGTGATTCAACCATTATTTTTATTATTATTAACTCGAAACAATTCGAAGCACATAAGTTAGCTAGAGCTTCAATTTTGTATAATCCTGCTAAAGTTTGGGATTCTCTTCCCTCTTGTTTGTGATCTTTTCTTCTATAAAGTTCATCTTTCTTAAAAAAAAAAAAAAAAAAACTCGAAACAACATGTTTCTTGCACTGTCAAGAACCGATATGTTGTTGGTACTACTGTTGTTTCTATTATTATTATTATTAAAAAAGACACTGAAGCTGTTCAGTGCCAAACCTTTTATTGCCATGTTCTTGTCCATTATCATCATCATTATTAGAACTTTAAATATGTCCTTTTTTTTAAAGGAATTAAATATATTTTTTTAATATCAGTTTCCTCCGTTTTAATTAAATAAGTTTATGGACGTCATTAAGATGGTAACTAGAATTATCAGTATAATTCTTCATTATGATTAGGAAATCTCAATACTCTTTCCTTTATGATCCTTCGACCTATCTTCTTTTGAAGATTTCAGGTGAGTTGTAACTATGTTACCCAATTGTTTTATAAAATCATTGTTTTCAATTTTGACATAAAATTTTTTTACTTAATTAAAATTTTTTTCCTGCTTTTATTATTCTTTTGTCAGCTGGAATTTTTTTTCTTTTTCCGATAGTTTCTTTGATTGTTTGTTTAATGAATTAAACTAGTTATTTAGTTATTTATTTTGTCAATCAAATTTAATGGCGATTAAGATTATCTGCTTAGAGCCGGGAACTGGCTCCTTTATTTCTATCTAATTTCTTATCCATTTTGAATAAAATATGTTTTGCTCATGATCATTTGAGTAATTATTGAATTCTTTTATTCTTGAAGGTTTTGATGGAAATGTATTTTTTTATGAAATTATAATTGAATATATTTATGTGATCTGTTATTGAGATTTTATTTTTAAATCGATACACAATTTTTACATGTATTTAACTCTATTTTGAGTAATTTGTTATCTATATCAATATTTGGTCAGGCCCACTACAGATATCATGTAATTAAAAAAATCGCATAACTTGCTACTATGCATCATATAACCAATGTTATTAAAATTGGACCATCCAATCACACTGGTTTAACTACGAACCGGCAGCTGGTCTAATCGGTTTAATACATAGAAATTAGACTAGCAAAAATCATAAAAGACAATTATGAACCGGTTAAAAACCGACTAAATCGGAATGAACAGGATAAAACTGGTTTGAACCAGAAAAACCAAATCTTGTCCTAAATATCCATACAATATTTTTTTTTGCTGCAAAAAAATAAAATATAAATATAAATGCAAAATAATTGAAATTTAAGTAATTTTAATGAATTTATTATGAATAAAATAAAAATTATAATTTATAATTGATGAATATTTTTGAACATTTGCAATTTTTTATTATATTTATCTTAAATATATGTTATAAATATTGAATAACTTTAAAATATTATTTTATAATTCATGTTTGATAATAAATATGCTTTTTAATTATTTTTTACGTTTTTATATAGTTATATTTTTATAATATTTACAGAAAATTTTAAAAATAATATTATTTTGAAAAAAAAAAAGAAAAAATTCGGTTAAACTCTATTGATTCGGTCAAACCAAGAATCATTTACATTTCCATGTTTTAATAACATTGCATATAACATTGACAGCTGAATTATAGAAGCATGCAAGCAAAGTGAGGTCGTCTATTATTTAGCTTTTGGTGGTGTAAAGTGTCATTATTACTATGATGTATTGTACCATAAGATTTGAACTATTAGTTTGTTGTGTTTTTTAAAATAGTTATAATGGTATAATTATTAAGTTTATTTTGTTAAATTATTTCAAGTTATTGCCAATTCGAGAACCTGTTGTATATTGTGATTATTATTCACTAAATCAATGTATTCAAACTACGTGTGTTTATCTATTTTTGTTTTGTAAATTGGTAATTATTTTCAGTTGATTCAACTTTTTTCTTACTTTATACAAAGACATTTATTTCATGTGTGGTGTTGGACTTGAGATAGTACATATCCTGTTTCCCATAGTATACTTATTGAACATTTGAATTTCTAATAAATTCTTTGAATTTGGTAGAGATTTAATTTACAGTTTATATTTGAACATTTATTTGTAATATAAAAGTTAATCTTTAACTTATATATATATAGTTCATTTTGCTTTTGGAGATATATTATGTATTGGAATGATTTATACATTGTTAATAGTTTAGTAATGTTGGCATGAGCCACCATGTTATTAGCTTATAATACGTAGTGCCAAAATCAGAATTTATAATTAAAAATAATAAAAATATAATATAAATATTATAAATAAATTGTTAAATAAAAAAATATGGTAATTGCCATGTGGTGTGTTAAGAAAATTATATAAATGTATATATATAATAAAAAAATTTCAAAAATTAAAGTGACCAATTACTCCTTTCTATGCGGCTGCACCACTGTTTATGCAATAGTTATGATCGAGATTGGATCTTGACAGGACATTACTTTTTTGTGCAATATATATATATTTGAGAGAATTCATCATCTGTAGTTTAAAGAAAAAATTAAAAGGTTATAATTGTAGTTAAATTAAAAGATAATGGGTATTTTTGCTACCAATAAAACTATAAATTGAAATTGTTTTCCAATTTATAAGTATTGATACGAATTTTTTTGATTTTATTTATTATAACACTTACAATTTTAGAAAATGCTAATAAATTTATTTTTTTAAGTGTAGTTTTATGTCTTTTAAAATTGATCTCTTGTTCTTCATTTTTCTTATTATTGCCTATATAAAATATTTTTTTATAAATATTCAGTTGATTTCAAAAAATAAACACGATAAACATGGTAAAAATAAATTACTAAAGCGTGTGTATTAAATTTACCATCATTAAAATTATTTTTTTAAACATTGTTATTATATTAGTAAGCCATTTTTTTATAGCTATTAGTATCTTGAAAACTTTATTATAAAATATGTCAAAATTTATATTTTGTGTGATTTTATTTTTTATCGATTTAATTTTTGTTAATACTAAGGTTGAACCTTATAAACTTTTGTCTCTACTTTTCTATCCAGTATGGTTGTGAAACCATTATAAAAATGAAAATTCAAACTAGTATACGACATAGGCAAATTCATATAAATTTTCAAGGGATCTAAAGAGGATTCATATGAAAAAAATGAGCAACATTGGCAATCTAAACTGAAATATATAAAAATTAAAATGCATTATTTCTCATATTGTAATTTAATGTGCATGCATTTAAACCGTTCAATTATTATAACGAGTATGATTCAATAATTTATATGCACACGCGTGTAATTACCAGTCTTAGTTTTCTAGTTATATCCTCTTTTATAATTAATTTTAGTGGTTTTTCTTCACAGCCAACGTGGGTTACCTGTAGTTCTTGTTTTAATACTACTGAAAAGTAATATAATTTTTTAGAGTTAGAAAGGATTGTCTGAGTCCGAGTCGAGGAAAAAAAATGTACAGAAAATACTTTAATTTCCATTTGAAACAAAATACAAAGTTTAAAACCTTAAACTTAGCAAATTTAATTTCAGCCCTGGATTAATTGGAAGCTTAACTAACCTTTGTTCTCATAATTAAATCCACGAAGCTTTAGGTAAAAAGGAATTTGCGTCAACCACTTAATATTTCTTGTCTTGTAGGAAAAAAAAAATACATTAGAAAATTGAAGAGGAAAATCCTTTCCATGAAATATAGGGCAAAAGCGACGTGTCATGTCAAAGCCCGCCAATATTAATTTCAAAGACTTTTAAACTACAGTAAATATTTCGGAGCCTAATTAATATTTAAAAGGTATATCATACCTATTTCATAACTTTCCATAAGAAATACTTCTCATATACTTTCAAGTTTATAAAGGAAAAAATAGAAGAAAGAAAACTATGGCCTTGTTATAAGGTTTTAACATTGCCATACATGTCTCTTGGACACATTCCAATGGTGAAACTGATTTCAATCCATTAAATTGTTTAAGATTTTGAAGCCTCCATTCTCTTTTTTTTTCTCTCTTTTTTACATTAAATAAAACATTGCCATATTTAAGTTAAGCATCGCTAATTAAATGTCGATAAAGGCCCACAGTCTTCTAACAACCACGCAACTGTAATTTGACCTATACCATTAGACCAATTTCATACCAGAGACAACGTATACTTTCGTGCCAAAACCATCATGCGAGCCACCAAACATTAAACTAGCATCTGATAGTGCATAATGATAATTGTTTGGAATGGTAGATGCAATTAATTAATCATTTCTAATTTGAAAAATAGTTGTTTAAATGGGATTCATGAATAAATTTATAGATAAAACCAATAGAAAAAATATAACGTCCAATAAAAAAAAAAAGTTGAAAAGTTACGTAGTATATAGGTGGTTAGTAATTTTACGTATCAATGTACTGTTAACTTAATTCATGAAAAATTCATAATACATTTTAGATAATTTTTAAAGTTACAAATAATCAATAAAGTGAACCATTAATTGATCCAGTGATGATAAGCTTGGAATAGATAATTAAAATGAAACTAAAACCGAATTCATCGTAGGACAATACTTGATAAGATGATCTCTCAATTGGGAAGAGTACAAGTACCATTTTTCTTATAATATCATATACATAATTTGTTACCTTGCATATAAAATAGATATATGTATTTCAGTCTTCATACATGGGGCAGATACCTACGTATATTTTTGCCCTGCAAAGGCGTGGAAATAGGATTGATAATTACCTGTGTCGGTTGATTAGCAGGCCCAGAAATGAGAGCAATAATCACAGGCTTAACCTTCTCTTTAATCTTGATTATTACCACGAAAAGAAGCCTATATATAACAACCATTCCAAACAGAACACCGAGATCAATCCATTTTGAATAACCCAATTGCACTTGCCACATATCTTTCAGAATTTGTTCACCATTGATGGGTTCTCCTCCAGCTTGATTATTAGGAAATGTTAGTCCTTGAAACTCATTCTTGAACATGCCTTGGTAAGCATACCTATGGAAAGCAATATAGTACATTGGGCATTTCTAGAATATTGAAGGAAGATCATTTGGCATCCTGAAGAATCCACCGCCTAAAATTATTAGTCATTGAATTCCAGCTCCTGTAATTATGCCCATCAAGAAGTTGGGTACAATACTTGCAACAGCTATCATTAAGCTTTCAACTAGCGTCATGCAGGCATATAAGACAAGAAGAAAGTATATGAAGTGGCCGATTCCCTTTTGAAGTCCAGGAAGATAGTATGTTATGGCACCAGGAATTATTGATATTAATAGCAAGTATGGTACTGCTGATAATATGTTGCCTATCACAAATGCTGATGCACCATAATGCCCATTTAATCTTTCTCGTTCAAACACCTGCATTTACGGAGATTACTTGTCACTGTAAAAAGCACTTAGTCTAAGATTCGAACTTAATACTGTATATAAATTTTAGTCTTGACAAACATTCAAACGAACTATTAATTTAATAAGAAAATAATAATAAAATTTTACATAAAAGACAACAACATTCATGTAAATGTACCTTCATTTCCTCCACGAAAGAAGAGAATCCACCAATGGTCATGAACGTTAGGAAAGAAGTTATGAACATTAGTAAAGAGCCTCTATCCTGAAATGGTTGAATCCACTGTTAGAGTTAATTTTATGTATGGTCATTGAATTTATATCCATTCTGTCCAGAAAATATATTTTTTTTATAAAAATATTTCAACTTTTTAAATATTACAATTAAAATTATTTTGGCCAAAAAACCATCAATTGGGTGTCAAAAAGTTTATGTAGCAAACCATATCAACTTGTAATAGTCCATAAAATGCCATGTACAATGTTGTGGACTATTGCAAGCCGACGTGGCTAACCATCTTCACACTCCAATGATAGATTCACGGTTTTACGAAAAAGTAATATATTAAGATGTTTTTATGAAATAAATTTCTGCTTGTGATTGAGTCATTTAAAGGTTAAAACCACAGTCAATCATGACATTATGACAGTGTAGATTTGGTGCAATAAATTTAGATTTTATTTAGAACATCCAAACTTAAATTTAATCTTACCTTAATGGACTCATATTTGGATCCAAGGTTAGAAAATAGTGTAGCAAGGCCTGTAGCCAGAGCAACGTAAATAGCAAGGCGCAACCAATAATAACCAAGATCTCGAAACATGTTCACAAATGATCTTTTTGTGAGGATGATACATTGAGTGAGGAAGCTAGCATGCTTTCTTTCCTTCTCTAACATAGCTCCGAAATCCTGAACACATTTTTATTATCATTGTTAATTTGCTACTGCTAGTTAGCATAAAATTGTAATTAACTATAAATTGTAACAAAATCTAGGGTAATGGATGCTGACATGTTTACTTATTTCTGCAACTTTTCTTTGAACTTGTTAAAAATGGTCAGAGGATTTGTATGAACTTATAAGAGTAGTAATTGCCTCCTCTGTGGTCATTGCTTCACCTAAACCCTGCTCAAGGTCCTGTTAATAAGATGAGGAACACCGGACAGAATCTTAAAAAAAAAAACATATAGATAAAGAAAAGAAAAAAAAAAGTTACATTAAAGATGTTAAAATTAGATATTTTTTTAATCGAATATCACAAGCACCTTTTCAAAATCCGTATTTATAGTTTTCACAAAGTGATCCGATGGATTCTGAAGAGTTGGGCAAGGGAAGCCATTCAAAGCAAAAAATTGTAAAGATTTAATACCAGAAAAGAACAAGGATTAGTTTTAATAATTTTTTTCCCAAGTTACTGAACAGAAATGGTAACTTTCACAGAATTTACATACCTCATTGGCAGCAGAAGTAGGACCAAAATACACAGTTTTACCAGCAGAAAGGAAACAAAGGCTATCAAAAAGCTGAAAAACTTCAGTGCTAGGTTGATGAATGGATGCAATTATAGTCCTTCTAGTTCCATCTTTGTGATTCAAAGTTGAAATTGTGTTCCTAACATAGTAAGAAGCTGCACTATCAAGGCCACCAGTGGGCTTATCAAGAAAAAGAAGTTTAGGCCTCGTTAGGATTTCAATGCAAGTGCTAAGTCTCCTCTTCTGTCCACCACTTAGCCCTTTATCTCCCCATCCTCCGATTCTTGTGCTCATTGCATCTTTTAATCCCATTTCTCTTATTGTTTTTTCTGCTCTTTCTTTCTTTTCTGATCTTGACATTGAGTCTGGTAATGGAAGCTGAGCTGAATAGTATGCAGCTTCTTTCACCGTTAGTGTTCTGATCAATGTGTCATCTTGAGTCACATATGCCTGCAATTAAGTTCATATATGCAAGAAAGAAATTTACGCTTTTAGGGCAGGTTAATTCTTCAAAAATCAATTTATACCTGTTTGCTATTAGTTACTAGCTAGCTAGTGCTTCTAAGTAGGGCTTTGCCCAACCGAAAGAATCAAAAATCAATTTAAATTTCCAAAATTTTAGTTACCAAACTGAATTTTTATTCAGTTGATTCGATTGCATTAAATCAAACTTTCAATTTATACTATATAATTTATATATATTAAAATATAGCTAGAAATATAAAAATATATATAATATATTAGTGTAAAATTATATTGCCTTTAAAAGTTTGGTCCATACTCTATTCTTTCAATCAAATGCTTATAAACATTGAATAAAACCGAACAAATCAAACATTAAATTTAAAAATCGAACTGATTAAATTAAAAATCTAAAAAATCAAATTGAATAGACAAAATTATCCATGTTTCGATTCGATTTTTAATTTCAGTTCCACTTTGCATAGTCTTTATTTCTAGGAAAGGTGACTTGCATTTATTTGTAATTTAAGTGGAATGATGAATTCTTTGGAGTATTTCTTTGGCACCTAAGACGTACTGATACATTCATTGAATTGTTCAAATACGCTTCGTATCATACGTCCAACATACCGAATAATTTCTCAATTATACAATTTTTTTTCCTTTTTTTTCTCTTAAAAAGAAAATATTCTGACCGATGTGCTGCAGGCCAAACTTTGTTTGTGACCATTTATTAGAATATCTCCTGTTTGTCTTGTATTTGAACTTAGTCTCCCTAAAAGTAAATAAAAATAAATAAAATGGTTATATTTCAAATTACTTTATTCTTCCTCATTCATCTCAGTATCACTTATAAATAATAAAATGGATCATATTTGTGAAAACTATATTATTAATTTAACGATAAAGGGATTAATTTTCAGTTCTTAATAACATTAATTTGTCCTTAATTAGGATTTTTTTCTATTTTTTATCTATTATTTTTGTTTTTTTATTAGAATTAAAAAATAATAAATAAATTTAAATTTAGTATTAAATTACGTAATTAAAATTAAATTATCAGATTTAATTAGTTTTAATTTTATTAAAAAATTAAAAAATAAATTAAATTATATTAAAATTTTAAAAATAATAAATAAATAAAATTTAAATTTTTTTTAAAGTAACACACCAACAAAAAAAAAAGAGTAATAGCATATATATCTACTATGTACTGAAACAAGAGGCTATGCTTCAGTCACATGTCATGTTGCATAGAATTTATTGACACGCATTGTCGTATAGTACGTAGTTGGTGTAACAAATTTACTCTTCAAGTTTTGCTGAAAAGTCAATATTGTCCCTCAAATTTTGTACGCACAAATTGATGGTTTTTCCTTCATGAATTAGTTTTATATTGCATTAAAGTCTTTAAAACTTTTATTTTCATTTAATATCAATTTTAAATAAGATTTAAAAAATACAGTTTATTCATTATTTTATCTGAACTTCATAAAATTGAGCTAACCATATACTAAAATTAAAGTTTAAAACTTAACCCGATGTAATACAAATTAAAAGATTTAAAACTTTGCCTACTTCAAGGATCCGAAAATAGTTTTTGAATTTTTTCCCTTTTAATTATAGTAGTGGACCTCTATTTAAAACCTAAAAAATATGTGCGAGGAACAAAAATTTTATAAAATATAAGGTTATTAAATACAAATATTATAATTTGCATCCAGCATCAATTACGATTTTTCAATTACTCAATTAAATTGTCACTCCCTGCATCCCATTTTGAAATATAATTTTTTATTTTTTATAGAAATTAAAAAAAATATTAAAATACCATAATTTTATAAAAAAAACTACAGTTATTGAAAAAAAAAATACCCATTTATATTTTTAAAAATTTCATTTAATTCTAATTAAAAATATAAAATGATAAGATAGAGAAATATTTAATAAAGTGTATAAAAAATAGGGTATACATATAAATATATTTTTTTAATTCCAAAAATAACATTAAAGTACAATAAAATAAAATAGGAAAAATAACATATTAAAATAGAGGGGAGGGAATAAAGGATAGCCACAGCAACAAAAAAATCTAGAACCATTAGATCAAAATAAAATTAATATTAAAGTTTTTTGTTTACAGGTGAAAGAGCATGTGCACTACAATATATGTACGTACTTGAACCCTCATGGGTTGAAAAAAAATGGATAAGTTAGTGCAATTAATTTAGTTAATTTTCTTTAAAAAAAATAGTTATTTCCAAAAGCTCATTTTCTTATCATTAATGGACAAGAATATAATTTTTGTAAGAAAAAAAATAGTTGGAATTATATAAGCCGAAATTATAAGCTAATTTTCAAACCATCAAAAATTGGTGCAGTGAACAAATTTTGATTAAAAATATAGGAAATTTTGATTAAATTTTTTTTAGCGATATTTACAATTTGTAATTACGAAAAAAGTTAGATGCTATACCTACTAATGCATCGAGAAGAGTAGACTTTCCACAGCCTGAAGGACCCATTATGGCTAGCATCTCTCCGGGCTGAGCATAGCCAGTCAGGGCTTGAAGTATATGTTTACTGCCTTTTTTACCGACCGTCACCCATAAATCCTCCCAACTCAAGAAAACACCTTCTATTTCACTACAACAACCGCCATCTCCGCCTCGCCTCGACGGTGGTGGATTAACGGGTACCAATTCTAAGTCTACTGTATTTCTTTTGTCATCGTATGCATGCAGAGATGCCATAGTTAGTTTTTCTGTTGAGGAAAGGAAGAGAGTGCTTATTTATAATTGCAATTCTTAGTTCTTTCTTTATTAATTTGTAATTACTGAACAGTCCACACCCGTGTGTACTGAAAATTAGATGATATGTTTTCACACAATGATAAATTGAGATTCACGTGGCTTGATTTTATTTATTGGATTAATTATCTGGGGAAGTTGTAGGGAAATTTGGTTTACTATATTGAATTGAATTACATCTCGAAAACAAGATTATTTGGAACCATGAAGTTCGACCTATGGAAATAATATATATATCGTAACTCCTTGGCTGAAGTGTGATCCTCATTGCTATTGCTAATTGGCTATCACTTTACTATATATTTACTTTTACTGCTGCACGTAAATTTATTTTACTTAGAAATATAATACTTAATGTAAAAATAAATATTTAAAATTTATATCAAAATCTGTCAATCAGTCAATTTGACATGAGTATAAAGATTCTGTTCCAACTCGATCAAAAAAATGTATATTATCTGATTTGAAAAAATTAAGAATTGAGTCAAAACCAATTCGAAATTAACCTGAATGATCCTTTTTTATATAAATATATTTATTTATATTTTAATATATATAATATAATTTACATAAAATAAAATAAATAATATATATAATATAAAAAAAATTAAAAAAAAAGGGTCCACTTTCAAGCCCTACGTAAAAATCGATCGCGTAATTAATTTCCTTTCAATTTTCTGTCCCAACACCCAATTTTCTTTTTCTATTACCTCAACCACTAGCCACCGGCATCTACTAATCTTGGTGCTTAAATGATATTTTTCTTTAAACTGTTGTGAAATCGAGAATTTTTATCTAATTAGTTATTTTCTTCCGATATAGAGTTTAGTCCGTTCTCTAAAAAAACCTAAACTGAATTGAAGTACCTCTTTCACTAGCTACATTTATTGTATATCTCTCTGTCCCTTGAGAAAGATACTGTTTTTAAGAGAAATTATTTTTTATAATTTGTATAACTTATTAAAAGTAATTAACCGAATGTAACGAACTGATTAATGATTAATATTTTTAAAAAATGATATTAATAGACTGATTAATTTTTTTACTCATGAACTTGTCTTACCCCAACTTGTACCATTTAAACACAAGTTAATTAGTATTTGAAATTCATATTAAATATATTAATTACTCATTTCGTTTTTTTTTATCTGTCACTTTTAAGTAAAATTTAAATTTTATTTATCTGTAATTTTTAAACTTTCAATGTAATTTAATTTGTTTTTTCAATTTATTTTCTTTCCCAATAAAGTCAGAACCAATTAGATTTGATAATCTAGTCTTAATCACGTAATTTAATACTAAATTTAAGTCTATTTATTATTTCTTAATCCTAGTGAAAACAACAAAAATGACTGATAAAAAAAACGGAATGAGTATATTTTAATAGTGGGATCCGTACATTTGAAATCAAAGCATACTGTTGCGGTTTCAGTGTAAATGACAGCCACGGTCCGTGGATTCCACCATCTGAAACCACACACTTCGTTGCGATTTTGAAAACAATTAAAAATTTTAAATATTTTCCAACACATTCTATTTTTCTAAATTTAAAAAAAAACATTATTTAAAAAAATCTCCAAAATATCCTTTTTAATTTAGATTATCCTAGTAAAGTGTATACAAAAGAGAAACATTAATCTTATTAAATCTTTCATTGACATCATAAAGAGTAGAATTGGAAAGTATGTATTAATGTTATCTTAAATTTACTAAAGGGATAATTTAGTTGGACAAGTTTTATCCGAAAAATGATATTTTAGTGGAATAGAGTGAGTATTTTGTAGTTATAGGTGTAATTACCCCATCCCACTCGATTAAAATATTAAAAATTACCCTTGTAATTTTAATTTTTTTTAAAATGATCCTATTAAAATATTCAAATGACTTCCTTATATTTTTTTTTTTCATGTGAATAATTTTTTTATTAGCAGTTATATATAATTTTAACACCAATGAACTAAATTTCTGACTACGCTACTGTTTATAGCTATGAATCTGGATGGCTTGCTTCTTTTGATATGCGTATCATGAAATGGTACCTAGAGTTTTGCTGTTGGAAAGTGTTATATTCATATTTACAATTATAGAATTAATCAGCATCAGTTTGATATTAAACAAATGATTCAGCTATATCGAGCTAAGCCAAATGGGCCTACATAAATTGAATTTCTAAAATTTTATCTATGTTAACTTTAAATCCTAATTTAGGGGTTGAAATACACTGCGCTCGCGCATTTGGACCATTGAATCGAATGAATGCTCGAAATCCGACAGTCCAAATTCATGGGCATATGGTTACCATTCGACAGTCGAAATTCATGGGCATATGGTTACCACTCCCAATTGAGCACCCCTAATGAGACTATAATACGTGCAGCATAGTTGTGCATATGGATTAAAACCAGTGATGAGCAAACATCAATTTCAACAAGATTTGGTCGAGACATTTTATCAAACACCTTGTGAGCATTTTACCCCGTTGCATTTAAGGTTCTTGTTAATTAGACATGATAAAATATGAGAATTCGAATCAGCCGAGAGCTGTTGTTGGTGAAGAATTGCTAAAGAATCAATTCTTTGTATATTTTTTTTTCAAACAAACAATACTTCCTCGTTTCACTTGCCGGGACAATTTTGGTTTTTTTACACTCAATACAATTTTTAAATTTTAAGAAATATTAATTATATATTTTCTATTATACCCTCTCGCACGCGTGTATATATATATATATATATAGAAATTACATAATTACAGATAATTAATGAAAAAATATTTTAATAAATTATAATAAAAATTAATTAAATTTTAAATTAATTAATAATTGTATCGATTTATATGAAAAGTTAAAAATTATCGCATTAAATCATGAAACAAAAACATCAAAATTTATCTGGGTGTAGCTTTGTAGAAAAGTAAACCAAAATCAAATCTGGCTGCGGCTTTGTAGAAAAGTAAAGGAGCGTTTTTGGCATGTTCGAAAGCTCACATTTAAAGCTGGGCGGCCTAGAAAAGTCACAATAATTTTTGCAGTCAATTCCAAATCATGAACAACTAAAGCTGTTTAAGAAAAAAGACGAATGAAATAATTCCACATGTTTTCTTCATTTATTGGACAAGAAAAATAGCTCAATCGTTTTCCATGTGGGTGAATGGTGATGGCTCAAACTTCGCTTTCACTTTATAAGTAAATTAATTTTTAAATATTCGAAATTTGTGAACTTCACAAATCGTAGAAAACATCAAAAAGTCTAAATGACAGCCAATACTATGAATCCTCTGCATATATAGGTGTGATATTCGGTTCCTCAATGACCTGTATTTATGCCTGGGCACGCGGTTGGACACATGAGCCAAGAACTGTATTTTCTGCATTATATATATATATAGTATGAAGAGTACTTCCAAAATGGTACAAGAAATCATTCGGCATGAGACCTTGAATTACAGCCCAACACTAATTCCCATCAATTAGGAAATTAGGGACTGAAATAGTAAAAGCATTGCTAAGATTCAACTAACCTACTGTCAGCTCGTATCATATCACAATCCAGTTTTACTTCCATACGCAAACCGTAATGATATGAGATTAAAGATGTACATGAACACTATCTGTTCAAACAGAAATGAAATAATAAAAAAAAAAGAATTTAATTTAAATTCTATTATTATTTTATTTACTAAAGAATTGAATTGAATTATTTAATTTGGTACAAATCTAAAACTTTAATTTAAAAATATATATATATATTTTCACTATATATACGTTACACTGACATGAGATAGTTCAAAAGGCAAAAATGGTCTTTCATCCCTTAATCTTTAAACATAAATCAAAATCTACCTACCTTCGTCCACATGTTTAGAATATGGATTAGTTAAAACCCGCTTTGTTGTTCTAAGATAAACAAACTTAATTTCTCTAAGTAAAGGCTTAAGCTTTTCTCCAATTTCAAGTACAAATAGCAACAAAATCCTATAAATCACCACCATACCTAACAATATACTAAGATCTATCCACTTTGAGTACCCCATTTCAACTTGCCATATGTTCTTCAAGATTTCTTCACCATTTATATTAGGAGACCCACCATCATAACTTGGAAAAATTAAGCCTTCAAACTCATTTTTGTAAAGTCCTTGATATGCATACTTATGAAAGGCAATATAGTACAACGGATATCTCCAGAAGATTAATGGAAGATCATCGGGTAGTCGAAAAAACCCGCCGCCTAACATCATTAGACCTTGAATTCCTGCTCCTATGATCAATCCCATGAGGAAATTGGGGACGATGCTCGCAACGATAAGCATTAAGCTCTCTACTAACATCATGCAAGCAAAGAGTGTAGATGTGAAGTAGATGAAGCGTGAAGTTTGTTGTTGGAGACCAACTAGAAAGTAAGTGATGGCTCCTGGTATTATGGAAATTAGAAGCAAGTATGGCGTTGAAGAAAGTGTGTTGCTTATAACAAACGCAGCTGATTTGTAATGCCCATTTAATCTCTCCCTTTGAAAAACCCTCATGTCCTCCACAAATGAAGCTATGAACATTAGCAATGATCCTCTTGCCTGATTCAATCCCATAAAACTATCAAAATCAACCTTGAAAGATAAAAAAAAAAAAACTGTCCCTTACATTGCTAAACTAAAATTTATTGGTAATCATTCGGTCGGTTTGATCTAAAAATTGATCAAACTGAAATTTTGGTTAAAAAAAAAATTAAACTGACCGTACATATAAAGCAACATTGAACCGAACAAATATAATAATATTTTGATTGATTATTTCGATTTGGATTCTTATATTTATATATATAAATAAATAAATAACTCATTTTATTAAAAGTTTGGTCAGTTTAGTTGTATTGATTTTTTTTATGTTCTAGCTATATTAGTTTTTCTTGAATAAATTCCGAACCACACGGCAAGTAGATCGAATTCAACAATAAAAAAATTGAACCGAATAGATCCAAAATCGAATAGTCCAAATTTTTCTCGTTTTTGTTAGGCTTTCTACACCATAATAATATTGGTATTTTTTGAGTAGAATACTTACTTGGATTGAACTGTGACCCGAACCGATATTGTAGAAAACAGAACCCAACCCCAAACCCAACATGATATATATTGCGAGGCGAAGCCAATAGTAGCCCAGATCGCGGTACATATTCACAAATGATCTTGTTGATAGAACTAGACACTGGGTGGTGAAATCAGCTTGGCTTCCTTTATTTAATTCTGCCCTCTCCTAAAATAAACATAATATCATATTCAACATTAGTTTGTTAAGACCTAAAGAGAACTATACGAAAGCTCTTACAAGTTTTGCTTACTTCTCTGCATATTTCTGCTATTCGGCATCGAATTTGCTTGCAAGTATTAGATGACTTATAAGATCTTACAAGCAAGTTAACTACATCTTCTCTGCTTTTGTTTCCACCATTATAAGCTTGTTCTATGTCCTAAAAAATTAAGCAATGAAGCATTCTCTTAATTAGTAGCTTGAAGAATTGCAAAAATATATAAATGAAAAATAAAAGAAGTTAAATATAACCATCAGCAGTTTGAGACTTACCTCATCAAAATCTGTATTTATAGTTCTTAGGTAATGATCGGATTGAATTTGATGACTTGGGCAAGGGAAACCGTTTGTTTCAAAAAACTGCATGTAATATAAAGGAGTTGTAACAATTAAAAATTACTTTGATAATTATCATTGAATATTTGAATGGGTAATATGAAAACACATATTAAGTAGCAGTGAACATTTTGTCAATTGGATCAGTTCGATTTGAAAATTGACTAAATTAAACAAATTGAAGTTTCATTGAAGAAAACCAAGCTAATCGAACGTGTAGAGGAAACCCAAATCGAACCGAACTGATTGAATAGTTCTTCAGTGGATTTTGTTTTGGTTTGACCATTATCTTTTTATTACATAAATAAATCATTAAAATGGTGTCGTTTTATCAAAAGTTTTGTTTGTTCACTTCTATCAAATTTTTCAAAATAAAAATCGAATGAACCTAACTTGACAATAAAAAAACCGAATTGAAAAGATTGAAAACCAAATAAATTAAATCAAATAGATCAAATTTTTCTGAGTTTGATGCAATTTTTTTTTAGTTCGATTTTGCACATCCCTACCATTCAGGCAAGAAAGATAAATGTTAAATGGATACCTCATTTGCTGCGGAAGAGGGTCCACAATAGATGGTTTGTCCAGAGGAGAGAAGGCAAAGATCGTGAAAGAGGTGAAAGACCTGATTGCTAGGTTGATGGATGGATGCTAAAATTGTCATTCGATGTTGCATAGCAAGATTGGAAATTTTTTTGATAACAAAATATGAAGCAGCACTATCAAGTCCAGTTGTTGGTTCATCAAGAAAAAGAAGGTTAGGCCTTGTTAAAATCTCTATGCAAATGTTTACTCTCCTCTTTTGGCCACTGCTAAGGCCTTTGCATCCCCACCCTCCAATTCTTGTATCCATTGAATCTTGTAATCCCATTTCTTTTATTGTCATCTCTGCTCGCTCTCTTTTCTCCGCTAGTGACATGGATTTTGGAAGCTGAAGTTCAGCTGAGTAGTATACAGCTTCTCTTACTGTTAATGTCCATGTTATTACATCATCTTGGGCCACATATGCCTACATTTTTAACATCAAAACAATTATAATTAATACATATCAATATATCCTATAATTACTGCATTTGCCAAGCTAGAATTTTGGATCAGTGACAGAATTTATATATATATATTTTTTATATTTTTTTATTTCAGTGAAGTCAAGAAATAATCACTTTCAGTAGATAAAAAAATAAAAATAAAAATGTTACATGCAATTTTTTTTTTTCATTTCATTGGGATTAATCTATTCAGGCGAAACATTAGATTTGTTCGGTTTAAAACCGATCAAATTGAAGTCCAGATCAAAAACCGATCAAATTGAAGTTGGAATCGAAAAAACCATACAGACTAAGAAAGACAAAAATAGAAGAATAGAGAGTTTTCTCTTATTGACTGTGTATACTGAATAACCACAATAGGGTATTTATAGGCACAAAATAGAAGAGGTAGACTTCTACTAGAATGGGGAGAATGATGAGTTTGATAGTCATCCAAATATCTCATAATTATCACAACACTTCCCCTTGGATGACTATGCACTATGAATATGCCTCGTTAAAACCTTGCTAAGAAAAACCCAGTGGGATAAAAACTTAGCGAAGGAAAAAGAGTACAATATTCATATGTGCTTCCCCTCAAAAATGAATCAAACTAAATCTTTTAATTGGCGCATTCCAATATTGTACACATGTTTCTTAAAAATTGAACTTGGTAGGGCCTTTGTGAACAAATCTGCTGGATTATCACTTGAGCGAACTTTACAAACATCGATCTGTCCTTCTTTCATAAGTTCATGAGTATAGAAGAATTTTGGTGAGATATGTTTTGTTCTATCCCCTTTGATATAACCACCTTTGAGTTGTGAAATACATGCTGCATTATCCTCATACAATTTTGTTGGCTTTTTCTCCACTACCAACCCACTTGTTCCTTTAATATGTTGTGTTATGGTTCTCAACCACACACATTCGTGACTTGCTTCATGGATGGCTAATATTTCCGAATGATTTGAGGAAGTGGCAGTGATTGTTTGCTTAACAAGTCGCTAAGAAATAGCAGTGTCACCATATGTGAAAACATAACCTATTTGTGATCGAGCTTTATGAGGATCTGATAGATATCCAGCATCAGCATACCCTGTCAATTCTGAATTTACTCCTTTTGAAAAAAATAAACCCATGTCAGAAGTGCCACGAAGATAACGTAGAACATGTTTTACACCATTCCAGTGCCTTCGAGTTGGTGCAGAACTAAATCTTGCTAGCAAATTAACTGCAAAAACTATATCTGGTCTAGTGCTATTTGCAAGATATAAAAGTGCACCTATTGCACTAAGATATGGTACTTCAGGACCAAGAATCTCTTCGTTATCTTCTTTTGGATGAAAATGATCTTTCTTGACATCAAGAGAGCGAACAACCATTGGAATGCTCAATGGATAAGACTTATCCATATAAAATTGTTTCAAGATTTTCTCTATATAAGATGACTGATGTACAAGAATTCCTTTTGGCAAATATTCAACTTGAAACCCAAGACAAAATTTTGTTTTTCCAAGATCTTTCATTTCAAATTCCTTTTTCAAATATTTTGCAGTAATAGAGATCTCTTCTGGAATCCCCACTATGTTTAAGTCATCAACATAAACTGCAACTATAGCAAATCCTAAATTTATCTTCTTGATAAAAACGCATGGACAAATTGAATTATTCTCATACCCAGTTTTCACTAGGTAATCACTTAGACGATTGTACCACATGCGTCCAGATTGCTTTAATCCATACAAAGATCTTTGGAGTTTAATCGAGTACATTTGTCGAGATTTTGAATTATATGCTTCAGGCATCTTAAATCCTTCAGGGATTTTCATATATATGTCATTATCTAACGATCCATATAAATAAGCTGTCACCACATCCATTAGATGTATATCAAGCCCTTCAGAGGCAGTCAAACCAATCAAAAATCTAAACGTGATTCCATCCATGACTGGAGAATACGTTTCTTCATAATCTATACCAGGTCTTTGTGAGAAACCTTGTGCAACAAGTCGTGCTTTGTATCTCACAATTTCATTTAACTCATTTCTTTTACGGACAAAAACCCATTTATATCCAACAGGTTTGACATCTTCTGGTGTCTGGACTACTGGTCCAAATACTTTACGCTTAGCTAATGAATCTAGCTCAGCTTGAATTGCTTCTTTTCATTTGAGCCAATCACTTCGATGTCGACATTCTTCTACAGTTTGAGGCTCATGCTCACTATCATTAATTATTTCATAAGCAACTGCATATGCAAACACATTATCAATAACTATGTCTTCTCTATCCCACATATTTCCAGATTTTAATGAGATCTCATAATTTTTCGGTACCGAAACCACTTCTGGGGTCGCTTCTCTAGAAATATGTAGTTATGTATTTGATTTATTTCTGGCCTCTTCAGGAGGATTAATTGAATGATTTTTTATTTCTCTCTTCTTTCGAGGAACAATATCTTTTGCACCAATAGGTCTACCACGCTTCTGGCGTATGTTAGATTCATTGGCTACTGTACCTACCGGTAATCCTTCAGGGATAATCAATCTTGCAGGTACATTGGCAGCCGGAATATGAGATTTAGTGACCTTTTGGGTGTTTGTGAAGATATCTGGTAATTGATTTGCAGCATTCTGCAAATTTATTATTCTTTGAACTTCAAGTTCACATTGATTTGTGCGTGTATCATAACTGGACAAGGTTGGAGTGTTTCAACTAATTTCTTGTGCTTTTGGCCCTTTACCTGTATCTTCCCCTAACTGAGGGGAAACTGATTCATCAAATTGACAATCTAAAAATCTTGCTCTAAAAAGGTCACCAGTTAAAGGTTCTAGATACCTAATGATAGAAGGAGAATCAAAACCAATATATATATACTAAGACATCGTTGGGGACCCATTTTAGTTCGTTGAGGAGGGGCAATAGGAACATAAACAGCACAACCAAAAATTCTAAGATGAGATATATTAGGTTGTTGATCAAAAACAAGTTGCAAATGTGAAAATTTTTGATATGTGGAGGTCTTATACTAACTAAAGATGCAGCATGAACAATTGCATGTCCCCAAGCAGATGCAAGAAGTTGTGACTTCATAAGCATAGGTCTAGCAATAAATTGTAATCGCTTAATAAAAGATTCGGCTAAACCATTTTGAGTATGAACATGTGCAACAGAATGCTCGACACTAATCCCAATTGACATGCAAAATTCATAAAATGCTTTTGAAGAAAACTCATATGCATTATCTAAACGAACTATCTTGATAGGATGATCAGGAAAACTAGACCTTAACTTTATAATTTGAGCAAGAAGTTTAGCAAAAGCAATATTACGAGTAGAAAGTAAACATACATGTGACCATCGAGTTGAGGCATCAATCAAAACCATGAAATATTGAAATGGTCCACAAGGGGGATGAATTGGGCCACAAATATCTCCATGTATCCTTTGAAGAAAAACAAGGGCCCGTTCGGTATGGATTTAGTTTATGGATTTTCGTTTTTTTTTTGAAAAAAAAAATAGAAATGTGTTTGGATGGAATACAGTGTTTTAGTTTCTGTAGGATTCTACCATAACTGTTTTCCTAATCTAAAACCGAAAATAAGAATCCACAAAATGTGGATTTTAGGTTTAGTTGCCCAACATATATATTTTTATTCCCAGCAACTTCATTATCACCACCTCGTCCTCAGCCGCCTGCCATCATCGTTCACCGCTAAGTGCCGCCGTCGTCCACCGCTAAGTGCCGCCACTTCTACAGGTTAGCATATCTTCTCAACTGTTGCTGCTTGGTGTTTCCGAAACTCACAAGTTTTTCTCAACTGTATGTGGCTTCTGTTTGATGTTAATTGCTGGTTGTGATCAATTTTCGGTGGCTGGTTGTGTTACTCTGTGTTTTCTGTTTCTACTTTTTCATCAGCTTGTGTTACTTTGTTTAATAAATTCAAGAACACAATGAAAAAATATATCCTTCGGTGGCTGGTTGTTCTCGGATAACACAAGTAGCGTAGAGTCTCTCTCCGATACTCAGTGTGAAAATAGGTATTTAGATGTCCAGTGATGTAGAGACAAAAAACCTGCCATGATCAAAGTTTCTACTGGCGAGAAAGAGAGTATGAAAGGAAAAAGAGGGAAACAGTACCTCATTTATAGTCATCCCATCAAGGTTGTTCTCTATGTGTTCTTTGGCTATAGAACTATTCTGATTGCCATATTGGTTAGGGTCTAGCTTGCCGTTGTAGTTGAAGAGAGAGAGAGAGGGGTCTCTGTTATCTTCCCCCGGAATTGCATATGCCCTCTCTCCGTTGTAGTTGCATATGCTCTAGTAATAATAATAATAATAATAATAATAATAATAATAAAACAGGAGAAGCAAAGAAAGAGAAGTCAAAAGATGCTTAAATCAGCTTTGTACAAATAAAGAAAGGAAAGAAGTTGTTTTTGTCTTTCACTCTTTTTAAAGATGCTTAAATCTTTTTTTCTTGTTAAAAGATGCTTAAATTACACATAAGTCAAAAGATGCTTAAATCTTCTTTTCTTGTTAAATTACACGAATCTCTATAATCTTATTCAGTCAAAAGATGCATTCTTATTTCTATATAATAATTTATGGGGTGCTTTCTGTAACTCTCTCTTTTCTATGTTTTTGTCTTTCACTCTTTTTTTCTTGGGTTCGTGGATCTCCCCATTTCAATTCTTCTCATCATTTATTCTATTGATTTTTAATGTTCTTTAATCTATAAATACCTTAATTCATTCTTGATTTTAATAATGTGTGGGTCCAATTTTAATAATGTGTGCTAATTACCTTATTATGCTGATTCATTCTTAATTTTAATACTTATGTGTAATGCTTTATTTAACTTTGTATATGTGTATTGCTTGTTGATGTGTTAAATAGTTAATTTTATATTTTATATTTTATTTTAGTTTTGTTTTATTTATATGTGTATTGCTTGTTGATGTATTAAATAATTATTTA
Organism: Excoecaria agallocha; assembly: GCA_037975025.1. Taxonomy (NCBI): domain Eukaryota; kingdom Viridiplantae; phylum Streptophyta; class Magnoliopsida; order Malpighiales; family Euphorbiaceae; genus Excoecaria; species Excoecaria agallocha. The sequence continues at coordinate 49,979,580 of CM075815.1, forward strand.
TTAGTTAATTATTTATTTTTAATTTATTTTAGTTTTATTTTATTTAGATGGAGAACTTAGATCAAATAGTGAATATAAATGATAGCAATACTATTGAGATTGGACATGATGATGGAGCAATTTGGCCTCCACAAATTGAAGATTATTTTATAACATTATTGGTTGAGGAAGTAAATAATGGAAATCGAAAAACAACCACTCTCACTAAAAGTGCATGGACACGAATTAGAGATCTTATGAAAAAGAAGACCAATCGAGAATATAGTCCAATTCAATTTAAGAATAAGTTTAATAGTCTCAGAAGCCGATGGAAGCATTTCAATAATTTATTGAAAGAGACTGGAATTGGATACAACTCAATGACTGGTCAAGTTATTGCAAGTGACGATGTGTGGCAAAAATTATACAAGGTAAATATTTATAATAATGAATTTATTTATTAATTATTATATGTAGTGCATAATTAATATCATGATCAATTTTTAGAATAATAGATATTTTTTTTTTTGCCAATAGGTGAATAAGATGGCAAGAAAATTTAGAAAAGAAGGTTGTAAAGAATATGAAAAGTTGTGCATTATCTATGGTGATACAACCGCAACCGGAGCTCATTCTCATCCTTCTACTAAAAGTCCTTCTATCAGTGAAGATGAAAATAATAATAAAGAATTTGATAGTTCTGACGAGGAGGTTGAAGATATAAATAAGAACAAAAGGTTAAAGAAAACAAGTGAGGAAAGATCTAATAGTAGAAAGAAAAGAGAATCATTTCAAAATGCAATGGCTCAAGCATTGATTAACATTGGAGAAAGCTCAAAGAAAAAAATAGAATTGTTTGAGAAGAACATGAGTTCAAGAACAAGAGACAATTTTCAAACACAATCGAGTTGTGATAAAGAATCAATTTTCAAATGTCTTGAAGCATTGCAAAACCTTGATGGAATAGATGGATTGTCTTTTGCAAAAGCTGCTAAACTTATCCATGATGATTCATTATGGAGGGAGATGTTTTTGGCAATGTCGGAAGAAAGAAAAAAAGACTGGGTTTTGAATATTCAAATTTGATTTTTTATTATTATTTGTTTACTTTTTTTTGTTTGTTATCTATTGACCTATATAATTATTTTGTTTGATGTTGGATTTTATTAATTGTTATTGAAGATTTGGTTATTATTAAAAATTGATTGGAATATATTTATTTTGTTTTATTGTGTATAAATATTATTTTTAGTGATTTTTTAGGTTAATTATTTTTAATTTTGACAGGAATATGGATTTGGATGATTTTTTTTCCGATTCTGATGAGGAAATCGAACAATTATTGACGATTTATCAACAAAATAATGAAGCCAGTACTTCAGAGCCGCGGGAAAATGTTGATATAAATGCAAGTCAACTTCGTCAGATGAACAACACTCGAGATAGAATAGCACAAAGATTATGGTTGAATTATAATAATTGACATTTATATTGTTAATTTTTATTAAATAGTGATTAATTTTTTTTATTATGATGATTTTTTTAATGTACTAGATTTTAAATTTTGAATTTCATTAAATATTTATTATTTAATATTAATAATTATATTATATATATGTATAACATGTATTGATGGATATCAGAATATTTTTTAAAAAATAAATAGAAAAACAGTTTTTAAACCGTTTTTGAAAAATCAATAATAAAAACTAAAAACAGTTTATGGATTACTAAAAACTAAAAACTAAAAACATACAACCTTACCGAACACACCCTAAATTTCTGTGGATAAGTTGGATTTAGGTTTAGTTTTGCCCATGTAATAAAAATCTAAAACTTTTCTTATTTTGATAGAGTATATATTATTGGTTTTGAAATTTTTTTCATCCTAAGCATGAGAAATCAAACTTTAGTTTAAGGCTTAAAAAGAAAAGGGATATATATGATATAACATAATCCATACCGAAGTCCCGTAAGCCAAAGGCTGTCTTCGACCATTGATTAGAATTTGTCCAGTCTGTTTTGTGCTGGAATCTAATCTTCCTGTAATATATACACATTTAGAGGTTAGTCTTCAATCAATGTATTATCTTTTTCATCATGTTATAATAAAGTTTCTTACTGCAATTAAATTACATATAATTGCACAAAATATGATATATTTAGTAATATAAATAAAGGAAAAAACAAAGGGACATGCATGAAAAGAAATTTGCTTAGGGAACAGGAAAACTTTCAGATCCCGTGAACCTTAGATTTACACTATTGTCACGGGATTTCTCATCATCTTTTTGTTTTCGTTTGGAATATTTATATACTCGACCACTCATAATGTAGAAAGCTGTCTGTAATTATCATCTTGGGCATGCTTAAATAAAAGAATCAGATAAATTTTTATTTTTCTTTTCTTGAAGGTTATTCTCAGTCAATCGTGATTCAAACATTAATTTCGCCTTAAGTTAGTCAAAATGCATAATTAAATTAATTTAATTTGGACTGCACTACTAGCTCAATTATTTTATTTATCATATACTCACCTACCAATTTTGAATGGTAAAACAAATTGCTCTAATTACCAACACTTGATTAAAAATGCCGAAAGTTTAGTATTGAATTTTCTTACAAATATTTATAATTGTAATTAAATAATATACCTCTTTTGTAATTGAAAAATAGTTTAAATAATAAATTGAAAAATAAAAATCCAGGTTATATGGTGCGCATTGGTCGATGAATAATGTGGTATGGCGAAAGCTATGAAATTAATTAATTGATGTAATTATCACCTATACCAGCAACAATATTCTCTAAAATGCGAATGCTAACATGAAATTGAACCTCTACTGGCAGATTTTCAACCCAAGAATTATGTGCACGCATATATATATATATATATATATATATATATATATATATATATATATATATATATATATATATATATATATATAGTTTTCATCATTAAATAACATATATGAGATTCCAATCCAATTTTGTAGTCTTTCTTAGTTTACATATTTTACAGTTTCATATCACGACATAATTAATATATTTATTCATAAACTATGACATCGATAAAAGTAATTTTTAGTATAATTAATATTTTACGATCTGTCAAAATTATTATTAGTGATATTAATTAATGAAAACTTTGATGATTTTATAGTTATAAATATATATATATATATATATATATATATATATACACGGCATCAAAAATTCAAAACATTTATGACAATGAAAGTAATTAATCTCTGATCTAGAGGAAATTTTTGATAAAAAAAATCAATTGAAAATACTAAATTAAAAGGAATAATGTGATAATACCAGCCAAAGCATCAAGAAGAGTAGTTTTTCCAGAGCCTGAAGGACCCATAATGGCAAGAATTTGTGCTGGTTGGGCATAGCCAGTGACTTGTTGAAGAATCTGTTTCCTATTTGAAACTGTAACATTAAGATCCTGCCATGTAAGCATAATATTGTCTCTATTTCCATTTTCCAAGTCCGATCTCATCTTCAATGTTTCGCCATTTTTATAATCTCCACACTGTAACTTCATCTTCATCTTCTGCTGAAAACTGGGTGAAGAAGCCGTGCTATTAAGATTCTACAAATTAATTATTCTGATTAGTGTATACTGTATATATATACAGAAGTACCCAAAGGACAATTCTGTCTTCTTCAAAGGCCAATGAAGTGTTCAATTACAGTATATATAAGCGCACAGACAGACAGTCACATGAAGCTTGGCCATAGATATTCCTAATTTTATCTAATTATGTTAATTAATTACTAAAACAAATTAAATAAATTAAAAATATACATTCAGTTACTTTGTATTGTTATCTAGCACGGATTCGAATTAATCTGTGTTAGATAACAACACAAAGTAAATCTGTGCTAGATAAAAATATCCATTCATTTCTTTGTGTTGTTATCCATTCGGTTACTAAAATAAATTAAAATACTGAATGGTTTTTTTTTTTAATTTTGAAGAATTTAAATATATGTTTTTCTCAAAAAAAAAAAAAAGAAGAAGAAGAAGGAAAGAAGGAAGAAGAAGAATTTAAATATATGTTATAAAAAAATATGACTTCTATTCTATCGTATACTCTTTGATAGTTGAACATTGTACTATAAGAGCCCAAACAATCCAATTTTCAATCGATAAATTCCAGCCGGCCCATCCAATAAATTAATTGTAGGGTCCAACTTGGCACCATATCTTGATCGGCTATCCTTCTGCTTACGTGTCAACATTTTACTGGTCGATAAACCAACTTTACAGAACAGTTATTTTTTTCCTTAACTGCATACAGTTACAGTTACAGCTACAGTCTTATCTCTTCCTCACTAACAGAAACAGAGGAGTCATGCCCATGATCGAGAGCTCTTCTGTTCTGGTTGCAGATATGGCAGTAGCATTAAAAACCTCAACCTGAGTTGTAGCTTAAATCAATTTAAGGGCTCTTTAATCAAACAGAGGTACGTGAAAAGGCAAGCTAAGCTCTTTTTCTTTTAAACTTTATTTCCATTGGTTTCTAAAGTAATCCCTTTTATGAACTGAAATTCTTTCTTGTGAATTCAGAATTTTCAGAGATTAAAACCCATTTACAGTAGTTTTTTGGCTGATGGGTTTGATTTTATGATGAACAGAATAAGATTTATATGCAATTGTTGACATTCATCATTTCTCAGATGCTATCCTGAAGATTTTTCCCTAAATGCTTCCAAAAGATCGACGCAATTCTTCTTCTACACACAGAAATTTGTTTCTGCAGTTCATAAAAGACAGTTACAATTGAAGAAAAAACCCAATTTCCACAGATTTTTGCTGCTCCTGCTCTCTGCGCTGATGGTGATAAATACGAAGCAAAAAATGAGGAAGATATTTCAAGGGTCACATTAATATGGAGAGCAATTAAATTGCCTATTTACTCCGTCGCTTTGGTTCCTCTCACTGTATGTTTCCTTCTTCTTCTTCTTCTTCTTCTTCTTCTTTCTCTATTATTCTTGAGGTGTGAACTTGATTTTAAACCTACTTTAAAGATTTGTTAAGCATTTTTTTTTTAGTTTTTTCAACTTATTTTATTTTTGGGTAATAGGTTGGTGGTGCAGCTGCTTATTCGCAGACAGGCCTTTTTGTAGCCAGGCGCTATTTTGTACTCTTGGCTTCTTCAGTCCTTATTATAACTTGGCTCAATTTGAGGTGGGTTTTGTTCTTTTAAAGCACTAAAAAACAAAATCTAAATATATAGGTGTATAAACTAGCTTAACTGGAGATGTTTGTAGGCTTTGGCTTTCAATTTTTACTTCATTGTTCTGCAATAGACTGAAAGTTCTATTGATTCACCTTGGTAATGTTTCAATGTTAGCATAACAACAATGTGACTGCAGACACCAACTTTTGTGACTGAAGTATGTTTAATTGTTTCCTTTGAGCTGTTAAAATACTTATACATGGTCCACGGACAGCAACGATGTTTATGATTTCGATACAGGAGCAGATAAGAACAAGAAGGAATCAGTTGTAAACCTGCTTGGCAGGTAAGTAGTTTAACCTTCATGTTCATGGAGATTATGCTTTTCTTTCTTTCCTTTTGGAAGAAAACAGCAAAATTATCTAATTATGCTATGCTCGGGCTATGATAAGCCGTTCAGGAACTCTTGCAGTTGCATGGTCTTTACTTGTTCTCGGTTTCGCGGGGCTGGCATGGACTTCTCTTGCAGCTGGCAGCATGCAGGCAATACTGTTATTGGCTTGTGCAATTTCTTGTGGTTATATATACCAGGTACAGCTATCTTTCAGGCTTGGAGGTTCTATTTCAAAGAATTGACTCCCATCTTTTGTGAATATCTAATTTTATTCAAGTTGTATCCAAGCAGTGCCCACCATTTCGATTAAGTTATCAGGGATTGGGTGAACCCTTGTGCTTTTCAGCTTTTGGTCCATTTGCAACCACTGCTTTTTACTTACTTGTGGCCCGGAAAGGTATACAATTTATTTAGTTACAATTGCAATCTTCAAGCCAACCGCAAATGAACTTCAGTCCAGTTCTAGGAATCGCTAGTAACTGTTTTTGTTTATTTTGACAGTGAGATGATCAATCTTCCATTAACGGGCACAATTCTTTCTGTATCCGTCCTTGTTGGCTTAACAACCTCTTTAATCCTCTTTTGTAGTCACTTCCATCAAGTAGGCCTCAAATTTTTCTCTCCTCTACCTCTTTCTTTTCCTACTATTCCACGACATTAACTATCAGATTCATCACTCAGATAGATGGAGATAAAACTGTTGGAAAAATATCCCCTTTGGTTAGTACCTTTGCTTCAGCTTTATCTATTAGTATATCTAATTGATTAAGCTAAAACCCTTATGATTATGCAGGTTAGACTTGGCACTGAGAGAGGTTCCTATGTTGTGAAGGTGGCAATCATAACGCTTTACTCTTTGTTGCTTGTTTTCGGTCTGAGCAGAACACTGCCTCTTACTTGCATTGTAAGTTTACATGTACCCGTCAAGTAAGAGCATACACTTGTCTGTAGTTGTGATCTTTTTGTGTTATTCTTGACCATTCATTGTTTATTGCAGCTTCTTTGTGCCCAGACCATACCTATGGGAAAACTGGTAGTTAACTATGTTGATGAAAATCACAAGGTAAGAGTAAATTGAATTTTCGTAAAATTTTTTAGTAGCAACATTGCTTAGAAGAACCTCCTCTTGCAGAACAAAGGAAAGATTTTCATGGCAAAGTATTATTGTGTGAGATTACATGCTTTATTCGGGGCGGCATTGGCAGCTGGACTGGTGGCAGCAAGAATGCTTACAGGAAGAATTTTCCAAAGAATGATGTTCTCTTGATAATTATCACGCGAAGAGCTCTTGATAATTAAGTACCAGAAATAAGCTCTTGTGGATTCTAGTGGTATAATGGACTTGCAATTTGAAGAAACCTGCAATTAACACAGAAACTATGCTTTCTGCAGTGATTAACTATTACAAGGAAAGCTGCCTGTTTTGTATCTAAACGTTCTGTAATTTTGTAGAGTAGTTTTTGTTATGTTTAAGAAGAATCATTTATATTGGATTCTATTGAAACTCAAATGATATAATTTCTGGTTCGATATTATTTTCTCATACATATAATCATTGAAATATTTAGAAAAAGAGATATGAATTTAAGATTAATTTAAAAAGAAAGCAAAAAAGGTAATGACAATCTTAACCATAAAATATATATATATATATATATCAAATACCCAAAAAAAAAATTAAAAACTTAGAATTTGTGTGTTATGAATAATTGATTAAATGAGATGAAAGAAACTTGCGGATAATGTTTGCTAATAAGAAAAGGAAAAAAAAAATAAGAGATTGGGTGGGTGATCCAAACCCGATAACGTGAATAGGTTGAGACCGGATAAAAAGGTCAATAAACCCGACCCATAAAGAACTCGCCTATAAATACCCAATCATGAAACCCTAATACGTTCTCTTACTTTACCCTCGCGCCCGCGCTCGGAGCAGAGTGACAGCTCGCAGCTGGAGGCTAAGTGAATCAACATGAAGGTTTGCATCCAAAAAAATCTAAGCTTGATTTTTGCATTCACATTTATCTCTCGAGTTCTCTTTGCATTTTTCTTTTTCTAGGGATTTCTAATCAAATAACAAAATTATGTGTGATCTGTGCAGTTCAACATAGCGAATCCTACTACTGGATGCCAAAAGAAGCTCGAGATCGATGACGATCAGAAGCTGTAAGTTATTCCCATGTTTTTGGATTTTTTTTACCATCTTAAAAATTTGATAGGAAGAACGAACAGAAATGGCTGTCGTGCAAGAATGTTAAACCATAGAACAATATAATTGAATTATTTTCTTTCCTGCAGCCGGGCCTTTTTTGATAAGAGGATCTCACAAGAAGTCAGTGGAGATGCTCTGGGTGAGGTATGATACTGTCAAATATCTGTTCTTTTTTTTTACATGATTGGTGGATTTGTAATTGATTGTTGATGTATTCATCTTGAACCAATTCTAATGTTTAACAGGAGTTCAAAGGATATGTTTTCAAGATCATGGGAGGTTGTGACAAGCAAGGATTTCCCATGAAGCAGGGAGTGCTGACCCCTGGTCGTGTCCGCCTGTTGCTACACAGAGGTGGGCCTGTTGTTTGATTGCTGTTATAAAGGAGCGTAAGCTAAGCAATTTTGGGATAAGATGGGGTTTTTGTTAAAATCCCTTCAAGAAGTATTTTGTTATCGTTCATTAGTTTTGAAGTAAATATGCTATTGCATGAATATGTTTGTTGAATTAAGGTGTGTTGACAATTAAAAACGTTTGAGTAACTGCATAGTTGCGTAGAAACAATTCTGATTATTGTTTGTTTTAGCACAATGGCCTATTCTCAGAAAACAAATAACGCCATATATTTGCATTATCTTCTCTTATTGCTCATAATGGACCATTAAAGGTCTCCTTCAATGGTATTTCCAAAGCCAAGTATGTTTGCAGTCCAAAAACAGTGTTTTCAATTCTATTTTTTTTATGTTTTTTACAGGGACCCCGTGTTTCCGTGGATATGGAAGACGTAACGGGGAGCGCAGGAGAAAGTCTGTCCGTGGGTGCATTGTTAGTCAGGACCTTTCTGTTTTGAACTTGGTTATTGTGAAGAAGGGGGAGAATGACCTGCCTGGTTTGACTGACACTGAAAAACCCAGGATGAGAGGTCCAAAGAGGGCATCCAAGATTAGGAAGCTGTTCAACCTCTCCAAGGAGGATGATGTTCGCAAATATGTGAACACATATCGTAGAACCTTCACAACTAAATCTGGTAGCATTTTGTCTAACTTTTCATTCTCGTTTATGTTTGCTTGGCTAGAAGGGAAATGGGGAGTGTAAATTTGTACTGCATTTAGATTTATTTCAAGCATCTAGGACATGCATGTGCTTGCAATGCTATGTCTTCAAGTCGGAAATTCCTATTGGCATCTCAATTTAGTTTGCCTTTCTGCATTTATGTACTTGAGGAATTTCAATGTAGGATGATTTATTTTGCCTGATTATCTAGCTTTAAGGGGAAAAATGTGTATGAAATGTTTGGTTGCGATTGCCAGCAATTGCATGCATCAAATACAAACATTTTCTATATCATTTTGTTTTTTGGATTTCATAGTTATACAATTCTTTATGTTGTAAATGAAAATTGGGAAACAGGAAAAATTATTTTCATGCAATAGCCCACTAGTTCTTAATCTTCTGTGTTCTCTTTTTACTTTATGGTCATTGTTTATTTTTTATAGTAATCTTAATCACAACGAAATAAATAGTCATTGGAATGTGGTTATACAGATAGTTTTAAAGTCTTAGTAACTTGAATATAATTTTCTTAATTTTACAAACTAAAAAATTCCTTGACAATTATGCAAATTAACATTTTAAACTAAATCTACCTTTATGTATTAGAAAGCAAACTACTGATTAATAAATGAATATGAACGTTAGCACTTTAGCTAATCCTAACATTTTATTTGTAAAGAAAAAAAAAATTCATTTGGCATAATTTTAGATTTTGTTTTATGTATAGTAATTAACTAAGATTTGAAAAGCATATTATAGTGCAGTTTCAATCTGGCAAAGATATAGTTTGGAAGTTATCAACTGATATTGATTTATTGGTTAATTCAGCTCAGTTTCAATATTGAGAATAATTTTCTTTCTTCTGGGACAACTTGAACGTGAATAGGCACTGTTTGATGTACTATGTCTGATTCTATCGTACTCCGTAGCACATCAGTGCTAGATGTTAGTTTACCTGTTGGAGCATCTTAGTTGCAGTCTTGAATGACCATTCAGTTCTAGTTTATTACATTTATGAAGTCCTGGTAATTGTAAGATTCTATTTGAGGATTTGCATATGCTATTGCGATTATGGAATATCTTAGTTGCAGTCTTGAATGACCATTCAGTTCTAGTTTACCTATTGGAGCATCTTAGTTGCTTGCTGTTTTAAGGTTTATATCATTTTTGAGTTATGTGCCAAAAGCTGTACTCATCTCCCAGACAATGGTTTTAAATTTATTGTTCCTCCATCAGTGTTATTGTATCCATATTTTGTACTCAGTTACATGAACTTTATACATGATGTTTGCAAAAGCTGTTGAGAGGAAAGGGGAGGCAGTTTTAATGACCATTCAGTTCTAGTTTATTACATTTATGAAGTCCTGGTAATTGTAAGATTCTATTTGAGGATTTGCATATGCTATTGCGATTATGGAATATCTTAGTTGCAGTCTTGAATGACCATTCAGTTCTAGTTTACCTATTGGAGCATCTTAGTTGCTTGCTGTTTTAAGGTTTATATCATTTTTGAGTTATGTGCCAAAAGCTGTACTCATCTCCCAGACAATGGTTTTAAATTTATTGTTCCTCCATCAGTGTTATTGTATCCATATTTTGTACTCAGTTACATGAACTTTATACATGATGTTTGCAAAAGCTGTTGAGAGGAAAGGGGAGGCAGTTTTAATAGTTTGTGGCTAAAAGAAAAATGGATTTTAATTATTTCTGGTGTCTTTGCAGGGAAGAAAGTCAGTAAAGCTCCAAAGATACAGAGGCTTGTAACTCCTTTGACACTTCAGAGGAAGCGTGCCAGGATTGCAGACAAAAAGAAGAGAATTGCAAAGGCCAAGGCGGAGGCAGCTGAGTACCAGAGGCTTCTTGCCAGTAGATTGAAGGAGCAGCGTGATCGCCGCAGTGAGAGCGTGGCAAAGAGGAGATCCAAGCTCTCTGCTGCCTCCAAGCCATCTGTTGCTGCGTAGGTTTCCAGACCAATTTTGGTGAATGTTTGAAGCTAAAGTTTTTGGTAGTATTTGTAGTTATGCAGTATTTGTGCAATGTCTAAATTCCCTTTTCTGTCAGGAGTTGAGCGCTTTAATCGTATTATACTTGTTATGAGCTCGACATTTTAGCTAGCATCACATTCTGGATTATAGTTTGGTGCCATGGGACTGGCTTATTTAGCATGGGAAATTGGTTTAACTTGTGTGTTGTGAAACATATGTTCAATTGCAATCGAGTTGCTATTTGGATATGTTGTCTTTGGCCCAAATTTGATATCAAATTTTGCCTAGGAGGGCTGCTTTATGTTTGGATTGCAATGTAATTTGATTGCTGTTATTTTGATAGGCAAACCCAACAAAATGAATTTTTATATACTTTAGATTTGAACAAATCCTCATGTCAAATTGGTGCTGCTAGGGGAGGAATTCATCATTGGATATAAATTTTTTTACAGTGGCGAATCATTAGGTGCTTGAAACCATGCCGTTTGTAGAATAATATTGTGGAGGAAGTATGGTAAAAAAATGGACCAACTGGGTATGCTAATCCTTTGGGCCACTGTAAAAACGGTGCCGGCCCAGATTTGAACCAAAATTGTTTATCACTTCGTCGCATGGGATGTTGAATCCAAGCTCCAAATCCAGCCGTTGAAAGATGGCTCCGGAACAGCATTGTGGGTGTCCAAAACTAATGTAAAAGTCAATATATATATATATAAACTACTAAAAGTTGGTTCACATTAAATTCCTTTTAACGATATTTATATTATAATTAGATATTATGTCTTTTTGTTTAAAAAAAAAGGTTTGTTTTCATAAAATTCAAATTTTTGTTGAAAGAATCAAATAATTTGGTTGAGTTTTGAGATGTTATATTAATATTAATCAAATTATATTTGGGCGATTTGCTAACAAACCAAATGTAGCAGTAATATATATGCATATCAAATTGTTGTGTTTAAAAAAAAATAAAATATTTTGTCCACGAAACCTTATCCTTAATTTGTCTTAATTTGAAAGAATAGAAAGAAAAAGTGGCGGGTGGAAATTTTTTTTTTTATATATAAATTAAAAAAAGAAAAGAATAATTCAGAATTTTTTTTTTTTTTTTTTTTTGTGACTAAGTGCATTTTTGTCCTGATTTGCTTAGAGGATGAAACTTTTCATAATCCTCGTCAAAGATGGAGGTCTTCAGGTTTGGTACGAGAGCCAATGGTTTTGTGCTCTCAAATGCCCAATCTAATCTACTTACACAAATTCTTTTGAATTTTCTTTTGTCTCGCTTGACAAAATACCATCTTTTGGACACTCTTTGGCCAAATAAAATTTTATTTAGAATAAACATTTAAATTGAATTTATAAAATATATATAGCAAAAGGGTCATCAATCTCACCCTGCCCAGTTATTATTTTTACAATATATATATCTTTTCTATAAATTTGCCGCCCTCACCATTTATAGTTTATATCTATTTCGGCCATAAACAAATTAATGAAAAGAACCAATAATATTTAATGAATGATTTATTTATTTGCAGTCTTCTTGACAAAAGATATAACCTAAGCATTTTAGTTTATATTCCTTCATAATATTTATGAAATGAAGGGTCAAGTTTAATACATTAAAAATTAATTGTTAATGATATATATTTTGATGTCCTAAATATGCAAATATACAGTTTCTGAAATTGCAAAGATTCGCTTAATACAATAACCTACCCTTTTAGGAATTTTTAATTGCATGATTTGTTTTATTTTTTATTTAGGTAATATTTATTAAATCGATTCAGATAAAAAATTTTAAAATAAAATTAAAATGCATTCTAGATCAAAATATAAACTAATTAACATAAAATTAGAAAAACATTTCCAAAATTATTTTCAATGGTTTGTTAAATTTTTTTTAAATAAATTAAAAATATATATATTTTTTTTTATTTTGCAGTTATTTTTTCTCTTATAAAATATAAAAATGGATATTTTTGTGGAAATATACAATTGGAGAACTAGGTAGAGTAAAATTCCTAGAAATTTCGCAGAACTCAGTCAAACATTGAAGGTGTTGACTCGGTCTAATAATAGATCTGTTTGTCGTCTACTATATTGGACTCTACCAACGTTGTTGGGTTAGCAGTAAGCTCACTTTTGAAAAACTTAAAAATTAAACTCAATAAATTAAAATTATCATGAAAGCATCTATAAGTAGCAGTGCATGCTATTCTCATACTCACCACTTCAGCCTCAGTTTAATTAAGTATCTTGTTTCCAACAAAAACCCCAATTCTCATTATCTTAATCTCGATAGGTAAAGCAATGGCACCAGCACTGGCAACTGATAATAACTCCTTTGATCTGAACCAATTTGTGATTAAGCATGGAAATGGCGTTAAGGGTTTATCTGATATGAACCTCAAAAGCCTACCAAGGCAGTATCTCCAACCTAAAGAATCACTCATCAATATCATCCCCCAAGAATCCATACCAGTGATCGACATGTCCAATTGGGACAATGATCCTAAGATTGCTGAATCTGTGTGCGAAGCTGCTGAGAAATTTGGATTCTTTCAGATTGTTAATCATGGAGTTCCAGTTGAGGTTCTTGAAGGTGTTAAGGAAGCAACCCATCGTTTCTTTGGGTTACCAGCATCGGAGAAGAACCAATTCTCCAAAGAAATTTCTTCAAGTAACAACGTCAGATATGGAACCAGCTTTAGTCCAAATGCAGAGAAAGCTCTTGAATGGAAAGATTATCTTAGCCTCTTTTATGTCTCTGAAGACGAAGCTTCTTCCTTATGGCCTTCTGCTTGCAGGAATGAATGCCTCGAGTATATGAAGAGATCGGAAGTTCTCTGCAGAAAGCTTATGAAAGCTTTAATGGAGAAGCTGGGAGTGAAGGAAATAGATGAGGAGAAAGAATCAAAATTGATGGGTTCAAAAAGGATAAATCTGAATTACTATCCCAAATGTCCAAATCCAAACCTAACAATCGGGGTTGGAAGACACTCAGATGTGTCATCACTCACATTTCTTCTTCAGGATGAAATCGGAGGGCTGTACGTCAGAGTGAACGAAGGGAAAGGGGAAGAAGATGGATGGGTTCATGTTCCTCCGATTCAAGGTTCTCTTGTCATCAATGTTGGCGATGCTTTGCAGATTCTTAGCAATGGCAAGTTCAAAAGTGTTGAGCACTGTGTGATTGCTAGTGGAAGTAACAACCGAATTTCCATTCCCATTTTCGTTAACCCGAAACCCAGTGATGTGATCGGACCTTTGCCGGAAATCCTGGCCACCGGTGAGAAGCCAAAGTATAAGAACTTTCTGTACTCCGATTATGTGAAGCATTTCTTCAGGAAGGCTCATGACGGGAAGAAGACGGTTGCTTTTGCTGAAATCTAATTAAATAGTATTTTATATTAGTATATGTACATTTTTATAAGTATTTTGTATCTGTTTATTTTGTTTAGTTCAACTATTGGTTTGTCTGTAATTTGTAAAGTGGAATTTAATTTAACCATTGGAAACTTAAATAAATTTAAAAGATATTTTATTTTTGTCATTAACTTATCCGTATTCTCAGTTTATAAAATTTGATTGATAACAGAGTGCCAAACAAAAATCATAATAATAATAAAAGAAAAGAGATAAGGATCAAGACAAAAAAAAAGTGACAAATTGCAGAATTAGTCAGAATTAACCGGTCCATCATAAATTTTGATAAATAAGCTAATCAAATTAATCAAAGTATAGATATTTATAGGCTTTTATATATAGAAACAGAGAGTGCTAAAAATACCCCCACAATCAGGCCATTGTCGACAGAGACGTAGCTACATTTGCCAACAGTGAGGTCTATTGACCCCATTGACTTAATTATCTATATATATATTCTATAAAGTTTTATTTCTTTTCAATTTATTCCTCCAGAATTGTTTGACAGTCAATATAAAGAAAATCACAACAACTGACAAATGTACGATGTATCGGCTTGATGGCTCTTGGCTGTAAGAGAAATAAATGGAAGGGTAATAATTGGACACATTGAAATTCCATTGGCTTAATTTTATTAAGGCTATTTACTTAGACCACCTTAATTTAGCCTTTAACTTTGTAGAATTGATTTATTTGATGGGCAGGTCCTATCAACTTGTTGCAATTGAACATATATATGATAATATTGGACCAATTAATTAGTGGGAATATGTAATGCTATTATCTCTAACTTGATATACTGAAACTAACCTAAAAGTCTACTTCATCCCAATCTAGCCGTCTATTTTGAATTAAAAACAAAATGCTGGCAAAATAAAATAGTCTTAGCCGTACATTAAGAATGCACTTGGGGATATATTCATGCATCAGGTCGATAAATTACGAAGGTTACAAGAACCTGCTCTCTTATGGTGGGACTTTTTTTATTTATTTATTTTAGTTGGCTGATTAAAGAGTCTTTGTTAGCTAATTCTTCTTATTTATTCTCTCTCTCTCTCTCTTTTTACCTTTTGTTGTTCTTGAACTAATTTATTTGGCACATTAGATAATATAATATATGCACACACACACAATAAAATGATTAGGAAAATTTATTAACTTATATATTTAAGATAAACCGTAAGTGGTCTATTGGTGGAGGACAACTGAAAAAACGATACTATTAATTAATTTAAGGAGATATATTTCATGAACTATAATTAGGAAAGAGATTTAAGAAATGATATGTGGTATGGTTAATCAAACTAATGAATTCTTCCCAATTTAATGATAATAAGAAATAATACCAATTTCGATAATTAGTAATGTGGTGTAGGTTTTTTAATTGGATTTGCATAGACTATATAGTCTAGTCAAACAATGCTGGTTTCAGACGAGATTCTAAGAAGGCACCCAAATGGTTGTTGGTTTGGTTAGGTATATCTTTATTTTACTCAATAAAATGAGGAAACAAAAGGGTTGGTGAGGTCTTCAAAATGCTTTAAAGTAATTTCAAGAATCACGTGCGCTTTTATTCCTTGAGAAAGCCCTATAAATAGCATTGCATGAGAGTCTGATATTCACCACTTCAGCCTCAGCTTCATTAACTATCTCCTTTCCATCAATAAACCAACCAATTCTCATTTTCTTAATCTTAGTATTGTTAGTTCAAGCAATGGCACCAACATTGGCAGCTGATAATACCTCCTTTGATCTGAACCAATTTGTGATTCAGCACGGAAATGGCGTTAAGGGTTTATCTGATATGAACCTCAAAAGCCTGCCAAGGCAGTATCTCCAACCTAAAGAAGCACTCATCAATATCATCCCCCAAGAATCCATACCTGTGATCGACATGTCCAATTGGGATAATGACCCTAAGATTGCTGAATCTGTGTGCGAAGCTGCTGAGAAATTTGGATTCTTTCAGATTGTTAACCATGGAGTTCCACTTGAAGTTCTTGAGGGCGTTAAGGATTCAACCCATCGTTTCTTTGGGTTACCAGCATCGGAGAAGAACCAATTCTCCAAAGAAATTTCTTCAAGCAACAACGTGAGATATGGAACCAGCTTTAGTCCAGATGCCGAAAAAGCTCTTGAATGGAAGGATTATCTTAGCCTCTTTTATGTCTCTGAAGACGAAGCTTCTTCCTTATGGCCTTCTGCTTGCAGGAATGAATGCCTCGAGTATATGAAGAGATCAGAAGTTCTCTGCAGAAAGCTGATGAAAGCTTTAATTGAGAAGCTGGGAGTAAAGGAAATAGATGAGGAGAAAGAATCAAAATTGATGGGATCCAAAAGGATAAATCTGAATTACTATCCCAAGTGCCCAAATCCAAACCTAACAATTGGGGTTGGAAGACACTCAGATGTGTCATCACTCACATTTCTTCTTCAGGATGAAATCGGAGGGCTATACGTCAGAGTGAACGAAGGGAAAGGGGAAGAAGATGGATGGGTCCATGTTCCTCCGATTCAAGGTTCTCTTGTGATAAATGTTGGTGATGCTTTGCAGATTCTTAGCAATGGCAGGTTCAAAAGTGTTGAGCACTGTGTGATTGCTAGTGGAAGTAACAATCGAATTTCCATTCCCATTTTCGTTAACCCGAAACCCAGTGATGTGATCGGACCTTTGCCGGAAATCCTGGCCAGCGGTGAGAAGCCAAAGTATAAGAACTTTCTGTACTCCGATTATGTGAAGCATTTCTTCAGGAAGGCTCATGACGGGAAGAAGACGGTTGCATTTGCTGAAATCTAATCAAATAGTATTACTTATGCATAAATATACAAATTGTTAATTATTTGATTAAATAAACAACACAAGAAGGAAGAGGATCGATGGTGGTGGTTTTGATTAAGAATACAAAGGCCAATCTTCTATTATAATTTTTATTTCTAATTAGTTTAAATATGGCTTTTCTTTTTTGTTATTGTAAAGTAAAAACCAATGGAAGTGTACCGAATTGATTAAAAGTATTTTCTCCCAACTCTTTCTTGTTACGTATTAGTTTTAATTCTCAATTTCAATTTAATATTGAAAATTTTTTATTATATAAAAAAATAATTTTAATTGACTAACTTATCAATTTTCTAATTACAAGTATACCATTTAATTTTTACATAATTAAAATTAAATTTATTATTCTATTAAATGTAACATTGCATAATAAATAGGGACAGTAAATTTTTACTTAAATTTCTAAAATAATATTTAAAATGAAATACAGTAAAATTGAAAAAATAACTATTTAAAATGATACAGAAAGCATAATAAATAGTGAGTTTTTAGTTATATATATATATTTGGTATTTATACGATATTCAGAAATTTTCAAAATTCTTTTATTGAGCTATGCAACAATTGGGAAGTAGCATAAAAAAATTAATTTAAAGTATCCAATTCAATATGATTCATATATAACATTTAGATAATGATAAATAAGGCTTTGATGCACGTGGATAGTGATATATATATATATATATATATATATATATATATATTATAAAAAATACTTGCTAACATTAAATCAATATAAAAATGCTATGTAAGCTAAATTAATTGAAAAAGTAATATAACTATAATTTGCATATATAAATAACATTTCACCTTCAGTTTGATTAATGAAAAATTCATTAATCACCTATAAATTATAATTTCGATTCTTTTTTTCAACATTGTTGACAACAAAAGCTTTATTTTTAATCTATGAACGGAATATACTTATTTTTCAATATAGTTAATTTTAGGGATGAATATCAATCGGTTAACCAGTATATGAGCAAAAAAATTAACCAGTCCATTAATATCAATTTTTTAAAATTACTAATCATTAACCAATCCGTTACATTCGGTTAATCAGTCCATCAATTTCGATTTTTTGGTTCGATTAACCAATATTTTTTGGTTAATCATTAAAATTTATAACATAAAATTATTTAAAAAAATAAAATAAAATTCAATTCAATTTTAAATATGTAAAGTAATTTAATATAAAAATTACAAAATAAACATAATTTACTAACTAAAATTCATACTCTATAAATTAATAGCTAATATTATAAAATAGATTTGCTATTTTTTAAAAATTAATATGCTTGATTTTAAGTCAAATAAAATTTCGGATAATATTAAATGTTATAACATAAACTCTAAAATATAAGAAAATATAATTAAATGCTATTAAGTAAAATATAAAAATCAATATATAATAAAAAAATAATATATATAAAAGTTAATTGGATACTATATATAAATATTACTATATAATTAAAGAGAATGACAGAATATAAATTTAGTTTAAAGTATTATATAAATTTTATAGAAAAATATAAAAGATTAAGGTATAAAAATAAAATTATATTTTAAAAGATTATTTTATATAAATGTTAGAGAAAATAAAAAAATTGAAGATATAAATATAAACATATACACACATATATATATGAACCGGTTAACCGTAAACTAACGATTAATTGATATTTAAAAACGTAAATTGTAACTATTAATCAAAAATATAAAAATTAAAAATTATAATTAAGTTCATCGAATCGATTAATAATAAAAATTAATTTAATTTCGAATCGATTTTGTAGTTAATTATTTTTTTTTCTCGCTCCTAGTTAATTTGAAATGGTTTATGTATGTAACTATTTAACGTGGGATCATTATTTAATGTTGCGATAGGTTTCTAGTAATATGAGGTCATATGAACTGTTTTTTTAATTGCGTAAGAATAAAGGTCGCTTTGAAAAAAAGAAAAGTATTCAGAAAATGAAAGAGCAGTCACTGCCTACTCCAGTCAAAGTTATTCCATTTTCTTACTGTCATTATGCTACGCACGTGCATCACGAATATTAATATCTGATAAAATATGATTATGATTCATGAATCGGGTATAGGCTCCTGCTTTTACAGCCATTAATTAGGGACATTTTGATTGGCTTCAGGAAATTCTTAGCAGCTGCTTAGGCAAGTGGCCAACTGGGCCATATATTGGATTGGATGTATCCGCTTACTTTCATTTCAATCTTTTTCTTTGACTACGTTAGCCGCAATTGAATTCTGTGAATAAAACTTTGCTAAAATTAACATTTGAAGGATATCACGACTCTCGTCGATTATATGGGAGAGTTAGGGAGACTAATTGCTCATTCAACTGCGACCCTTGCAAATTTAGTCAATTTTAGTGGTTGTTTTTTTAAGCTAATGTACTCTTCCATTCAATGTGCAGGATTTTTTATTTAATTTAATTTTATTAAATATGCAGCATTCAAGAAATTTAAGGACGAAAATATTCATAGAAAAAAATTAAGGACGAAAATACAAACTCTTGCAAAAGATGCAATTTGGCTATTATAACCTTAATAGACTGTATATATGCCCAAAACATAAACTAAAATTCACAAAATATATTTCTAAATAGGCGAATAATTTTACATGGCTTCCACTTTACAATAATAGTAATAAAAAAAGAAAAAAAAAAAGAAGGAGAAGAGAGGGAGAAAGAAACAAATGTCGAACAAACTACAATCAAAGATTGGTCTTTGGATTCTTAATCAAAATCACCACCATCGATCTTCTTCCATCTTGTGTTGTTTATTTAATCAAATAATTAACCATTTATATAATTATGCATAAGTAATACTATTTGATTATATTTCAGCAAACGCAACCGTCTTCTTCCCATCATGAGCCTTCCTGAAGAAATGCTTCACATAATCGGAGTACAGAAAATTCTTATACTTTGGCTTCTCACCGCTGGCCAGGATTTCCGGCAAAGGTCCGATCACATCACTGGGTTTCGGGTTAACGAAAATGGGAATGGAAATTCGGTTGTTACTTCCACTAGCAATCACACAGTGCTCAACACTTTTGAACCTGCCATTGCTAAGAATCTGCAAAGCATCACCAACATTTATCACAAGAGAACCTTTAATCGGAGGAACATGAACCCATCCATCTTCTTCCCCTTTCCCTTCGTTTACTCTGACGTATAGCCCTCCGATTTCATCCTGAAGAAGAAATGTGAGTGATGACACATCTGAGTGTCTTCCAACCCCAATTGTTAGGTTTGGATTTGGGCACTTGGGATAGTAATTCAGATTTATCCTTTTCGATCCCATCAATTTTGATCCTTTTTCCTCATCTATTTCCTTCACTCCCAGCTTCTCCATTAAAGCTTTCATCAGCTTTCTGCAGAGAACTTCCGATCTCTTCATATACTCGAGGCATTCATTCCTGCAAGCAGAAGGCCATAAGGAAGAAGCTTCGTCTTCAGAGACATAAAAGAGGCTAAGATAATCCTTCCATTCAAGAGCTTTCTCGGCATCTGGACTAAAGCTGGTTCCATATCTCACGTTGTTGCTTGAAGAAATTTCTTTGGAGAATTGGTTCTTCTCCGATGCTGGTAACCCAAAGAAACGATGGGTTGCATCCTTAACGCCCTCAAGGACTTCAAGTGGAACTCCATGGTTAACAATCTGAATGAATCCAAATTTCTCAGCAGCTTCGCACACAGATTCAGCAATGTTAGGGTCATTGTCCCAATTGGACATGTCGATCACAGGTATGGATTCTTGGGGGATGATATTGATGAGTGCTTCTTTAGGTTGGAGATACTGCCTTGGTAGGCTTTTGAGGTTCATTTCAGATAAACCCTTAACGCCATTTCCATGTTGAATCACAAATTGATTCAGATCAAAGGAGGTATTATCATCTGCCAATGTTGGTGCCATTGCTTTAAGTATCAATATTAAGATCAAGAAAATGAGAAATTGGGTTTTTTAATTGGAAAGGAGATAGTTAATGAAGCTGAGGCTGAAGTGGTGAATATGGGACTCCCATGCAATGCTATTTATAGGGCTTTCTTAAGGAATAAAAGAACCCGTGAAAATTATTTTAAAGACCTCACCAACTCTTTCTTTTTTTTTTTTTTTTGATCATCAACTCATTTCTTTGCGTATCATTTTATCGAGTAAAATAAAAATATACCAACCAACCCATATCCACTTCGGTGCTTTCTTAGCAATAGAATCCTGTCTCAAACCCACGCGCCTTGGTTGAATATAGTCCACGTAAATCCAATTGATAAACCTACATCTCTAATGGTCGAAAACTGGAATTATTTCTTATTATCATTAAATTAAAAGCACTTCATTCATTAGTTTGATTAACATTAATACGACGTGTTAGTTTCATCCATAATCACTAAACTTATAACCAATTTAATAACAGTAATAAAATTTTTTTTTTTACAAAAATTACCGAATTTTATAAATATATACAACAAAATCACTTTAATCGATTTCCAGCAAAAGAGATACCGGAAAATCTAGTTGATATGTCCGGTCAACACATTATATATGCGCTAACATGGTACACATGAGACGTATCATATTGACGTCTCTTTTGCCAGAAACCGATTAAAGTGACTTTGTTGTATATATTTGCAAAGTTCACTTATTTTTATGGAAAAAAAAATATTACTGTTATGAAATTAGCCACAAACTCAGTTATGGTGGGTGAAACTAACCCCAATACGATATATATATATATATATATATATATATATATATATATATATATATATATATATATATATATATATATATATATATATATATATATATATATATATATATATATATATACCCTTTCTTAAACCTCTGAATTAACTTCTAATTATCCTTCATGAAATGTATCTTTCTTAGATTAATATTTGTTTTCGGTTATCATCCACAAGGACGATGGTATATCTTAATTTATTTACATATATTAATTTATTTTCTTATTCTTTTTTTTTTGTACATTTTACATTCGCTATTATGTAGTTAATTGTTCCTTTATGGCTTTTTTCCCCGCTTTAAATCACTTGACTTTTTCTTTTTCCTTTTAAAGTTTTTTTTTTTTACATTTAAAAAAATAATGATTTTATAAGCCTACAATTGCACCCGGAGCAGTAAATTTGGGCTCATGACAAAGCCATGAAATTAAATAAAATTATTTAAATATTCTGTAATAAGAACAGTTTTTTTACCTAATGTCCCAAATAAATTATTCCCAGAAAAAAAAAAGTAAAAATCAAATAGTAATAATTAGTTAGCATTAGCAAAGACTATATTATTAGCGAGTAGTTATTCCGTGCATACATATACTATGAAATTGTTAGATTGCGCATAAATGGGCATATCCGTTGAATTACAATTCGTTAAAACCAACCAAGACAAATAGATAAAGTATCTTTTCAAAAGTCATATTATAAGTTTATACATTGCCAGCTCAGCTAACAACAGGCACAGGGGCAGGTTCTTGTAACCTTCGTAATTTAACGATCTGATGCATGAATATGTCCCCAGTGCACTGCTCAATGGACGGTTAACAATATTTTATTTTGTTTGCTGTTCAAAATAAACGGCTAACAACATTCGGTTGTGATGATAGACTATTAGGTTAGAGATACTGGAAATAGCATTGAATATTGGAAATAGCATCAAAATCAAAGTAAACATACCCATTTCTTTTTTCCAGGATTCAACACTCGGAGAGATGGTGGAAATCCATACGTTAAACGTGCAAACTTTTTTGTGCAAAATGCACAAAAAAAAAACATTAAAAGTGGTGTGTAATATCTTTTTTATTCTTCAGTCAAAATTTCGGAAATTATAATTCAAATTTTGAATTTTTTTCCTTAGATAGAATTAATTGATATTTTATCTTTTTAATGTTTTACTCCCTCTATTTTTTTTATCTGTCATTTTTGTTGTTTTCACAAAAATTAAAAAATAATAAATAGATTTAAATATAGTATTAAATTACGTGATTAAAATTAAATTATCAAATTTAATTGATTTTCACTTTTTTTAAAAAAATAAATTAAAAAAGTAAATCAAATATATTGAAAGTCTAAAATTAATACTTCCTCCGTCATTAATATTATATCGGAAAGGAAACCCATATACACGGTCCAATTATTTAATAGGTTTCCAATTATTTAAAACTATTTGCTAGAGCAATTAATTTGTTGCCCGTCAAAGACAGAATCAAGGTAAGGTGAATTGCACTCCCATAATTACCCTCCGTGATTGGATTTCTCTCATAAGCTTTGCCATTATGATGATTTCCTTGCATTCTCGTTTCTAATCAATTTGGATAAGCCATACTTGTTTGTTTTTAGTAGTGAAGACTTGGATTTTTTTTTTTTTAAATAAGGTTTCCATTTAATCATTGATTCGTACATCAAGCACATATTGTTGGAAGAACCATCCTTGATTGCAAATCTAGTAATATCTGATTAGTCGATATTGTAAATTTAAAAAAAGTTAGTCTGAATACCATAAAATAATAAATAGAAAAATAAAAATTAAACTTCGCATGAAACGAAACGAAATGAATTGTAATTAGGTTTTTCTTTTTCTGCTGCCTATAATTTATTATTTGAAAAAAAAATATGGCTTATTTTTCAAAGGTTAATTTTTTTATAAATGGTAAAATATGCCATCAAAGTATTATAAATTATATAAATTTTCCGTTTAAGTATGTTTTAGGTCAAATTTCTATTAAAATATTGAAAATAGTACATAACATTTATCTTCATTACATAATTGATTCAAATTTATCAGTAAAAATAATATGACTCTAAGTAAATAAATAGAAACATATATGTTAGGCTGATTAAAGTTACATAAACTATTCACATATATACTATAAATTGATATCATATATTAACTCTCGAAAAAAAATAAAATTTCTTACGATTAGATTTTTTTATTCACTTACCTGAAATTCGATTATTTTGGCAATTTTACAATAAAAAATTTTAACCCTTTGTTGAAAATTAAAATATGGTGTCAATTTATAATCCACATTCAATAAGTTTGTATATTTAATCAGCAATACATATGCATTTCTGTCTGCTTACATGGAGTTCCGTTATTTTAAATGACAAATTTGAATCAATTATAAAATAATAAAATAATATATATTATTTTTAATATTTTAAAAGTAAACTGGGATCATTAGTCATATTTTTTTTCTTTTTATTAGAGTTGAAATGACCTCAACATACTGTTATTTTTCATTTATAAATTATAAAAATATTTATTTGACTAAGTTTATGAGAAAAACAGTGAATCAAACCAATTATATTTTTACATGTATGTAAAATATTTAATTTTTTCATATATGGTAGTAATATATAATTGGTTTAGTTTATGAATCTGATTTTTAGTAAGAAATTAATTTGTAATAAATATTAGATTAGAACAGATCGATGTAGTCGGTGAATTAGAGAGAGTAATTTAATACAATCTTATCGTTAGCCTAATTGCTTTAAGAAAACTGTAAAGAATAAAGAGAGGAGGTGTGTTTCACACCTGCAGTTGGAAGCTGGAACGTGGAACCAGAAATTCCTATTGATGGAGTATTTTTCACTTCTCAAAAGACTGACTTTTCATCAAAAAATAAAAATAAAAAAAAAACCGAATATATATATATATAAAAGAAATTTTAATTTTCATTACTTTAGCATTTGAATTGACAATGTATGTTGTTGTAAGATCAAGAGACTTTTTTCTGTACAAAGAACACGATCAATTTGCCATTAATTATAAAAATATTTCGAGTCTTCTTTAAATATTTCAACAATAAAATTAATTTTAATCCTCCCTCCGTTCTTTTTTATTAATCACTTTTATTATTTTCATCAAAATTAAAAAATAATAAATAGACTTAAATTTAATATTAAATTATGTAATCAATACTAAATTATCAAATCTGATTGGTTCTAACTTTATTGGGAAAGAAAAATAAATTGAAAAGTCAAATTAAATTACATTGAAAGTTTAAAAGTGACAGATAAATAAAATATGAATTTTATTCAAAAGTGACAGATAAAAAAAACGGAAGGAGTATATTAAAAGATTTAAGGCTTGACCATTCAGAACATGTACAATTTCCCTTCTTTATATATGTATATTTATATTTATATGTAAAAGTAAAATAAATTTCACTTAATTATAGATGTTGTATTTCAGTCATTAAATTTATATTCTAATAATAATTTAATAAAAAATTGATTTGAAAGAAGAATCTAAACTCTTTAAAGTATTTTTATGAAGCATTTTCTTTATTGATCAGTGTAAGTCTAGTGATTATTGATTAGAGTTGAGCACTGAAAACTTAGCTTAATTAGTTTAATTCGGTTATTTGAATATAATTGGTTTCATTTTAATTAGTGAAATATGCAAAATTTAGTTTTTGGTTTGGTTTGATTAGTAAGTAAAATTGTGGTTAAATTCTAAAAATCAAAAGTTTTAAACGACAATTTTTTTTCATAGTATTTTTCAAATTATTAATTGGTCCTTTCTTACTTATATCACTATAAGAGAATTTTAATTTATCAATTTAGTTAATATAAATTTTGGTTCGATTTCAATTTTAATTTTTTTTTATCAAATTTTGGTTTCAGTTATTTCAATTCGGTTAAGTTATAATTAAGTTTGTGGTTACCTTTATTAGTGAGCATAAATGAAATTAATCTATACTCTATGTAACTAATCCATACTAATATATATAAAATTGACGACTTTTATTGCAGCTAATATCACGAATATAGCAATTAATTAGGAATTTATTTTCTACGTTTATCGCCCAATAATTAAGAAAAAATAATCTCTATATTGAAAATATTTGTTAACAATATTTTCAATTAACTAGAATTCCTGAAAACATATAATTGCCTATGAAATTACCATTTATTAATTATTATTTTTTTAATAAAACTGAAGCGGTTGTGGAACATGCAAGGAAAAGGCATGGCAGGCCTGTTCACTTGGTCAATTCGGTTCAGTTTTGGATTGAACTGGATAGACCAAAAATTAAATTATATCAATAATTAAAATCAAACTACAAACTTAATTTCATAGAATTGAAACTGAATATATTGAACTAATTTTGATTGGTTCGGTTTAGTCTATTGAAATTTGGATTTTATGCAAATTTTTTAAACTTAAAAATTATTAAATATTAGTTAAAAACTTTATGTTTTATATATTTTAATCAGTTTGTACGATTTTTAAAATTTACGAACTAAATTATCTGTATATTAATTTATACAAAATCGAACTTAACATATCAAAATTTATTTTTTCCGGTTCGATTCTGCACAGCCCTAAGTCATGCAGCAATCAAGAAATTTAATAAACTGGAATAATTGGTTGGTGAAGTATTTTTTTATATGAGGTAGAGAAAGCTATTATTTTTTCAATAAAAATAAAGAAAGCTATTACTGATAAGTTCTGTAGTTGGTGAAATATATAGTTTGAATAAATCTAAGAGTAGAAGCCACTGGCAGCCACATGGGTTATGCCTTGGTACTAATAAAATTGCAAAGGAAGTTTCTCATATAATTAATTTAGATTCAGTTATCTGCTATGGTCTCATTTAATAAATAATTATATTATAGTCATATAAAAAGTTAATTTTTAGTTTTTTTTGCAAGTTGTTGTTAGTATTTATTTATTGATTTTATAAATATATGATATTCGAAATTTATTTATCCAATTAATTTAAATTTGTATTAGATAGATTTATAATAGAGTTAAAATGTTATATTTTAAATATTTAAAAATTCTTTATTTTCATTACTTACAACTAAAGAAGAAAGGATTGTGACAAATTAGTGCATCTTACTGTTGCATTTTTATCAATAGTTGTTAGTCAAATTTATTTTGCTTATTTAGAAACCTATTAAATAATTGGATTGATAAAAATGCAATTATTTAGAAACCTATTTTTGGATTTCTATTTTTGTTTTTAATTTTTCTATTTTTTAGTCGGTATACCTGTGTATACATTATTAATTGATTGAATTTGAAAAATAGACTATACACTGATTAACCAATATATAATCACTTTTAACTTTAGCAGCATGGATAATAAGTTAGTATTTTGTATTTCAGAACAATCACATTTTTCTAAAACATCACACTAATAAAAAGTATTTAAAATTAATAAATCAAAACCTATGTAATATTTTGAAAAGTTAATATGTTTTCAATATACTTTTTATGTTTAGGCGCCAATTACTTACAGGTAAAATAAATGTTGCCTACTATTTAAGATTTTTCTTTTTGAAAAAAAAAACACAATTATTGCAATTTTTCAATAAGAAAAAAAATAAAATTGTGGCGTGATTTATGAAAAAATATATATATTTGAGAAAATGAAAAGTTGATTTTAAACAGAAAACTTTAAAAAAGTGAGTTAATGTAAAGTTGATTGAAAATAGGTTTTTAATTGAAAAGTGGTACTTTTAAAAAATATAAATTTAGAAAAATGGTATTTTATAATAAAATCTTTTTGGTAATTTATTTGAAACCACTTGTAGTTTCCTATGATATTTTTGTGAAAATTGCAATTAGAAATTGTATTTATTTCCTGTGTCTTTTTTTGAGCGATTCTTCGAATGTGTTTGATAAGTCCTAAATTTTCAATTTTTGTTTTAATTCAAAAAGGAAAAAGAAGTTTCTTTTTCGTTTTTATTTCTGCGATTCTTTTCTTTCTTATTTGATTGCGCAATTCTTCTCTCATTTTCTCTTGAACAATTCTTCAAATGAATTTGATAAATCTTAATTTTTTTTATTGTAGGCTTTTCAATTTGTATTTTGATTCATCAAGAAAAGAGGAAAAAATATTCTTTGCATTCTTTTAATAAAATAAAAAGAATTGATTTTATAAAGAGATTTTAAAAAATGCAAATTTAAAAAAAAAAAATAGGAACTTTATAGCGCATTTTTAAGAAGTTAAAAAGGGTGCATGATGTAATTTTCTCATTTAATTAAGACAAAAAAGAGAAATTTAGTGCCTATTTGATTATAAATGAATTGTTTTTATTTCAGCTGGAAGATGACAATTTTTTTCTTTTTTCATTAATATTCTTGGAGGCAATTCCTATACAATTTCTGTACCGATGCGAAAAAAGTTTCAAGTCATTAAAACTGGAAGAAATTGTTTAGAGAAATTTCAAAAAAAAAAAAAAAAACCCAGCAATCGTCTTTATTTTGAAACCGGTATAACTAGTTACATATACCATATAGCGTGCTTAATTTCAATCTTGAAATTATTTGTTCACAGTTCTATATACTAATGTATACACAGGTATACCGACTGAAAGATAGAAAAATTAAAAACTAAAATAGAAATCCAAAAATAGGTTTTTAAATAATTGCATTTTTATCAATCCAAAAATTAAATAATTGCATTTTTATCAATAGTTGTTAGTCAAATTTATTTTGCTTATTTGGTTTCCTTTCCGATATAATATTAATGGCAATTACATCTATCAGTAATGTATTTATCAATCCTAAGAAATCGAGACATGATATGTCCACTTTTAAAAGAAGAAAGAAAGATACTTCTTTTTTCTGTTTACTTTTCTATTTCTGTTTACTTCTTTATTCTTTATGGGAATTTATGCTCAAATCTGTTGAAATTTCTGGAATTTGAATTGATAGTTAAAAATTAAAATTATTTATCCTTTGCTGTTTTTGGACTATTTCCAATTTATTTTATTATCGTACTATTATCGGTTTTCGCCCTCATTAAACCCAATTTATATTTATATGCTCGAATTTATCCTCCCAAAATCTGCAAGTCATTTTTTTCAATTATCAATTATATAAAAATAAAAATAAAAAAAAAGAAAAATAATGTCTTCAACTCTTCAGTAATTTGCAAGAAAAAAAATATCCTTTTTATTATAACAAATAGAAAATCCAACTTTAAATTCGATAATAGAAATGAACAAATCATAAAATTCTAGTCCATATTTTAAGAGTAGCGTGTGCACCAAATCAACAGTTAATTTTTCAACTGTTTCGCATTTCCTCTTGCTACTTTTGTTTCTGCTTTACTAATAATACTCCACAAGCTAGACAGATGAAATGTCAAGTGATTCAATTTGCTAATAATTTTTAAGAAATTATTCAAATTATATTTTACCCAAATTTCAAGAAATTCGAAATTTAAATCATTTCAAAAAAATATAAAAATTAGTCATTTCAATTTCTAAATTGGACTATGTATACATGGTCACATCGAAAATGGTGTGACATTGATTCAGAGATTAATATCAGTGTGGAGTCACAAATTAAGGAGTCCATTTATTTTTAACAGATTTTAACAATTAAATTTATTAAACATGAACAATTGGTACTCAATTAAAAAATCTTAGCATCCTTTTTTCTCTTAATTTAAAACTTTCAATTTTCTTTATCTAAATTTAGAGCTGCCGTTGGTTCATTTACAGATAGCAGCTCCTATATTTTATCTTGATCTTTTACTAAATTTATATTTGTGTTTTTTACTTTTTTTTGTATTTTTTTCTTTTTTTTCAAACTTTCTATAATAATTTTCAAATTTGTATATATCTGAATTTTTAATTTTATTCGTAACTTTTTTATTTGTCTTTTATTTTTTTTGTTTTATTATTTCAATAAATTTCGATTTGAAATTTTTTATTTTATATTTTATTTTCATATTTATTCAGATTTTATTTGTATTTTTATAGATATAATTCGTTTAACTAATATTGAATGCAATTTAATTTTTTTGTTATGCAAATTTATTATCAAAATATAGAGATTATTATCTTTATTTATGAAAATTTTCATTTTTCTGAAATTAATTTTCTATATATAACAGATGAACTGAATTTTTAGCTGAAAATCAAATTACTCGCAGCATGTGTACCATTATCCACTATTATCATCGAAAAAGTTCAGAGATATATTCCAACAACTTAATTAGTTTCGTACATTTTATGTATTTTAAAATTTTATAAATTTATTTATATTTTTTGGATATATTTATTATTTTATTAATGAAAGTTTAATTTGCATTAAAAAAAATTATTAAAGATGACTTTTGGTTTGAAAATTTTCGCCAATGTTCCAATTCCAAGTATCAAGTGACCGGAAATACGGAAGAAAGTAAAAATAAAATTATAGAAGTTGTGTAAATATGGAGTCTAAGATGTATAATCAGAGGCGTAGCTATGTCAATTGAAGAACGAATTTGCAATAAAAATAATATGCCATTTCAAACCCTAACCTAGCACCTAACCACGTACCACTCTCCCTCTCTATTTCTTTCTTTCTTTTTTCTTCTGTTACATGGAAATTAGAAACAAAACCATTGCCAATTTGCATAAAGAAATAAAATTCAAAGACGAATCTATATATTAAGAAATATGTCAAGTTGGCATAATTGACGACATAACAGGTATTATGCTTTCAAGAATAATTATTTAAACCCTATACCTAATTATATCACGAACATACATATTTTTTATTGGAACTAATTTGAAATTATAGATTCCTCCTTGGGGATATCTTTTTATCTGTATATATAATAAACCAATTATTTAATGCCAATATTTATAAAATAATGCTGAAACAAGCGAATTATTGCTTGGTTTCCTCCTACTCGCCCACAGATTAAATAAAAAGTTGGAGAATACTGTCTTCAGAGATCTGTGACCTCACGAAATTCAGTCTTGGACCATTCATTTTTCAAGATTTTTGGTAGTTGATGATTCTTTTTTTTAGCAATTTATTTTGGTAGTTGACTGTTTATATTATTATTATTATTATTATTATTATTATTATTATTATTATTATTATTATTATTATTATTATACAGGAATTAAGACTAAATGTGCGATGAATCAGAATGACTAATTTTATTGTTCATATTTTAAAATTTAGAATACGTGAAGAAGTCAAACTAATCAATGGACTCAATACACAAAGAGCATTATGCCAATATGACGTGTATAAATTATAAATAATAGAGATGTCTTTTTATTATTTGTAAGAAAAAAGAATTAATTATTCATAATAAAGTAAGTTTGAAAAATAAAAAGCACCAATACCATAAAGTGGAATGTACTTAATCAGTAGTAAATATTAAAATAATCATAAAATCATAATTTTTTTTTTATTATTTTCTTAAACTAAAATATATCAGTATTTTTTTTATACTTATAAACTTTTGCCAAACCGCCCTCTCCAAACTATTATACTTTTCAATTTAACACTTGAATTTGTTAAAATACTATATTTAAAATACTTATGACGTAATGTTCTGCTTATGTTGCATGAATTTTTTGGACGTGCTCAAAACGCGTGACTCTCACTCAATCTGGGAGCGTAACTGATAAAATTAATTTTTGTTGGTTAACGATGAAATTAATTTTTTTACAATAAAGTATCGATATCTTCCACCGTATAGCATCTTTTTTTCGCTATTCATTTACCATTTTTGTCATCCGAAGCTCCTTTTCTATTTTTCCATCTTTAAATTAAAAAAAATTCTCATATAACTCGAGATCTCAACATCAATAACAAAAAAAAAAAAACTGCCATATTTTAGTTGAAGAAAATAATAAAAAATTATGATTTTATGATTATTTTAAATTTTACTAATTTAAATTATGAAGAATAATATTTTTTATTATTTTCCATTATCATTATTTTATATCAATAATAAATATTAAATATACATAAAATTATTTTAAATATTCCTATGTTGTATATAAAAATTTAAAAATTACAATTATTAACTTACCATAAATTTTTCAAGTCACTTAAATTTATAATAAATTAAATCTACATTTCAACAGCACAATAAATCAATATATTAACATATTAATTTTGATAAATTTACAATAAATTTCTTATTAACACTTTATAAACAATTACATAAATAAAAATATATATCTCATTTTCGTAACTACTCATTGCGAAATTGGACCAGTGGGCCCCACTTATTTTGGAATTTCATGCCACACTTTTTGACCTCCTCGTTCACTGATATTGAAGTAGCCCCCACTCTCATTTTCGCAGTACTTTGTTGCGAAATTAAGCACTCCCAACCCAATTTTCTAAATAGTTTCAAAAACACATTATTTCTCAAATTAAGTTTTTCAAACACTTCATTTTAAAAAAAGTCCCTAGGACTTTTTTTTTTTAGAAATAGGGTGTTTGTAAAACTTATTTTGAGAAATTGTGTAGTTTTGAAACTATTTGAAAAAATGGGATGGGGATGTTTTTGGGGGACTTTTTTAAATTTGGTGTTAGTTGAAAATATAATTGAAAAAATTGGGTTGTTTTTTCAGTATTTGGGGAATTTGGGTCTCTCATCCCATTCCCGCAATAACTCACTGCGAAAATGAAAATGTGAGACCGGCAAGAGAATGAGAGTCAATGATGACGGGCTCACTTATTCATTTCTGAAACAAGGGGCTGCGAAAATGGATAATATAATTGCCCAATGCATTTGTAACGGAAGAGTTGCTATACTATAATGGTAAAATTGCACAATAATAAATTCAAGGTCTTAGGTTCAATTTTCATGAACAGTAATACATTAAATCTTTTTTTTTATTTTTTAATATTAAAATTTATAATTAATTTTTATACATTAATTAATTAAAATCTATAATTAATTTTTTAAATTAAATAATTTTATAATTAATTTAAATTATTTTATATTATCTTTATTTTTTTAATTTTTTAAAAAAGTAATTATAAATTTTAATTTATACTGAAAAATTTTTTAAATTAATTTTAATTTTCTATTAATTTAATGTGCTTTATATATCTGTGTACTAATTTTAAATTAATCATTATTTTCTATTAATACTTTAATTTCAAATTAACAATATATTAATAATGCACATCAATTTGAAATTGAGATACAAATATCAATAGCGCATGAAACGAAATATATTATTTAATTTTAATTTACACTGAAAAATTTTTTAAATTAATTTTAATTTTCTATTAATTCAATGTACTTTTATATATTTGTGTACTAATTTTAAATTAATTATTATTTTATATTAATACTTTAATTTCAAATTAACAATATATTAATAATGCACATTAATTTGAAATTGAGATACAAATATCAATAGCGCGTGAAATGAAACACATTAATAGAAAATTAAAATTAATTTAAAAATTTTTTTCAGTGTAAATTAAAATTTATAATTACCTTTTTAAAAAATTGAAAAAATAAAGATAATATAAAATAATTTAAATTGATTATAAAATTATTTAATTTAAAAAATTAATTATAGATTTTAATTAATTAATGTATAGAAATGAATTGTAAATTTTAATCTTAAAAAATAGAAAAAAAAATATTTAATATATTGTTGTCCATGGGAATTGAATTCAAGACCTTAGATTTATTATTGTGCAACTTTACCATTATGGTAAAGCAGCTCTTCCGTTACAAATGGGATAGATAATTATATTATCCATTTTCGCAACCCCTTATTGCGAAAATGAACAAGTGGAGCCGACCATCATCAGCTCTCATTCTCTTGCTGGCCCTACATTTCCATTTTCGAAGTGAG